>KQ987767.1:93824-113232 GCA_001598015.1 Dorcoceras hygrometricum
TCTAGGAGTTCTCACAGCTGCTGGTTGCGGGATTGGGTCTGTACACGTTGTATAGATCAAATCTTCTAGTGGAACCTTCCGAGGTGGAAGAAGGGGAGACGTAGGACATTGAGGTCCGAACTTCCAGAAACAAATCGATGGAGTATTGTATTCTTTAAGATTTCAGCACTTGCATTTATATTCAGCACTCACGCATAGACAGTTAGCACACACACAGTAAGTCTCGAACAGATTTATGTTGCACATAAATCTGTTTGAGTTGTTTTAAAATATTAGGATTCAGTTCTGGTGTTTTCCGCATGATTTTAATTCATACCAGATCTGTCTCTGGTGCTCTGTATTTTTAATGTTCAAGAACCCGAGGTATTGCACCTTATGATTAGCAGCGCGCAAAATTTTTAATGATCCGTTTTAGTAACAGCGCCTGCTAAGTTCATTTGATCTTTTTAAAAACCTGACCAACAGATTACCTCGAGCAGTTGCGAACTGCAAAATGTATGTTCTATATTGAAATAAATATGTCTCTTAATTCGACTTCTTGGGTACTTGATACCGGATGTGGATCTCATATCTGCAATGATTTGCAGGTGATGACAAGAAGCCGACGTCTTAGAGAGGGTGAGACCCACTTGAGGCTGGGAAATGGAGCAAGGGTTGCTGCAGTAGCTATAGGAGAGGTTTATTTATTTCTGTCTTCGAATTTTAAGTTGTTATTGAGAAACGTTTTGTTTGTTCCCGAGTTGATAAAGAACATTATTTCTGTTTCTATGCTTGATAGTGATGGATATTCTTGTCATTTTGCTAATTATATTTGCAATATATACAAGAATTAATGTTTAATTGGAATTGGTGAATGCGAAAATGATTTATACACCTTAAAATTAAAAGAAGTTCCAACTCGCGATGTGGAAACACATACAACAACAATTAAAAGAAAAAACGATAGCTTGAACCCAGCACAACTTTGGCACGCTAGGCTAGGTCACATTTCCCTAAGTAGGATGAACAAGTTAGTTAGGAATGACATGTTTGATTTGTCAGACATCAACTCCCTACCGACTTGTGAGTCTTGTCTCAAGGGAAAGATGACTAAACAACCCTTCAAGGGCAAGCCTGAACGTGCTCAAGGCCTATTGGATTTGATCCATTCTGATGTGTGTGGCCCACTTAGCATTGGTACTAAGTACGGTCACACATACTTCATCACCTTTACCGATGATCACTCTAGGTATGGGTACTTGTACTTAATGAAGCACAAGTCTGAATCCTTTGAAAGGTTCAAATAATTCAAGGCTGAAGTAGAAAATCAGTTAGGGAAAAGTATTAAAGCACTACGATCCGATCGTGGTGGTGAATAATTGAGTGCTGAATTTCAAGACTATCTCAAAGAGAATGAGATTCTCTCACAGTGGACCCCTCCGGCCACACCACAGCTCAATGGTGTAGCGGAGCATCATAATCGAACCTTGATGGACATGGTTCGATCTATGATGAGCTTCACTGAGCTTCCTACCTCGTTTTGGGGCTATGCGCTCGAAACGGCGGTAATGTAGTTGAACAATGTCCACACCAAGGCAGTGGATAAGACTCCATATGAGATATGGATGGGCAAGCCACCCAAATACTCATACATGAGGATTTGGGGATGTCCTGCTTATGTGAAGCAGACAGTGGGAGTTAAGCTGGATACTAGATCCATCTTATGCAAAAGTATTAAAGCACTACGATCCGATCGTGGTGGTGAATAATTGAGTGCTGAATTTCAAGACTATCTCAAAGAGAATGAGATTCTCTCACAGTGGACCCCTCCGGCCACACCACAGCTCAATGGTGTAGCGGAGCATCATAATCGAACCTTGATGGACATGGTTCGATCTATGATGAGCTTCACTGAGCTTCCTACCTCGTTTTGGTGCTTTGAGCTCGAAACGGCGGTAATGTAGTTGAACAATGTCCACACCAAGGCAGTGGATAAGACTCCATATGAGATATGGATGGGCAAGCCACCCAAATACTCATACATGAGGATTTGGGGATGTCCTGCTTATGTGAAGCAGACAGTGGGAGTTAAGCTGGATACTAGATCCATCTTATGCTACTTCATAGGGTATCCAAAGAATTTCATTGGATACTACTTCTACCATCCCAATGAAACAAAAGTGTTTGTTTCTAGAAATGCCACCTTTATGGAAAGGGAGTTTCTACTTGATAGAAAAGGCAAGATAGTAGAACTCGAAGAGGTTCGAGTACCATCTGAAGTACCAAGTGAACCTCCTGCACCTCAAGAGCCGGTACCAGAAATGGTCGCACCTAGGAGATTTGAAAGGATTCCTAGGGCTCCTGAAAGATATGGTTTTCTCCTTGAAGATGATCAAAATGATCAAGTTATTGGATGCGATCCAAGAACTTTCAAGGAGGCAATTTCCGATGCTGATTCTAATTTGTGGCTTGAAGCAATGCAGTCTGAGATTGACTCAATGCATGCGAACCAAGTTTGGACTCTTTAATCCTACCGAAGGAATTGTTCCTATTGGGTGCAAATGGATATACAAGAGAAAACTCGGGCCTGATGGTAAGGTAGTGACCTACAAGGCACGACTGGTCGCGAAAGGTTACACTCAAAGGCAAGGTGTTGACTATGATGAAACTTTTTCGCCAGTCGCAATGTTCAAGTCAATTAGAATCCTACTAGCCATAGCCGCATGGTACGACTATGAGATATGACAAATGGATGTGAAAACTGCGTTCCTCAATGGAAACATTAAGGAAGAGATCTATATGACGCAGCTTGAGGGTTTCACATCTGTAGGACGTGAGCATAAGGTATGCAAACTTCAGAGATCGATCTATGGTCTCAAACAAGCATCGAGGAGTTGGAACCTGAGATTCGATGAAAAAATTAAGGAATTTGGTTTCATCAAGAATCCCGAGAAGCCATGTGTATATAAGAAGGTAGTTAAAAGCGCTGTGACATTCCTTGTACTTTATGTTGATGACATTCTACTCGTTGGAAATGATGTAGGAATGTTGCAATCAACTAAAGTGTGGTTGTCTAGTAGATTCTCGATGAAGGACATGGGTGAAGCATCCTATATTCTTGGAATACAGATCTATCGGGATAGATCGAAAAGGATGCTCGGAATCACCCAAGATGCCTACATCGATACCATACTTAAGCGGTTCTCTATGGAAGAGTCCAAGAGAGGACACCTGTCTATGTGCCACGGGGTCACTCTATCTAAGTCTATGTGTCCAAAGACTGATGAGGAGATAGAGAGTATGACACGTGCGCCATATGCCTCGGCAATAGGTAGTATTATGTATGGCATGATTCAACTAGACCGGATGTTGCATATGCTCTGAGTGTCACGAGCCGCTACCAGGCCAACCCCGGCCAAATGTATTGGAAGGCTGTGAAAGATATTCTTAAGTACTTACGAAGGACTAAGAATATGTTCATGGTCTATGGGGGTGGTGAACTGAAATTGGAAGGTTACACTGATTCTAGCTTCCAATGTGACGTGGATGATTCGAAGTCAACCTCTGGATTTGTATTCATGCTCAATGGGCGTGCTGTCTCTTGGAAGAGTTCCAAGCAAGACACCATCGTGGATTCAACCACTGAGGCTGAGTACATCGCAGCATCAGCTGCTGCTAAAGAGGCAGTTTGGATGAGGAATTTCGTCCAAGATTTGGGCGTAATCCCTGATGGAGTTGGTCCAGTCCCGGTGTACTGCGACAACACGGGTGCCGTTGCGCAAGCAAAGGAGCCTAGGTCTCACCAAAGATCCAAACATATACTGAGGAAATACCACATAATCCGGGATATTGTGGCTAGAGGTGACATAGCAGTCGAGAGAGTCGCCTCTGCAGACAACATTGCTGATCCACTTACGAAGCCCTTGACAGGACCGTTGTTTGAAAAACATCGCGAAACAATGGGACTGCGTCTCATGAGTAGTTGGCTATAGGGCAAGTGGGAGATTGCTAGAGTAGATGTCCAACTAGCCAACTTGTGGCGTGTGGGTTCTATTAACTCTTGTGTATAACGATCTTTATTTATGAAATACGCATTTCTTTCATGGCATTCTTTATTTTCATTATGTTATAATATTAACAATTGTGTTGGATAAAGACCTAGAATGCACCATAGTGTATGCTAGATGTGATAGTGGATATGATGGCTATCATGAAACACATCTAATAGTCACTGTGTATTCTGAACTCGTTCCTAGTCGATTGGGCCGTCTAAATGAGGATAAGGCCGCCCGAGCTTGAGACTAGCATCTGCGATGTGAAGTACCATGTTTCATTGGTTGGGAACATTGTGATGTTCTGAGCATGCAGATGGATAGTGACCTGGTGATATATCGAACTACCCTCGTTCGGATTTTCCAAGTGGTTACATATTGTGGCTAGAGGTGACATAGCAGTCGAGAGAGTCGCCTCTGCAGACAACATTGCTGATCCACTTACGAAGCCCTTGACAGGATCGTTGTTTGAAAAACATCGCGAAACAATGGGACTGCGTCTCATGAGTAGTTGGCTATAGGGCAAGTGGGAGATTGCTAGAGTAGATGTCCAACTAGCCAACTTGTGGCGTGTGGGTTCTATTAACTCTTGTGTATAACGATCTTTATTTATGAAATACGCATTTCTTTCATGGCATTCTTTATTTTCATTATGTTATAATGTTAACAATTGTGTTGGATAAAGACCTAGAATGCACCATAGTGTACGTTAGATGTGATAGTGGATATGATGGCTATCATGAAACACATCTAATAGTCACTGTGTATTCTGAACTCGTTCCTAGTCGATTGGGCCGTCTAAATGAGGATAAGGCCGCCCGAGCTTGAGACTAGCATCTGCGATGTGAAGTACCATGTTTCATTGGTTGGGAACATTGTGATGTTCTGAGCATGCAGATGGATAGTGACCTGGTGATATATCGAACTACCCTCGTTCGAATTTTCCAAGTGGTTACCATTTATCGAGTGGATAAGTCCGATGTCTTGGTTTTACTGTTTAGTCCTCACTACTCGAAACGTCATTGAGACTCTACATGATAGGTACCTCACTTTGACCCGTTTACCGACTCTGCTGGGGTCATTAGGTGGCGGGATTGGGTGAGGTCCCGATGCATGTAGGAGTCGATGCTTCGTTGTCGAGGATTCACCGCTCGCCTTTATGCGTGGATATCCTATGCTATCTGAGGAGATAATAGTGTGATAAATCTCTGGCCAGAGTACTAGATGTGATTTTAGGTAAATGAGTTTACCTAGTAACACACGAGATGTCACTATTTGATCTCCGAGATGTATGCATAGCTATTGGATCTCTAGCGACTCTCGATTTACCAATGGTCGTTGATCTGATCGGGATATATGTGTTGAAAGGACCGTACTGTACGCTAACCACGACCAACTGGTTCTTGCAGGCACTATCAGTGATACCTAGGGGATCATGGGGCGATGTTGCTAGGCGATTTACCATGATCCGATGGGCAAGTCCGAAATTGTGATTTCGGAGTCGCAATGGTTGTGGGCCCACGGCTAGCTGTATCCCTGAACCATTGAGGGTCACACAAGTACTGTATTCACGATTCCCGCATGGAAACTGAGCTCAATGAGTTGAGCATAGAAAGAGGAATTTATGGAGTGCGACTTCCTACAAGTCAACAGGGGTCAAATTGCGATTTCCCATATTTGAGGGGCTAAACTGCAATTTTGGACTAGGTGGTCTGAAAAATTGTTTTCACATCATAATACTCAGTTTTGGAAACTGTGTAGATCGGTCCGATCAGATCGTCGATCGAAGTTATGATGAAGCCACGGTGATAGGGATGAACCGAATGTTCATACGTTGGACTGGGCCCGCCCCAGGTCCAATGGGCCGGTTCAAGCCCATCACACCTATACTAATACATGGTCTAGGGTTGTATTGACAACAACATATCAACACAAACCCTAGCCACCAAGTAGCGCCGCCCTCCCTCCCTCCTCACCTCTCGGCCGCCGCCTTCCCACGCACCGCCGTGCTGCCGCCGCCGTTATCGGACTTGTTCCGATCACCTTGTCGAGGAGATTCCGTTCGTGCCAAATTCGTCAGCTCTTCTAGTGCAGACTGACGAAGGACTCGTGTATCCAATCGTGGACCGAATTAAGGAGATCTACCGCCGCCTACCTTGAAGTGCCAGATTCCCTGTGAATCCGGTCGGAGCCAGGCGCCTGACGCCAGCATTACTTTTAGTGTTGTGTATTTTAAATTATAAGTTTTAAACCGTCAGGCCTAAAGCGAAAATTTTAAGCCACTTTTTGTATGTTTCCGCTATGTTTGCGTGGCTTAACTCTGAGTTGTGCACGAGGCCTGACAGAATTTTACTTAAAAATTTTTGATGATGATGTTTAAATTTTAAATCTTACAGTTTAAAGTTCTTTTAAAGTTCTGATGTTAAAGTTTAAAACGTATTTTTAGTATCGCTATTTTCGATGCATGTGGATGTATATTTAATATTTGTTATTCATGTTTGAGCTTGCTGAGCCTCTAGGCACACTAGATTTGGTTGTTTGAAGGTGAGACTGATGACGAGGTTCGAGGCGGCGATGTTCGAGGAGCTCAGACACGGGCAACGCACCCCGAGACCTTCGTAGCTTCCGCATTTAATATTGATGATTTATGAGAATTTTAGGAGAAAAATTTGCATTATACTTTTTTATACGGTTTGAGACATCGACGTTTGAAAATTTTGTTGGGATTTACGCTTTATTGTGACATGACGTCATTTGATCGACAAAAAAACTCATGCCTTTTATTTAAAGAAAAATATTTTAGTGAGTCGAGTCGTTTTCTTTGGTATCAGAGCAAGGTCCTGAAGGATTGTGCATGCTTCCGGTTCCGAGAAACTCAAAGTGTCGTGCCTCAAGTTTGTAAGTTTAAAAGTTTCAAAATATTCTGATTGAAGTATAATGATTTAAAATTGTCACGAATTTTTTTTTGAGCAAATGATGTGTCATAGATGCATGTGGGTTATGTATGATCTTGGACTGCATGCACAGATATGCCTCCCAGACATCGGTTGAACAGCGACACCATGGACCAGGAGGAGGGGAAGCGAGACCCACCTCCACATCCACCCCTTGATGCTAGTGGACAGTTGTTGGCTGGATTGACTCGGTTGCTGGAGCAGCAGTGTGAAGCTGCTCGGAGGGTGCGATCGGAGGTAGTGTATGAGCGCTTCCGGAATATGGGCTCGAAGGAGTTCTCGGGTACCACGGATCCTTTCGTGGTTGAGGATTGGATAGAGTCCATGGAGATGATCTTTGACGTTATGGATCTGAGGGACGATGTAACACCCCGAAATCCAGATTACGTAGAAATGAGTGCATGACTAGGGGGAAAATACTTTTAGATGATTACATGCCTTATTATATGATTTATTTATGATTTTATGCTGCATGGTATGCATGTGTTATTTTTCAGCCTGCTTGAGCTACGGACGTGTGGACGAGATTAGGGTCGACCGGAAAGAAGATAACTGAGATTTTAAGTTATGAGATTTTAAAAATAAATTTATTTTATTTTAAGCAAATATTTTTGGAAATTATGATTTTTATAATTATTTTGGAGGGAAACCCGTTGTTTGCCTGTACGGGCTGGTATATTGAGTTTTAAAGCATTTTAAAATTCTAAGAGGCCTAGATTTCGAAATTTTAGGATTATTAAAGCCCAAGTATTAGTTTTAAACACTTTGTTTATTTAATTAGAGGGGCAAGCTTGGAAAATTTTTTATTAAAGCCATAGGGGTCATTTTAGGCACCTTAAATACTCCTAAACAAAAATTAAAACACACCCTAGCCTCCATATTTTGTACCAGCCGTCCTCCCCCTACCTTAGCACACAAAAGCATTGAAATTTTACAGCCATTGAAGGAGCTTGGAGATCAAATTCCGGCGGCGCCCAGATCTCGCACCTACGACGTCCGTACCTCGCAGATCAACGTTTTCTTCAACCCAGGCATGTGATATCAATTCCGTTGCTCACCATTTAAATAATAATAACCTTTTTTATGAAAATTATGCATGACCTCGGATCTATATAGCATGGTTCACGTTTTATGCATGTCGCATGGTGCAACTCACAGTTTTGATGTTTTCTAGCATGGTTTTGGTTTATGGTTGGTCCAGGGGTTACGGCTCATGGATAGGCATTAGAGGGTGGGTCTTAGGGTGGTCTAGGCGTGGTCCTAATATGTGATGTAGTGGTCGAACCATCAGGAACAACAGAACCACCGCGCCTTGTGTGAAGTGGTGCAGCGCGGTGCGTCACCTTCTCCAGGGTCGTCCGCTCTCGTGCGACCACGATTGGGGCTTTGGCTGGTCTCGTTAGAACCGTCTATACATGGGGGTGGTCCATACGGAAGGGCTCTGGCATTGGTGGCCGGAGCAGGGAGAACGATCGTTGAGACCAGCAGGTGGTCGCGACGGCGCGCAGCAGGCGGATGCGTCCACTTGCAGCGACCAGATCTCCCTGGTTAGCCCACGGTTTGAGACAAGGTTGGTCACGTTAGAACCGTCTGGACCTGGGGGTGGTTCAGCCGGAAGGGATCCGGCAATGGTGGCCGGAGCAGGGAGAACAAACGTGAGAAGTGACTGCTGGTCGCGGCGGCAGCATGTTGCATGTGGGTGTTTCGGTTAGGGTTAGCTTTTGGATGGGTTCGGTTCAATTGAACCGGCTGGTTTGATTGGACCGGATTGGTTCTTCGAGTCTCGAGTAAAATATTTTAAAATGGGATCAAGTTATTTTATTTAGGGACCTATTATTTTTATTAATGTGTCGAAGGTCCAATTTTAAAGAAAATAGCCAGAAGGTCCAAATTGAGTCAAATATTTTTAAATAATTTAAGTATGTTTAATTTTAAGTTCTTATCAAAATTAGGGCTTTAGGGATTTTAATTGGAGTTAAAATCGAATTTTTGGAATTTAATTTGGTCAAAATCGGTCTTTTGGTCAAAATCGACATTCGAGGTCAAAATTGATTTAAATTTCTTTTAAAGGTCAAAATCGATTTTAATAAGCCCCAATTAATTTTTAGAAGTCAAAATTGATTTAATTAGTCCATTTTAGTCTTGACTTTAAGAAATCAAATATTTAAGAAAATAGGCAACAATGGGAAAAAACGGTGAACATTCGTTTCATCGGTCGTTTTTGGAGCGACGTTTGGTATAGAAGTAGCGAGCCAGGCCCCGGAATCAATCCTTGACCGAAGTAAAAAAATGTAGAAGCCCGTAAATGCATAATTACTCATATATGTTGTATGGTTGTACGTAAAAGTTTTAAAGAAAAGAATTAATTATCCATTAACGGGCTAAACTTTTAAATTGCATGATTTTAAGAAAATTCACGCATCATGAGATTTTATGAAACGATCAGGCATGTTCTTTTAAAATAAAAACTCGAAGAATTGAAGTGATGTGGCAAGTCTACGATGGGAGTTAACCGGGTAGCCGAGCCTGGGGATCCCCTGTTTTTAGGAATGATTTCAAGATTTCAGGGCCTATGGATCCCGAGGTAAGGTTGGGTGAAGTGGCAGTTGCCTATGGATCCCGAGGTAAGGTCGGGTGAAGTGGCAGCTTTCAAGAGATGTGACATATAGGGATCCCGAGGTAAGGTCGGGTGAACCACACCGTCACGTACGTTGGTTATTACGACTGATCAGTCACACTTTGCTCACATCCACTGATATGACTCTTACACTTTCTTTCAGATTACGTTATGCCATGCCTTATATGATATATGACATGTTATGATATGATTACATGATGAAATGTTTTAAGATCATGCACGCATCCATGTCTTTTACGTTATTTTAATTACAGTATGTGCTTGCATGCGTTTTTATTATATATACCTTGTTATGCATTACGATAGAGCATGCTGAGCCTCTAGGCTCACTAGATTTAAATGGTGCAGGTGATGACCCTGCGGTTGAGATTACACCGACTGGCGGTGAGGACGTCCGAGCACCTGTTGCAGCAATATCCCTTGACCGCAGCAGTGTTATGTTGAGTTGATACAGTTTGACTTAAACATGTTATTTTCAGTATTTTGGCACAGTTGATTCAATTTGAGACGATACAGTACGGATGTTTCAACGTTTTTAAATATTCATTTATTTATGCTTAAGGTATTTTGAGAAAATGATTTAGAAATTGTTTTAGAAGGGAACGAGCCATATAAAGTTTATGCTTCCGCAAATGTTTTGAAAAAAAAAAATTCTAGAGTCTGGTTCGTTTCAGTTGGTATCAGAGCGGTTGTTCTGGTGGGGTACTTGCCTGCTGCGTAGAGCTCAGAAGTCGCACTACCAGTCTGTGAGTTTTATTTTTTAGTTATGTTTATGTTTGCATGCTGTATGTTTTAGACTTGCATGAGTTTTGGCCTTAGAGTTTTAAAATTAGACGCTTATTCATACACTTAGATTTACGTGATAAAGTTTTGTGTGCGTGTATGCCTCCCAGACGTGCTATCGGTACGTAACTTAATTTCGGGGACGAAATTTCTATAAGGGCGGGGGGGATTGTAACGCCCCGAAATCCAGATTACGTAGAAATGAGTGCATGATTAGGGAAAAAATATCTTTAGATGATTACATGCCTTATTATATGATTTATTTATGATTTTATGCTGCATGGTATGCATGTGTTATTTTTCAGCCTGCTTGAGCTACGGACGTGTGGACGGGATTAGGGTTGACCGGAAAGCGGACGGGATTAGGGTCGACCGGAAAGAGATAATTGAGATTTTTAAGTTATGAGATTTTAAGAATAAATTTATTTTATTTTAAGCAAATATTTTTGGAAATTAGGATTTTTATAATTATTTTGGAGGGAAACCCGTTTTTCGCCTATACGGGCTGGTATATTGAGTTTTAAAACATTTTAAAATTCTAGGAGGCCTAGATATCGAAACTTTAGGATTATTTAAGCCCAAGTATGAGTTTTAAACACTTTGTTTATTTAATTAGAGGGGCAAGCTTGGAAAAATTTTTATTAAAGCCATATGGGTCATTTTAGGCACCTTAATTACTCCTAAACACAAATTAAAACACACCCTAGCCTCCATATTTTGTACCAGCCGTCCTCCCCCTCCGTTAGCACACAAAAGATTTGAAATTTTACAGCCATTGAAGGAGCTTGGTGATCAAATTCCGACGGCGCCCCGATCTCGCACCTACGACGTCCGTACCTCGCAGATCAACGTTTTCTTCAACCCAGACATGTGATATCAATTCCATTGCTCACCATTTAAATCATAATAACCTGATTTATGAAAATTATGCATGAATGTTGGGTGTATGCCTCGGATCTATATAGCATGGTTCACGTTTTATGCATGTCGCATGGTGCAACTCATGGTTTTGATGTTTTCTCGCATGGTTTCGGTTTATGGTTGGTACAGGGGTTACGGCTCATGGATAGGAAGTAGAGTGTGGGTATTAGGGTGGTCTAGGCGTGGTCCTAATATGTGATGTAGTGGTCGAACCATCAGGAACAACAGAACCACCGCGCCTTGTGTGAAGTGGTGCAGCACGGTGCGTCACCTTCTCCAGGGTCGTGCGCTCTCGTGCGACCACGGTTGGGGCTGTGGATGGTCTCGTTAGAACCGCCTGGACCTGGGGTGGTCCAGCCGGAAGGGCTCTGGCATTGGTGGCCGGAGCAGGGAGAAAGATCGTTGAGACCAGCAGGTTGTCGCGACGGCGCGCAGCAAGCGGATGCATCCACTTGCAGCGACCAGATCTCCCTGGTTAGCCCACGGTCTGAGCCAAGGTTGGTCACGTTAGAACCGTCTGGACCTAGGGGTGGTCCAAATGGAAGGGCTCCGGCAATGGTGGCCGGAGCAGGGAGAACGAACGTGAGAAGTGACTGCTGGTCGCGGCGGCAGCATGTTACATGTGGGTGTTTCGGTTAGGGTTAGCTTTTGGATGGGTTCGGTTCAATTGAACCAGCTGGTTTGATTGGACCGGATTGGTTCTTCAAGTCTCGAGTCAAATATTTTAAAATGGTGTCAAGTTATTTTATTTAGGGACCTGTTATTTTTATTAATGTGTCGAAGGTCTAATTTTAAAGAAAATAGCCAGAAGGTCCAAATTGAGTCAAATCTTTTTAAATAATTTAATTTATGTTTAATTTTAAGTTCTTATTCAAACTTAGGGCTTTAGGGATTTTAATTGGAGTTAAAATCAAATTTTTGGAATTTAATTTGGTCAAAATCGGTCTTTTGGTCAAAATCGACATTCGAGGTCAAAATTGATTTAAATTTCTTTTAAAGGTCAAAATCAATTTTAGTAAGCCCCATTTAATTTTTAGAAGTCAAAATTGATTTTAATTAGTCCATTTTAGTCTTGATTTTAAGAAATCAAATATTTAAGAAAATAAGAAAAAATGGGAAAAACGGTGAATATTCGTTTCATCGGCCGTTTTTGGAGCGACGTTTGGTCTAGAAGTAGCGAGCCAGGCCTCGAAATCAATCTTGACCAAAATAGAAAAATGTAGAAGCCCGTAAATGCATAATTAATCATATATTATAGTATGGTATGTACGTAAAAGTTTTAAAGAAAAGAATTAATTATCCATTAACGGACTAAACTTTTAAATTGCATGATTTTAAGAAAATTCACGCATCATGAGATTTTTTATGAAACTATCAGGTATGTTCTTTTTAAATAAAAACCCGAGGAATTGAAGTGATGTGGCAAGTCTACGATGGGAGTTAACCGGGTAGCCGGACCCAGGGATCCCCTGTTTTTAGGAATGATTTCAAGATTTTAGGGCCTATGGATCCCGAGATAAGGTCGGGTGAAGTGGCAGTTGCCTATGGATCCCGAGGTAAGGTCGGGTGAAGTGACAGCTTTCAAGAGGTGTGACATATAGGGATCCCGAGGTAAGGTCGGGTGAACCACACCGCCACGTACGTTGGTTATTACGACTGATCAGTCACACTTTTGCTCACATCCACTGATATGACTCTTACGATTTCTTTCAGATTACGTTATGCCATGCCTTATATGATATATGACATGTTATGATATGATTACATGATGAAATGTTTTAAGATCATGCACGCATCCATGTATTTTACGTTATTTTAATTACAGTATGAGCTTGCATGCGTTTTTATTATATATACCTTGTTATGCATTACGATAGAGCATGTTGAGCCTCTAGGCTCACTAGGTTTAAATGGTGCAGGAGATGACCCTGCGGTTGAGATTACACCGACTGACGGTGAGGACGTCTGAGCACCTGTTGCAGCAATACCCCTTGACCGCAGCAGTGTTATGTTGAGTTGATACAGTTTGAAATTGATTTTAAACATGTTATTTTCAGTATTTTGGCACAGTTGATTCTATTTTAGACGATACAGTACGGATGTTTCAACGTTTTTAAATATTCATTTATTTATGCTTAAGGTATTTTGAGAAAATGATTTAGAAATTGTTTTAGAAGGGAACGAGCCATATTTAAAGTTTATGCGTCCGCAAATGTTTTGAAAAAAATTTTTTTTTTTCTAGAGTCTGGTTCATTTCAGACGATGACAGGGTGAGATGAGCAAAGTACATGCTGCGAGTTGATGACCGTTTATGGTGGGAAGGAGCCGGGAAGTCGGTGGACATTGATACCTTGACCTGGGAGGGGTTCGAGGAGCTATTTTATGGCATGTACTTCTCAGAGGAGGCACGAGCCAGACTGAAGAGGGAGTTTATGAATTTTCGATAGTGTGACATGCCGATGGCCGAGTTTGTTCGGAAGTTTGATAGAATATGCCATTTTATGCCTCTGATCGCTGACAATGCAACCGAGAAGCTGAAGAACTTCATAGAGGGATTTTGGGCTGAGAGGGTGCTCCGGGAGATGGAGCAAGATGCACAGAGGAAGAGGACCACCCCAGCCACCACAACAACAGAACAAAAGGCCTCACACAGGTCCACCCATAAAGTTCAAGCAACAGGGAAAGCAGCCACAGAGGCCTACAGCCCCACAGTCAGACGATAGGCTGCTATGCCCGGAGTGTCAGCACAGACATTTCGGGAAGTGCCTGGCAAAGGAGAATGTGTACTTCAAGTGCAAGGCACAGGAACACATATCCATGGCGTGCCCAGAGCTGAGGCAGCCTGTTCCAGGAAGAGTCTTCATCATGCAGGTGGACCAAGCAAACCCAGACTCTACGTTCCTTGTTCCCCAATATGTTTTGAGAACTTGAATCTTATGGTTTTAGTCAGCACGATTAGGTATATGAGTTAGTGGGGAATGATGCTACTTCTTTTCAGGTCGAATTTTCTTGTCGGGAGTTGCCACTAACGCTCTGCTAGGTTCGGGAGCTACACATTCTTTCATAGCAGAGTATTTCGTAGCGAGTATGGGTGTCACACCGAAGAAGTTGAGTTGGGGAATCAATGTGACAGTGAAGAGATGTTATCAATGCAGTTGGCTAGAGACATGGAGCTCAACTTGGAGGGGAATTATGTTCACGCGAACTTGATAGTTTTGCCCATGCCACAGTTCGATATTATCTTAGGAATGGACTTGTTGACAATAAGTGAGGCATCGATCGATTCTGACAGAGGACAGTGAGAATTATACCGCCTAGTGGGAGGCCGTTCATCTTTGAGGCGGCCAGATGCAGACAGATGCGACGAGTGATATCTTGCATCCAGGCAAGAAAGCTCATGTGGAGGGACTGCCAGGGATTTCTATCTAGTGTTATATCTATACAAGAAACAGTCGGTCAAGTGATCGAAGAGGTAGAGGTGGTAAGGGTGTTTCCCTATGTGTTCCCTGACAATATTTCCTGTGTTCCACCCGAGAAAGAGGTTGAGTTTTTGATAGAGTTCATGCCAGGTACAATGACAATCTCTAAGGCGCCGTACCGATTAGCTCCCACAGAGATGAATGAGTTGAAGGATCAGATACAGGAGTTTCTTGACAAGGGACTCAGACGCCCCAGTTTCTATCCATGGGGTGCACCAGTACTATTTGTGAAGAAAAAGGATGGGAGCATGAGACTGTGTATTGGTTACGGGTGTTCAACGACGGTGAAGAAAAAGTACCCACTACTGAGGATCGAGGACCCATTTGATCAGTTGCAGGGAGCCTCAATATTCTCAAAGATAGATATTTGATCAGGGTACCATCAGTTCATAGTGAGGGAGACGAATGTGCAAAAGACAGCTTTCAGGACTCGTTATGGGCACTACGAGTTCTTAATGATGCCGTTTGGGCTGACTATGCCCCAGATATCTTCATGGATCACATGAATCGAGTATTTAAGCTTACCTCGATCAGTTCATCATAGTGTTCATAGACGACATCATTATCTATTCGAGAACCACAAAGGAGCACAATCAGCATCTGAGAACAACCTTGCAGTTGTCGAGGGAGAAGAAGCTATTTGCCAAATTCAGAAAGTGCCAATTATGGCTGGAGAATGTGGCGTTCTTAAGCCACATTGTTCGAGTGCGGGTGTGGAGGTGGATCCGATCAAGGTGAAGGCAGTGAAAGAATGTTCTATACCCCACATTGTTCGAGTGCGGGTGTGGAGGTGGATCCGATCAAGGTGAAGGCAGTGAAAGAATGTTCTATACCTAAGAATGCATCCGAGATACGCAGCTTCTCAGGGTTGGCAGATTATTATCGAAAGTTCATCAAGAGCTTCTCCACTATTGCAGTACCCTTTATTGCCCTGACGAAGAACAATGCAAAGTTGGTGTGGGGAGATGATTGTCAAAGGAGCTTTGAGGCGTCGAAGCATGCTGATAGGATCAATAGGATCGAAAAACAGCCTTAGGAGTTCAGAAAGGGGGGTTGAATGAACTCCTTTTGGATTTTAAATTTTAGAAACCTTAAAACAGTTTTTACAAGCGCCTTGCTTAATTTAAATCCGAGTTACCAGATTTAAGGTATCTCAGTCTAAAATCAGATTTCTCGACTAACAAATAATGTGCGGAATGAAGTCGATCAATCTGTGAACAGTGTAAAGATAAATAAATGCAGTAAAGTAAAAGTATAGAGTCGAGAGTTTGTTTATGGAAGTTCGGATATAAAATCCTACGTCTCCCCTTCTTCCTTCTTCAGGAAGGTTCCACTAGAAGAGTTTGATGAATACAGACGCTGTAGACACCCAATCACCGAGCCTTGCTCCAGGTGAACTCCTAGAAACTCCAATAAACAAGCAGATGCAGCTGCTGAATACAAGTAATGGGATTTTTCAAACAGCTTCACAAAGCCAGTTCTTTACAGACTGAAAATGATAATACAGTGAAATACACAACTATTTGAGACTGTAAATCTTCTGGTTTCTATACTATGAAACACGATTCAACAAGTGAACCAAAAGATGATATCTCGAAGGTAATATCTATGAACTCTAGACTTTGAATATTCTTCGAGATTGGATTTCTGAAACTGAATATTTTTGTTTGAATTCCTTTCAGAAATCTCAGAGAGTAGATGAGAGCTTTTCAAATTACTCAGCGCAAGAGAAAGACTCTGTGTATGGATTAAGCGAGAGACTGAGAGTTGGAAAAGGGAGTAGGAGAATCGGCAGAGAGCTTCTCAATTTTAATTCTTCAGCCTTTTATACCCTTTGATCTCAACGGTCATTAAATTTCGCCTAAGGAAACAAAATCCCTTTTTTAATATATGTGCATCGTACAACCGTATATCCTGCTCCACCAAATGGTAATCTGCGCTACATCAGGGCCAAATTGTCGTATATCCATATTTGAGCAAACGTCGTATAACGTCCTCTGTATACTGTGTACAATCTCCCAAAATAGCTCTGACATTGTCCCCTTAATTCCAGGCGTTTGTACGATCCAATCGCAACCATTGATTCTTTCCAATTAAACATATGGTAGCGTTTGAAGCTGTTCGTTCCTTACGCCTGAAAGTTCTTTCTGTTAAAACATTTATTTCTGCCTTGCAATAAGTCGCTATCTTGCTGATGCTTGTGTATTCAAAAACTGCTACAACTGAATATAAAGAGATAACTGAGTACTTGCAACATTTGAGTGTAACCACTGAATGCAACAACTGAATGCTTGCGACTTCTGAAAAATATACTGTTCCAAAGTCTGAGTCGAACACTTCTGATAACCTCAAATCTGATGTTCACTGATAGATCTGTAACCACTTCTGAAATATTGAGATCTGAGGTAACTGAATAGATACTGTCCACAACTGAAATACTCGAAACTGAACCACAATCTGTTACTCAAGTCTGAATACACTTTGCTCTAACAACAGATCTTTCACTGTAGCTTCAAGTCTGACTGTTCCCGAATGGTCAACTCAGAAGTCAATTCTTAGCTCAGAATCTTTTGAGACTTAGAAATATTCAATCCACTTATATGACGTCACAAATTCTGAACTCTTCAATACACTGAAATGACGTCACGACTTCTGAAAACTTCAAAACACTGAGATGACGTCACGACTATGAAAACTTCAAAACACTGAGATGACGTCATGGCTTTTGAAAACTTATGCGAAGGCTTTAAGGTCATTTCTTAGTCTTATTTTGTTATCATCAAAACTAATAAATTTTATCTTAACAATTTCCCCCTTTTTGGTGATGACAAAACTTAGCAGCCTTACGACTTAAGAAGATATAATAAAACTCGAATTCGTGCTGAAATTTAAAAATCTCATTAACTGATCAATGTACAAAAGATTTGTACAACAAAAACTGAAAAATCCTAAAACTGATACAGCCACCATTCAGAATTCTTCTTGTAAGTTCCATACGGTCCATAAGTTTCACCACCTGAACCAAATCCACCACCACTACTGGCAGGTCTTTTCTTTGAAGAGTCCCTTCTGTCATCTCTTCTACGACTTCCACCAGAACCACCACCACCTCTGATAGCACTACCTCCACTAGGTCTATTCTGATCATCTGGAGGCGGTTGAGGTCGGCGGCTGCTACTCTATTCCCCCTTTTTGACATTACCACCACGATTGATGTAAGCAAAAAGTTCGCCCAATTGAGTGGTAAGATTATTATAGTTCTCCTGTGCCTGTGCATGGAAATCCAGTAACTGATGGAAGAAAGTATCCTTAGTGTCCTGAACATCCTTCTGAACATCAGTTAAGCCTGTGGCCACGGCCGCCACCTGAGTACTGAGGCTCTTCTGAGATGTAAGAAAATCCAGCGACAGGAGGTTCTAAGAAAGTATCCTTAGTGTCCTGAACATCCTTCTGAACATCAGTTAAGCCTGTGGCCACGGCCGCCACCTGAGTACTGAGGCTCTTCTGAGATGTAAGAAAATCCAGCGACAGGAGGTTCTTTTGATCGTGAATCTCTTGGCGAATACTGTTAAGTGGCACCCTATTGGCCTTGTCCTGTTGATCAAAACTTTCTGAAAACTGCTTCTCAAGGTCTCGAATATGCATCAAAAGTATGTCCTTGAGTCTGTCCATATCATCCTTTCTCCTGATTTGCTCAAATTTAACTTGATCAATCGATGCGCGTAGTTGAGCCAAAATGCTGCGATGTCTTTTGTAGTAGGAGTGGCAGTAGAAGGCAAGATAAGTTGGTCATGAGCAGAGTCTTCTTCCGTAGGAATGTCATTTGCATTGAAGTGCAAAGAAGAATCAGCTGAGGTAGGTGGAGAATCCGGATGCTGATCTATATCCATTTTTACAATCGGATCCTCCTGTGTACTGGTGTCAGTTAGAAGAAAAACTGGTGCTCTCTGTACAACGGTATCAAGAATAGTAGCATCCCTCAAACCTGGTCTGTCAGGAATGAGCACTGAAAGAAAATTTCTGATATCAATTGTTTGTAGACCCCAAAATAAGCTTTATCTAACAAAATGTGAGGACTAGAAATCTGTTAAGTATGATTTAATGGCTAATCATCTTTTGAATTAAGATTTCACGGAAATTGTGATTTCTGGGTGCTCATATTTAGACGTAGAGTGATCAGCAGTGAGAGGTTGGTTATCGAGTGAGATATGCGTCGAATTTGGAGTCTAGCAGTTGCATTTTTCCTATCGAGAAATGATTCCAGTAGTAATTCAGACGTGAGGTTCATCGCTGGAAGAAGCTAGGCCAGCAGCGCCTTTGCGCGAGAATTTGCGGGCGTTCAGATGTTGCCTAACGTGTTTTCAGTATTGGGTGTTGATATGTCGTCGTTTGGATTAGTTGTGTTAGAGTAGATGCCCAACTAGCCAACTTGTGGCGTATGGGTTTATAGACTCTCGTATGAAACAGTCTTTATATATGATATTCGCATTCATTTATATGGCGTTCTTTACTTTCATTATGTGTGTAATGATTTACAATTGCGTTGAGTAAAGACCTAGAATGCACTGAAGCGTATGTTAGATGTGATAGTGGGTATGACGG
>KQ987767.1:131320-178264 GCA_001598015.1 Dorcoceras hygrometricum
TATAAAATGCGATTTTATGATTAAAATATGATTTTGTGGTAAATAATTTGATTATTTAATTTATGCATGTTAATTAGATTATCTGCATGATGGGGATGATCGAGAGCCGTGCCCAATTTGTTAGGTGTAATTGATAGGTTTTTGTGATTCGGTTGTATTAATATTTTGATTATCATTTAAAGTGGGCCTGTTTGTGGCCCGTTCCCACCCCTTGATAAATGTATCACTTATATGTAATGATAAATTTAAATGTAAAATTACTAGATTTAGTGGAAGGACATCCGAAGACGGTGGACAATGACGATCAAGAATATTGAAGACCGAAGATCTGTAAAACCGGAAGCATTGTAATAGGATTGCATTGCATATTGCATTACCCCTAGGATTGGACCCAGGTCCGTGTCTGGCAACCACGGACCGCATAGATCTCGCGATCGATCATCCCAATGTTTTTATATATATTGATATATAGTTAGTTGAATCCGCATGTTTTAAATTTGATTTAAAATAAATGCATGAGACCAAATTTTCAAAAATAAAATCCCTCGTTTCAATGCGATTTAAAACTAATATCAAGATAAATGTTTATTTGATAAACTAAAGGGAATTTAAATTTGTTTAAAATATCCCTACCTTCCATCAACAATGGGTGTACGTCGATGCTACCCGTATACATGGCCCGGCTCATATTATTGAGGGGGTCATGTATGCCGGAAAGCTGTCCACGCCATTGACGATTGTTGTGAGTTCGGTTGGAACTCCCTTTAACGTTGGCTCATATTATTGGGGACGTTAAGGGGACCGTCCTTCACGACTCAACATTGATGGGTCATCTTGACATGTGATAGTAAACAGCGTCATATTATTGGGCCCTTACTGGACGTGAGATGAATACATGGAGGTTGCACCGGTTGCAATCGGAAACTACCTTTTGGGGGTCATGGATGGCTGATATTATTTGGGTCCATGATCGCTTGATTACTCGCTGCTATACTGGATAGCAACAAGTTCACCGGTCTGAACTACCAAGACTGTCTCCGCAACCTCAACCTTGTGTTGGCTTCGGAGAAACTTCTTTATACGATAGAGAAGAGTCCTCCGAAGGAAGCCCCTGCCGATATCAGCCCTGAGGAGCTGGTAACGCTTAACAATGGTGGGACGACAAAGTTAAAGCTCGATGCTATGTGATGGAGTCGATGTCCAATGAAATGCAACGGCGTTTTGAGAAGACAAAGTATGCTGCTGACATACTTTTTCATCTCAAATAACTGTACGGGGAGAACTCTCGACATGAGAGGTTCACGGCTGTCAAGGAGCTTATGACGAGCCGCATGCGCGATGGGACTTCGGTCCGCGAGCATGGGGTTCGTATGATTGGGCTCGTTGAAAAGCTATCGGGCCTTGATATCGCACTTCCACACGAGCTGTCGGTGGATGTACTTCTCCTCTCACTACCCGCTGCATTTGATCCCTTTGTGGTCAACTTCAACATGAACAAGCTGGCAGCCACCCTTGAAGAGGTGGTTAACATGCTTTTAGTGTTTGAAGGAACCATAAATAAGGACATACCCGTCATCCTTATGGGCTCTTCTGCGAAGAAGGGGCCCAGACGCAAGAGCAAGAAGCGTTCTGCTCCTGCGAAGGAGGAAAAGCCCGCCAAGAAGCCAAAGGCAAAGGCTTCCAAGCCGAACAAGTCTGAGGATGTTTGCCACCACTGCTACAAGCCTGGGCATTGGAGGAGGAACTGCAAGGAGTACCTCGAGCAGTTGCGAACTACAAAAGGTATGTTCTATATCGAAATAAATATGTCTCTTATTCGACTTCTTGGGTACTTGATACCGGATGTGGATCTCATATATGCAATGATTTGCAGGTGATGACAAGAAGCCGACGTCTTAGAGAGGGTGAGACCCACTTGAGGCTTGGCAATGGAGCAAGAGTTGCTGCAGTAGCTATAGGAGATGTTTATTTATTTCTGTCTTCTGATTTTAAGTTGTTATTGAGAAACGTTTTGTTTGTTCCCGAATTAATAAAGAACATTATTTCTGTTTCTATGCTTGATAGTGATGGATATTCTTGTATGTTTGCTAATTCGATTTGAAATATTTACAAGAATGAATGTTTGGTTGGAATTGGGGAACGCAAAAATGATTTGTACACCTTAAAATTAAAAGACGTTCCAACTCGCGATGTCGAAACACATACAACAACGATTAAAAGGAAACACGATATCTTAAACCCAGCACAACTTTGGCACGCTAGGCTAGGTCATGTTTCTCTAAGTAGGATGAACAAGTTAGTTAGGAGTGACATGTTTGATCTGTCAGACATTAACTCCCTACCGAATTGTGAGTCTTGCCTTAAGGGAAAGATGACTAAGCAACCCTTCAAGGGCAAGGGTGAGCGTGCTCAAAGCCTATTGGATTTGATCCATACTGATGTGTGTGGTCCGTTTAGTATTGGTACTAAATATGGTCACACATACTTCATCACCTTTACCGACGATTACTCTAGGTATGGATACTTGTACTTAATGAAGCACAAGTCTGAATCCTTTGAAAGGTTCAAAGAATTCAAGGCTGAAGTAGAAAATCAATTAGGCAAAAGTATTAAAGCACTTCGATCCGATCGAGGTGGCGAATACTTGAGTGCTTAATTTCAAGACTATCTGAAAGAGAATGGGATTCTCGCACAGTGGACTCCTCCGGCCACACCACAGCTCAATGGTGTAGCGGAGCGTCGTAATCGGACCTTGTTGGACATGGTTCGATCTATGATGAGCTTCACTGAACTTCTTACCTCGTTTTGGGGCTATGCGCTCGAAACGGAGGTAATGTTGTTGAACAATGTCCACACCAAGGCAGTGGATAAGACTCCATATGAGATATGGATGGGCAAACCACCCAAGTACTCATTCATGAGGATTTGGGGATGTCCTGCTTACGTGAAGCAGACAGTGGGAGATAAGCTGGATACGAGATCCATCTTATGCTACTTCATTGGGTATCCAAAGAATTCCATTGGATACTACTTCTACTATCCCAGCGAAACAAAAGTGTTAGTTTCTAGGAATGCCACCTTTATGGAAAGGGAATTTCTACTTGATAGAAAGGGCAAGATAGTAGAACTCGAAGAGGTTCGAGATCCAATCGAAGTACCAGGTGAGTCTCCTGCACCTCCAGAGCCAATACCAGAAATGGTCGCAACTAGGAGATCCGAAAGGGTTCCTAGGGCTCCTGAGAGATATGGTTTTCTCCTTGAATATGATCAAGGTGATAAAGTTGTTGGATCTGATACAAGAACTTTCAAGGAGGCAATTTCCGATGCAGATTCTAATTTGTGGCTTGAAGCAATGCAGTCTGAGTTTGACTCAATGCATACTAACCAAGTTTGGATTCTTGTTAACCCTCCCGAAGGAATTGTTCCTATTGGGTGTAAATGGGTATACAAGAGGAAACTTGGGCCTGATGGTAAGGTAATGACCTACAAGGCACGACTGGTCGCGAAAGGTTACACTCAAAGGCAAGGTGTTGACTATGATGAAACCTTCTCGCCAGTCGCAATGTTCAAGTCGATTAGAATCTTGTTATCCATAGCCGCATGGTACGACTATGAGATATGGCAAATGGATGTGAAAACTGCGTTCCTTAATGGAAACATTAAGGAAGAGATCTATATGATGCAGCCTAAGGGTTTCACATCTGTTGGAAGCGAGCATAAGGTATGCAAGCTTCAGAAATCGATCTACGGTCTCAAACAAGCATCGAGGAGTTGGAACCTAAGATTCGATGAAACAATTAAGGAATTTGATTTCATCAAGAATCCCGATGAGCCATGTGTATACAAGAAGGTAGTTAAAAGCGCTGTGACATTCCTCGTACTTTATGTTGATGAAATTCTACTCATTGGGAATGACGTAGGAATGCTGCAGTCAACTAAAGTATGGTTGTCTAGTAGATTTTCGATGAAGGACATGGGTGAAGCATCCTATATTCTTGGAATACAGATCTATCGGGATAGATCTAAACGGATGCTCGGACTCACCCAAGCCACCTACATCGATACCATACTTAAGAGATTCTCTATGGAAGAGTCCAAGAGAGGACACTACCTATGTGCCACGGGGTCACTCTATCTAAGTCTATGTGTCCGAAAACTGATGAGGAGATAGAGAGTATGACACGTGTGCCATATGCTTCGGCAATAGGTAGTATTATGTATGGCATGATCTCCACTAGACCGGATGTCGCATATGCTCTGAGTGTCACGAGCCGCTACCAGGCAAACCCCGGCCAATTGCATTGGAAGGCCGTGAAGGATATTCTTAAGTACTTGCGAAGGACTAAGAATATGTTCATGGTCTATGGGGGTGGTGAACTGAAACTGGAAGGCTACACTGATTCTAGATTCCAGTGTGACGTGGATGATTCGAAGTCTACCTCTGGATTTGTATTCATGCTCAATGGTGGTGCTGTCTCTTGGAAGAGTTCCAAGAAAGACACCATCGCGGATTCAACCACTGAGGCTGAGTACATCGCAGCATCAGCTGCTGCTAAGGAGGCGGTTTGGATAAGGAATTTCGTCCAAGAGTTGGGCATCATTCCTAATGGATTTGGTCCAGTCCCGGTGTACTGCGACAACACGGGTGCCGTTGCGCAAGCAAAGGAGCCTAGGTCTCACCAAAGATCCAAACACATACTGAGGAAATACCACATAATTTCGGGATATTGTGGCTAGAGGTGACATAGCAATTGAGAGAGTCACCTCTGCGGACAACGTTACTGATCCACTTACGAAGCCCTTGCCAGGACCGTTGTTTGAAAAAAATCGCGAAACAATGGGACTGCGTCTGATGAGTAGTTGGCTTTAGGGCAAGTGGGAGATTGTTAGAGTAGATGCCCAAATAGCCAACTTGTGGTGTGTGGGTTTATAGACTCTTGTATGAAACAATCTTTATATATGATATTCGCATTTATTTATATTGCATTCTTTACTTTCATTGTGTTGTATCATGATTAACAATTGCGTTGAGTAAAGACCTAGAATGCACTATAGTGTATGTTAGATGTGATAGTGGGTATGACGGCTATCATGAAACACATCCAATAGTCACTGTGTATTCTGAACAAGTTCCTAGTCGATTGGGCCGTCAAAATGAGGATAAAGCCGCCCAAGCTTGAGACTAGTATCTGCGATGTGAAGTACCATGTTTCATTGGTAGGGAACATTGTGATGTTCTGAGCATGCAGATAGATAGTGACCTGGTGATCTATCGAACTACCCTCGTTTGGACTTTCCAAGTGGTTACCATTTGTCGAGTGGATAAGTCCGAGGTCTTGGTTGTACTGATTATTCCTCACGACTCGAAACGTCATTGAGACTCTACATGATAGGCGTCTCACTTTGACCCGTTTGTCGACTCACTTGGGGTCATCAGGCGGCGGGATTGGGTGAGACCCTGATTCATGTAGGAGTCGATGCATCGTTGTCGAGGATTCACCGCTCGCAGACATGCGTGGATATCCTATGCTATCTGAGTGGATAATAGTGTATAAATCTCTGGCCAGAGTACTAGAAGTGTTTTAGGTAAATGGGTTTACCTAGTTACACTCGCGATGTCACTATTCGATCTACAAGATGTATGCATAGCTATCGGATCTTTAGCGAATCTCGATTTACCAATGGTCGTTGATCTGATCGGGATATATGGATTGAAAGGACCGTACTGTACGCTAACCACGACCAACTGGTTCTTGCAGGCACTATCAGTGATACCTAGGGGATCATGGGGCGATGTTGCTAGACGCTCTTACCATGATCCGATGGGCAAGTCCGGAATTGTGATTCCGGAGCCACAATGGTTGTGGGCCCACGGCTAGCTGTATCCCTGAACCATTGAGGGTCACACAAGTACTGGATTCGAGATTCCCGCACGGATACTGAGCTCAATGTGTTGAGCATAGGAGGAGGATTTTGGAAGTGCGACTTCCTAAAAGTCAACAGGGGTCATTTTGCACTGGGGTTCTGAAAAAATGGTTTTTCAGATCATAGTATTCAGTTTTAGAAACTTAGTCGATCGGTCCGATCTGATCGGCGATCGGAGTTATGATGAAGTCACGGTGATAGGGATGAACCGAATGTTCATCCGTTGGTCCCGGGCCCGTTGGGCCGGTCCAAGACTATGACTAAGTCTATTTAATTAGGCTTAAGAGTTTCATAACAGAACAACAACAATCACAAACCCTAACCCTAGAGCCAAAAAGCCGCCGTCCCTTTCTTCTCCAACCTCACGCCGTCGCCGGTGCCCGCCGTTCGCCGGACTTGCTCCGGCCAACTTTTTGAGGAGAATCCGTTGGCGATAAAATCCTTCAGTCTTCTAGTGCAGGCTGATCGGAGGGAGATCGTTTCCGGTCAAGGACCTGATTGACGTAATCTACCGCCGCCTACCGTGAAGTGCCGGTTTCCTCGCGAAACTGGTCGGAGCCAGGCACGAGTTGCCAGAAAGGTAACCTCGAGAAACACCCTATGAATGGTCATAGCATGATTGATTTTGAATTGTATTGATCGTTTCCCAGCCAATTTTTATTCTTCCGCTGCCTCGCCGGGAGGCGCGATCCGGATCCGCCACGGTTACCCAGCAGTTTTGATTAGTTGGTGCGACGTCGTTTGCTGTATGAGTTAGTATAGTGTTTAGATGTTTGTATTATCAGCAGTGAGCGAAAGCTGGAGTCAGCTTTGAGAGAAGTTTTTGCCTTAGTTTACGCAAAGGTCTGAATTGCTTAGAACAGCAGGTTCAAGGATTTTTATACCAAGTGCTGCTCAACACTTAGCATATTTTTGAACCCGATATTTCTCATCGTTTTCTCCAGTAAACCCTTGATAGTTACTGTTCATTCGAACCCTTCTCCGATGAATTTCCATCAATTTCCGCCGTTGTTTGGAGCAAGACTGGTGACGTTGAGCTCGTCATGAGTAGCTCTTTCGATTGATACCAGTTAGGTGGCCTGAGTCGACGCTGGAGAGGAACACGAAGTAGCAGTGTTGATCGAACGTTTTCGCGAAGCTAGACCCGAGAGTTCTTGAGATTTTGGAATTGAGCTCCAGGGAAGTCCCTGCTGTGTTGAACGTGACCAGCGAAGTAGCAATTTTGAGCAGGCTGTAATTTCTGTGCCTGGTGAGATCTGTTGAGGTAGCGTACTGAGAATTGAAGGTACGAGTTGAGCTTTTGTTAACAGCTTGAACATAGCGTGCTAGTATTTGAGACATGAAATCTGTGCTATGTGAATTCGGTGTTTACGTTAACAGCTTGATTTAAATGATATGTTATGTTTACGTGTTGTATGCATGTTGAAATCAGATTTGAATTTCATGGCATTCATGCATACATATTGAGCCTTTGATCGATTGAGAACCTGAGATAGAGCCACGTTGTGACCGACCGACAGATGTGTCATGCCTACAATGCTATCATCGAAGTGGTGACCGACTGATTGGTTGTGTCTGAAAACCACCGAGCTGTGATGGCTGACGGGCCTGAAGATCACGGACGGATGATTTCCCCGGTTGATACACTGTGCGGGTATAGAGGCTCGTTTGAGATTATTGCCAGCTGATTAGCAGGCCTTGATGACGATGTTCTTTGACAGCCACATGCATTCATGACTTAGAATACTGCATGTTTATGTTTTGCTGTTATTAGTGCTCATTCGTACTGAGGCTTGACCTCGTATTCTTTTCCTGCTTTGTGTTGTTTGGGTCTGCGTTGCCCATTTGCAGGAGCTTCAGGTAACCAAGCTGGACAGACTGGAAACCCAGCTGGTCGATCCCCATTTCCTTGAAGTCCCAGTTATTTTATTATGTATTGATCCAGGGGATGCCGTGAGGTTATATGTATTCTGGGGGATCGTAGTTGATTTGATAATTATTTACCTGTTGTTGTATGAGTTTGGATTTAAATCGTATTTTGATTATGACTATTTTGAAGATATGATTTGGTTCAGGCCCAACTTTATTTCAAAAATTTTTTAGCCCTATTTTATACTTCCACGTTTATGTGCTTAATTGTGCTATTAATCCTTGTTAATTAGCACGGGGCCTGAAACAAAAGCTGTGCAAAGTTGGGACCATCCCCAAGATGTAACTGTCGGCTTGCAATAGCTAGATTCTGGAACTGGCTCATAAACAGCAAGAGTTCTGCAAAAATTGAGTGAGCCTACTGGCAGAAGTTTGCCAGACTCAAAGATTTGAACTGCTTCTATACAGATCTAAACCATCCTCATGTTTTGATGATAGACTGCGATGCTCCCCAATATTGCACAGGCTCGATAAAATAGCAATGAGGAACAAAATTGTCTTCAATGGCCCTTACTGGCAGCTGTCGTTTATTTACAAATAGAGATAATCTGCAACTGCTGCGCCAATAATCATTACCCTGTATAGGTGTCCAGACCCCATCAATTAACACCATCGGCCTTACCTAGCAAGTGGACTTGGCCAGAGAATAAAATTGGTCCAGGACTGCACCACCTCCATCGACAGAGTCATCAAAGAGACTGCTGGAACATGGACGTTCCCATATTAAACCATGTTATTTCTTCTGTGCCAACAGTGCTTCGAGAGATTTATGATGAGCAGCAGAAAATAGATCAATGATTTTCGAAGCCATTGCTGTCCATGGTTGGCCAGGTGCAAAAGATTTCCGATGTGATTCCAAAAATTTCGCAGCAGCATTTTTCTGTATTTGACATGTACACCCTTCGCTTTACCTTAGTTTCCGAAGAGTTCGTTTCAGCCCAAAGAAACATATGTTTTTATTGTGCGGCTACTGCTCTTACTGATTCTAAATCAACTAACTGGCTAAGACTAAAATAATGAAAGAAGTCAACAACCTCCTGTATTACATGTTCACGCTGTTGTACAAGAAAATCTACATCTCCACAAATTAACTGAACCATCTCTCTAGCTGGGTCCCCTTTCACAACGTCATATGTTTCCAAAGGCTCTTTCCCTTTGTCATTAGCAGAGATCGTTGGAAGACTGGCATAGTACCAGTCCTTGTCTTGTACTTTCTTTGATTTTCACTTAGAGACCAAATTTAATCTTGGTGATTTCAGCAGCAGAGACTGATGGAAGCATCATATCATCCGAAATCTGCATCAGCAAATCATCAATAGACATCAGCTCTTCATCAGTTGGCTTGTTGCATAAAAATTCTGCATTTTTCTTCTCAACCACACGTTCCTCACTAGCTCCAGATTCTGCATCCTTCTCCTTCTCATCTGATCGCTTTACCGTCTGCTCCCCATCAGCTATTTCACCAGCATCTGTTTCAGTGACCTTATCAGTTACAATTTCTTCATCAGTATCACTGCCTGATTCAACCATTCTATCAGCTTCTCGAGCAACAAATTCCTCGTATGAAACATTGAACCAGTGCTCCATCTTATCAGCTCTTTGAACTGCCTGATCCCAAACATTGTTTCTCCGACATTTGTTCCTCCAACATCTGTCTCGAACTGAGCAGTTTCAGCAATTACTTGTTCAATAATGTTGTCCACGTCATCAGCAGTTGATATCTCTTTATCAACAACATCTTCTCTAGCTGGCATGGAATCCTTCTCGGCAATACCACCAACAGCCATCTCTTCTTCAACAGTTTCATCATCCGATCCTGCTGGCAATTTTAATCTCCTCTTAGGAGCTTTTCGCTTTGGCTTAGAAGGTAGCACAGCTGGAATTTGTGCAACGATTTGCAGAGGAATAGCCTCTTGTGATACTGATACTAGCTCCAACTTCTCTTTTGAAGGAGCTGCTTTCCACTTCAATGTCCTCTTCTTTTTCACCACCTGCTCATCAACAGCAACAACATGCCTCTTTTTGGACACAGCCCTTTTCACGGGTGTTTTATTCGCTCGAGATACATCTCCCGCATCCTCCATCTCCTCAACAGAAATCTTGTCATTGATAGAAATATACCTGCCAACAGTTCTGGCAGTCAAAATTTTTATAGGTGGGAATTCCTTGGAATATCCCAAATCCAAGTTTGGTACATTTTTCAACAGAATACAGATATGGACAGTGTAGCCTCTGGTTTTCCTCGTCTCTGGAGTCACCATATCCTTGAAAATTTTAAACAGCAACCTTCCCCAGTTTACAGGCACACCCCCAAAAATAGCAGTCATCATTAGGAACCTTTCATGGGTCACGACATCAAAGGAACCCGCTTTCACAGTAATGGATTTTGCCAAGATATCACTTAGAAGCCTGTACTCAATCTTCAATTCCCGTTTCTTGCAGGAAGTTGTCAACTGCTCACCAGTAAATGAAAACTCAATTCTAGCATCAAAGATCAAATCCTTTGGTACCTCATTTATATCTGTAAATCCTTCCACCGGCAACTGAAAAGTCCGAGCAAAAGCTTCCTCAGAGATTTCCACTAGTTTCCCTTGAACTGTACTAATAACTTTATCATCTCGGACGGAGGCGTTTTGATAAAACTCGACCAGAGCGGCCTCATGAGTGTCAGACATACATCCAGAAAACCATTTAGACCAGACGCCACAAGGTCTTTGAACATAGCTACCATTCCTGCGTTGTCCATGGCAAGGACAGAGGAAAAATGGACCTGGTTGGTGTTGCTAATAAGTGAGGATGCCATTTCTGATAGGATAACGAATGAGAGAATGCCTGAAATAAGAGTAATTTGCAAACAGAGAACACAGGAGAGCAGAAATGCAAGATAGTTTGAAGGTAATATGCGCAGTGTAAGAGTTAGGGTAAAAGGAAACGCCATAAATATAAACAAGAATGCAAAAAGGTACTAGAGAGAGAGTGTGGATGTGACGTTTCGCATGATGACAACCACGTGTCAATCATCTGATGGAGCGATCAATTTTGGAAATGATTTTAAAATATTTTGACAATATTGCGAAATAAGAAGAATATTTTAAAATGATTTCAAATTTTAACCGCGAGGGTGAAAAGGTAAATAGATAACTGGCGCCAAATACTTAATACGTCACAACCTTAACATCTGTTTAATTTATCAGCAGGGGTTTTGCGAGATCTGTTCATGGATAAGTATCAACTGTGTATACATGACATCTGAGTGTATCCAAATCTCACATATTCAGTTGACTCAGCACTTATTAATTCAGATCTCTCGTTCCCCCTAAAGCTGAGATCTGCCAAGTCTGATATTTTATCAAACTTGAATTCCACGATGTTCCCCCTGAACAGTAGACTCAGATTTGACAAAACCAAAAGCTGTTCAACCTGCAAATTGGTAGCACAAAGACAATCAAGGCAGTTCTAAGAGACCCAATAGATTTCTAAAATAAGAAAACTTAGCGTCTGGCAGGTGCTTTGTGGAGATGTCAGCTACTTGCTGCTCAGTCGACACATACTCCAGCTTTACGTCCTTCTTGAGTACATGGTCTCTTATAAAATGATGCCTGATGTCTATATGCTTCGTTCTAGAATGCAGTACAGGATTTTGAGTGATAGCAATAGCACTGGTGTTCTCACAGAGAATAGGCGCTTCAGAAGCATCAATGCCATAGTCCTTAAGCTAGTGTTGTATCCATAAGATCTGAGCACAGCAGCTTCCAGCCTCTAAGTACTCTGCTTTAGCTGTGGACGTTGCAATAGAAGTCTGCTTCTTACTAAACCAAGAAATCAATTGATCTCCTAAAAATTGACAAGTACCGCTGGTGCTTTTACGATCAATCCTGCATCCTGCGTAGTCTGCATCACTATAACCGATTAGTTGAAAGCCTGAGTCTTTGAGATACCAAAGACCCACGTTGGAAGTTCCTTTTAAGTATTTCAAGATTTGTTTTACAGCAATGTAATGCGACTGTTTAGGCTCCGCTTGAAATCTAGCACACATACAGATAGCAAACATGATGTCTGGTATGCTAGCAGTTAAGTAAAGCAAGGAGCCAATTATACCACGATATAATGATACCTCAATGGTAGTACCAGCTTCGTCTTTGTCCAGCTTGATTGATGAGCTCATTGGGGTCGCAGCTGCTGAACGGTTGTCCATGCCAAATTTCTTCAGCAGTTCTTTCGTATACTTAGCTTGATTAATGAAGATTCCATTATCCAGTTGTCTAACTTGTAAACCCAGAAAGAACGTTAGCTCTCCCATCATGCTCATCTCGAATTTGTCCTGCATTATCTTAGAAAACATTGACATAGCTTGGGGTTAGTTGACCCAAATATGATATCATCAACGTAAATCTGAACTAACAGAACATGATCAGCTTTGACAAGTTTGAATAAAGTCTTATCCACTGTGCCTATTGTGAAATCATGATCAATTAAGAATTTAGACAGTGTATCATACCAAGCTCTGGGTGCTTGCTTCAACCCATATAGAGCTTTATCCTTTATAAACGTGGTTTGGATTTGTATGATTTACGAAGCCAGGAGGTTGTGCAACATACACTTCCTCTGTTATAATGCCATTAATAAATGAACTCTTAACATCCATTTGAAATATTTTAAAGTCTTTGAATGCAGCATATGCAAGGAACATGCGTATAGCTTCTAATCTAGCTACTGGTGCGAAGGTTTCATCAAAATCTATCCCTTCCATTTGCCTAAATCCCTGAGCTACCAGTCTAGCTTTGTTTCTTGTTACTATTCCATCTTCATTCAGTTTATTCCTGAAGACCCATCGAGTTTGTGAGACCTGGATTTGTAATCAAGGTTTATTTGTTGGAATTAATCGGATTTTAGAGATTTCTGGTGGTTCAGATCTCTGTTTGGTTTGCATTTTCGGGTCTGAAATAGCATTTGGAACAATTCTGGGAGTCTTCGTATTTTTGGTATTTTGTGGTGAAAGCTGGTTTTGTGCTAAGAGCTGGTTGTTTAGTGAAACCAGTTTTAGTGTTTATTTGGCAACGTGAGATTCCAAAAACGCCATCGTTTGGAGAGATATGGTAGCGTTTGAAATCCAGTCGCTGGTTTAGCAAAATTTTGTATCGGGTTGGATACGATGTCGTTTGAATAAGTTGGAGCGACGTCGTTTTGGTGTAGCGCTAGTGAGATTTGATCGCGTGTGTGTGCCTGCTGGTTGTTCAGCCGAAGCAGATGTCAACGCTGGTCAACATCCCTGTAGCGCGAGGAGGAAACGTCGTCGTTTGGATGTTGCGACTGGTTTTCCAGATGCGAGAGATTTGTGCGCTACTATAGCTTGCGACTGGTGGTGTGCTACTGTAGCTTTCAGCTGGTATTGCGCGAGAGTTATCGACCAGATTTGATGACGTCAGTTGTACGATGCCGTTTTGATTAGTTGCAACGCTGCGTTTTATATGTTGCAGCTGGTACCAGCTTTTGGTTGAGAACCAGTCGTCTGGTTGTCCAACTTTTGGTTGAGAACCAGTCGTAAGTAGTGTTCTACGACATCGTTTTGTGTGTTTGGGATTATGCTTTGCGGGGTTCGATCAGCCGATGATTTGTTGGTGCCTGCTGGTTATGTCGGTGGATGATTTAACCAGCTTTTGCGAATTACATTTATGGAAGACTTGGTCTTCGATTTCGAGCACCAGATTCCATACTTAGTGAAATATTTTCCCCGATTGTGTTCCTCACTTCGAACCCTAGGTTACTGTTCACCGTAGCTTTTCTCTGGCAATTCCCATCGTTTCCGGCCGTTGTTTGGTACGTGCGAGGTAGCGTTGGACTCCTCTTGAGAAACTCTATCCTTCTATACCACTTTGGGAGGCTGTGATCGGCTAGTTGAGGAACGCGAAGTTGCTGCTCAGTTGTGTGTGGTATTGTACAGGTAGAACTTCATTCCTTTCGTGATGAGATTTGTTCCTAGCCTTGAATTAAGCTCCCTGCTGAGTTGTGTTGTTGAGATTAGTCGTTGGTTTGGTTGAATGTAGCTCCCAGCCGTGAGATTTTGTAGTTGGCCGTGAATTTCCTGTTAGTTTGCCCGAGATCTGTTGTGCATATGTTTAGCAGGTGTTGAATCAGATCTCTCGGACCCTGTTTGTGGTTATTGTTGCACAAGAGGTTAAAGGTACGGATCTGAGCTTGAAGTAGCTGGGAATTGGCGTGAGATTGAATTCTAGATGGCTGTTTCCTGTTAGTTTGCCCGAGATCTGTTGTGCATATGTTTAGCAGGTGTTGAATCAGATCTCTCGGACCCTGTTTGTGGTTATTGTTGCACAAGAGGTTAAAGGTACGGATCTGAGCTTGAAGTAGCTGGGAATTGGCGTGAGATTGAATTCTAGATGGCTGCTTGTGCATTGACATGGATGTTGCTGTGTGTATGTGTGATTGCTGTTGATTTTAGCTGCTATGTTTATGCATACATGCATTTCCCATATTGCATTCATATTTCGGTTTCAGCCATTGTTTCGTATCTTGTATTGCTGTTGTTGATTCTTACCAGGATGCGAGGGCAAGCGGCAATACCGCACTCTCATCTCCCTACTGGGATCGTTAGCCACCATGCGCCAAGTGGTTAACTACCACAGTTCATGGGCGAGGCAACGGCAGGTTGAGTTGTTTGATGCATCTGGTATTCGGGTGTAGTATAACGGTGAGTGGCTCATTAACACACTGTGAACACACCCCGTGGCCACTTTTGTTGCGGATTCTTGTGCTGTGCTTGAGTTCCTTAGCTCCCTTGTTGGTCGAGCCTTCTGTTGTTATCCGGTGTCTCATGCATAGCATCTGCATTTTATCTCATGCACTCTTTTAGCTATATCTGTTGCTCTCCGTACTGGGGTTTGACCCCATGTCCCTCTGGGCTTGGTTTGTTTCCTTGTTTGTGTTGTTTTCAAGGAACCCAGGTTTTAGAGCTGGTCGTGGTTTTAACCCAGCTGGTGGTGCCCCAGGAGGTGGTTAGCGTGTCCCAGCTGCGTATAGCATATTTATATATATATGTATCAGTTAGCCAGGGGATGCCCTGCGCTTCGTTATTGCATCCAGTAGTTGGAGTCTGATACATGTTATGGTTGTTGTATGCTATACTGTTGGTTGTTTTTATAAACTGGTATATATTTTGAGTATCGCTTTATTTTAAATTACATTGTTTTAAACCGTCAGGCCAAAAGCGAAAATTTTACCCGCTTTTTTATAGCTTCCGCATGTGTTTGTATGATTTTACTCTGTTTAGAGCACGAGGCCTGACATTTTTGGTATCAGATCTTAAGCTGGGATAAGCTCTATTTCTTTGATCACACTCGAGTCTAGGCACAGTGTGGTGTGTTGTATGTCCTTGGTTATGTGACTACGTGCTGCATATTTCTGTGTTATATGCTATCTATGCCGTATCTGTTCTGTTTTGCTTGATCTTGTTGAGTGTTTTAGTAGATTCCGCCTAGACGTCGTGGTAGATGTAGGGGGCAGTTTGAAGAATCAGCAGGACAGAATGAGGATAGGCGTAGTGCTCGCAGTCATACTCGTGTTAGTGATGAGGAGGAGGAAGTTGGTGACTTGCCTCCCCCGGTGGAGCGGATGGACGTGGTGATAACACGGTTTCAGCGGATGAACCCTCCAGTCTTTAATGGTGACGAGTCCAGTGAGGATGCAGATTCGTGGCTCCGGAACATTATTGGTCTTTTCGATCGGGTGCAGTATGATGATGATATTCGGCTGAGTTTAGCGACCCTCTTGCTCAGGAAGGCGATGGAGCGCTGGTGGCGAGGCGCTTAGAGTACCTTGTTAGAGACCGGTGTTGGGATCTCTTGGGATAGTTTTTACGAGACCTTCCGGCAGGAGTATGTACCCGAGTCTTATGTGAACGCCCGGGAGCGGGAGTTCGACCATCTGGAGCAGGGTTCCATGACTGTTAGGGAGTATGCTAGGAAGTTTTCTTCTCTGTTGGCGTACGTTCCCCATGTTTCTGGCCATGAGAGGGCCAAGCGGACTCGGTTTCTTGACGGCTTGAATGAAGAGTTGTATCAGATGGTTTTGACTAGTAAGCCCAAGACTTACGCTGAGGCTGTGGACAGTGCCATCGACATTGAGGAAGGTTTGCGTAGTCGTCGTGCTCGTAGGCAGCAGGCAGCGTCGGGTGGTCGTCCTGCTATTCAAGGAGTGCAGTCTTCACAGTCCTCCCAGTCAGCCTATCAGCCCCAGCAGCAGCAGCAGCCACAGGTGGCTCAGCAGTCTGGCCGTCAGAGGTTTCGACCCCGAGGTCAGCAGTTCAAGAGAAGTCGGGGGTGGTCGTCCTGCTATTCAAGGAGTGCAGTCTTCACAGTCCTCCCAGTCAGCCTATCAGCCCCAGCAGCAGCAGCAGCCACAGGTGGCTCAGCAGTCTGGCCGTCAGAGGTTTCGACCCCGAGGTCAGCAGTTCAAGAAGAAGTCGGGTTCTGGCTCTTCTGGTTCGGGCAGCTCGAGTAGCAGTGGTTCTCGGGCTGAGTTTTGTGGTTTTTGCGGTGGAAAGCATCCTTCCACATAGTGTGTATGTGTGCAGGGTTCCTGCAACCTTTGTGGTCAGTACGGGAATTTTGCGAGAGTGTGTCCGTCAGCTGGATAACAGCAGACCGCGGCCCAGCCTCAGGATCGTGGAGGTCAGTATAGGGGTCGTTCCCCTCAGTTTCCGCAGCCCCGTTTGGGTGAGACTCAGTTTAGGCCGTTTCAGCAGCCTGGTCCTTCACGCTTTGGGCAATCGTCTCAGCCTTTCTACTCAGGACCCCAACATGCTCAGGTTAACGCCATCACGAGAGAGCAGGCCGAGGAGACACCGAGTCGGGTAATCGCAGGTACTTGCCTTGTTTTTTATTTTCCTGCACGTGTGTTGTTTGACACCGGTGCATCGCATTTGTTTATTTCTGATTCATTTGTTGTTGAGCATGGTCTGTGTACCATTTCGTTGCGCGATGCTGTTTCCGTGTCTACCCCTGGCGGTGTGAGCTTGTTCTCCCAGGAGGTTTTGTTGGGTGGTGTGTTGTGGTTTCGTGAGCATGTCCTGTTAGCGAACTTGATCCGTTTGATGCTTTGGGATTTCGATTGCATAGTTGGGATGGATGTGCTGTCCAACTATAGGGCCTCCGTGGACTGCTTCCATGGGATTGTGCATTTTAGGCCTTTGTCTGGCGAGAAGTGGGACTTCTATGGCCAGGATTCTAGATCGAAGATCCCGTTGGTCTCAGCGATGGAGATGTTTAGCTTGTTGTCTTTAGGAAATGCCGGCTTTATGATCTACGCGTTGGATGCGTCTTCTTCTTCCCGCGTTCAGCTTTGTGAAGTTCCCGTGGTGCGACATTTTCCGGATGTGTTCTCGGAGGAGATTCCTGGTTTCCCTCCGAGGCGGGAGATCGACTTCAGCATAGAGCTGGTGCCTGGCACAGCTCCGATTTCGCGTGCTCCTTATCGTCTGGTGCCTGCGGAGTTGAGAGAACTCAAGGTGCAGTTAGATGATTTGCTGGAGAAAGGTTTTATTCGACCTAGTATGTCACCGTGGGGAGCAGCTGAGGGTGAGAGAACAAGATGTCGCGAAGACTGCGTTTCGTACGAGGTACGGGAATTTTGAGTTTTTGGTTATGCCGTTTGGTTTGACTAATGCCCCTGCAGTCTTTATGGATTTGATGAACCGATTTTTCCACGAGTTTATCGATCAGTTTGTGATCGTGTTCATCAACGACATCTTAGTCTATTCGAAGACTCCTTTGGAGCACAAGGAGCATTTTCGTATTGTCCTTCAGACGCTGAGACACCAGCAATTGTATGCAAAGTTTTCCAAGTGCGAGTTCTGGTTGGATCGCGTCGTATTCTTGGGACATGTGATTTCAGCCGAGGGGATTTCGGTGGATCCCAGTAAGGTTGATGCCGTTCTGAACTGGGAGCGTTCCAGGAATGTTTCCGAGATTCGTAGTTTCTTGGGTCTGGCTGGCTATTATCGTCGCTTCATTGAGGGATTCTCAAGTATAGCAAAGCCGATGACTCAATTGACCCAGAAGGATAAGCGTTTTGTTTGGACTGAGCAGTGCGAGAATGCTTTTCAACTGCGTAAGGAAAAGTTGACTACTGCGCCTGTGTTGGCTCTGCCGTCTGGAACAGGTGGTTTTGTTGTTTGTTCTGACGCTTCGTTCAATGGGTTGGGTTGTGTGTTGATGCAGAATGGTCGAGTCATTGCGTATGCCTCGCGGCAGATGAAACCGCACGAGACTCGTTACCCAGTCCATGATTTGGAGTTAGCGGCGGTGGTCTTTGCGTTGAAGATCTGGCGTCACTACCTGTATGGCGAGCAGTTTGTGGTATACTCCGACCACAAAAGTTTGCAGTATCTATTTTTGCATCCTGACTTGAACAAGAGACAGCGTCGGTGGATGGAGCTGCTAAAAGATTTCGATTGTGAGATTAAGTACCAGCCTGGGAAGTCGAACGTAGTGGCCGATGCTTTGAGAAGGAAGGCTAGTGAGATGCTTGCGTCGTTGTACATCTCTAAGGATCAAGAGCATCTTAACACTATGAGGCGTAAGCAGTTTTCTGAGTTAAGCGTACAAAGGTGAGAGAAGTACTGGGATGGGTGACCTCCTGGGAAGTTTCTCGTACGTCAAGCTGCTGACGTGGTGCCGCTTGATCTGGTTGGCCATGTGGGCTATAAAAGTGTGGTGCCAGATCTTAACGGGTAATACTATCTCTGTTGGGGATAGATCCGGCGATAGGGGAAAGGGCAAGACTGATCTCTAAGGGAATTGAGACAGCACCAGCAGTTAGACACGCACCTCCCCGAACTCATGGGCCTAACAGCCCAACCCTAACGTACATAAAAGGTGCACTCTGCGCTGCCACATTATAAGGAAATAAAGTTGCACCTTGACTAACAGCTATAGCTTTTGGCCTAGTGGTAAGCGCTTGATCCTAACAATTGGTATCAGAGCGAGGTCAGGGGTTCGAGTCTCCCAAGAAGCATTTTATATACTTCTTGGGGGGGGATTGCTGAGTTAAGCGTGCAAAGGTGAGAGCAGTACTGGGATGGGTGACCTCCTGGGAAGTTCTCGTACGTCAAGCTGCTGACGTGGCGCCGATTGATCTGGTGGGCCATGTGGGCTGTAAAAGTTTTGTGCCAGATCTTAACGGGTAATACTATCTCTGTATAAGGAAATAAAGTTGCACCTTGACTAACAGCTATAGCTTTTGTCCTAGTGGTAAGCGCTTGATCCTAACACTATTTAGATACGCAAGCTGGTTCAGATGGATGCAATCAGGAAGGTTTGTGTTTCTATAGAAGAAGAAGTGGCAACATTCTTCCAGAAATCTATGCATGCAAGGTGTACTCGATCAGTCTCCATAGGTCTAAAGATGGCTTTGATCAGAAGCGAGCTGAAAGAGACAAGATGAGAGCTATTTGAGAAGATGTCCAAGCTGGAACAGTAAGGGGACGCCTAAGCTGGTAAAGCAAAGGACATGTAAGCTGAAACAGTAAGGAAACGCCCAAGCTGGTCCAGCAGACACAAAAGCTAATCCGCTTAGGGCGAAGATCAGCATAGACCAAATTAGCTCAGCTCATGCCAAATAGCGTGTTAGGATCAAGCGCTTACCACTAGGCCAAAAGCTATAGCTGTTAGCCAAGGTGCTAACTTTATTTTCTTATAATGTGGCAGCGCAGAGTGCACCTATTATGTGTGTTAGGGTTGGGTTGTTAGGCCCATGAGTCAGGAGAGGTGTGTGTCTAACTGCTGGTGCTGTCTCAATTCCCTTAGAGATCAGTCTTACCATTTCCCTACCGCCGGCCCTATCCCCAGCAGATATAGTATTACCCGTTAAGATCTGTCATCATTGTGAGACCCGAAAGCTGATAAGATTAATTGAGTTAATTAATCGGGTTTTATTGAGATCAGCTTTGTGTTGATGAGCTTGGAGAAGCTATCGGGTTTTGTTTTATCCCTTAGATCAGTTCTGGAGAATTGAGTTTGGCACGGAATCTGTTCATTATTTAGTGCGGGTCATCGCTGAATGTTAGCGTTCAGCAGAGGTGACGTCAGCAGTGGTCGCTGAGTGGTTGTGTTCAGCAGTTGTAGCGAGATCTGTTGTCGCTGAGCAGTAGAGAGAGCGCTAGCGTGTTTCAGTAGTGAGTAGCTTTACGTCGTTGTTTGGATTAGTTGGAACGACAGCGTTTTGGATTAGCGAAGAAGACTCAGCCGTGTGAGATATCTGTTGTAGCGTTGCTAACAGATGTTGGTTAGTGTTCAGCAGTGAGTAGCGGGTGACGTGTCCAGTTGCGACAGTAGTTCTCTGCGACGTCGTTTGAGTTAGTAGCGATCGCTGTTTTAGCGTAGAGTGAGATATGTTGTAAGATCTATTTGCGAGCGGGAATATCAGTTGTGATAGCTTTAAGTGTGTGGATACTGTTCCTTTAGCTGTGATCAGCTTTGACTTATATTAGAGTCTTGGTCTTCGAATTGAGTATCCAGTTTCCATACTAAGAATATTTCCCGATAGCAATTTCTGTCGCGATACCCTAGCTACTGTTCACCGAACCTTATCTTCTTCAATTGCCGGAGGTAGGCAGATCCGAAGAGAGCGAGAGTGGTAGCGTTGGACTCCTCTTGCTGAGACGCTTCATTTGGATATTGTTTTTCGAACGTTTGCTTGAAGCTGGTGAGGTGTGCGAAGACATCTCCCTTGTGTAGTTTGTTAACATAAGCGTCGGATTTTGCTCATGCTTGTTCGGGAAAGTAAAGTTCCTGCCTTTGAGCTTTCTGTTGAGTTAGAGAGGTAGGATTAGCGCTGGTGGAGTTTGTAACTCCCAGCTGCTGTTTCTGTGCTTCGTTCCTTGAGTAGTTGCTTATGTTGGCTTAGCAGGTGGTGGATCTTCGTTGCTCGGACCCAGTTTGTAGTAATTGTTGCACAGAGAATTGAGGTACGGATGTGAGCTTGTTTAAAGCTTAGGATTGAGCATTGATTATGTTCTTTGCTGTGTATGCTCTGTGCTGTTATCGTTTGTGCATTGTATTGATATCAGTTGTTGCATTTGCATACATGCATTATCCTGTTGAGCTCTGTTTTGCTAGATGTGCCTGTTCTGTTGATTGAAGAATACCATGATGCTGTGTTTGAGGACGAGCGGGTAGTTCCCGTATACCTCAGAGGCCGAGCGGGTAACTCCCGTGTCCCTCTACTCCTTGCTGGGTTTGTTGGCCGCTATGAGCGGAGTGTGTAGCTCCCACATCTCATGAGTGGGCAACAGCAGGTGGAGCTGTTTGTTTAGCATCTGGTATGGTGTACTGCAGATGAGTGGGTAGCTCCCATGTGCTCAGTATACCCGTGGCCACTGATTGTCTTTCCTTTGATCAACCTTGTTGTTGAGCTGTTGTTGCAATCCTTTGGCTCCCTGCTTTCGGTTGTAGCCTTGATCCCTTGCATAGCATTTGCATATTTATCTGTTGCTTTCCTTATGCTGTTTGTATTGCTCTCCGTACTGGGGTTTGACCCCGAGGTCCCTCTGGTGCTGGTGTATTGTTTCCTGTATGTGTTTTTAGGTTTCCCAAGTTTCTCTACTGGTCGTGGCTTTGACCCAGCCGGAGGTGCCCCAGGAGGTTGATAGAGTGTCCCAGTTAGCGTATAGCATATATGTACTAGTACTGTCAGCCGGGGAATGCCATGTGCTTGTTGGATTGTGTTATCCATTGTAGTACTGGTATTTGATTTGTTTAAATGCTGTATTGTTGTATTGTATGTTTGTAAACTGGGATATTTTAAGTATGATTGTATTTTAAATTACATGTTTTAAACCGTCAGGCCTAAAGCAAAGATTTTAAGCCACTTTTTGTATGATTCCGTTATTGTTTTGCGTGGTTTAACTCTGAGTTGTGCACGAGGCCTGACATTTTTGGTATCAGAGCTTAAGCTGAGATAAGCTCGATTTCTGTTGATCACACTTGAGTCTAGGCACAGTGTTGTGTGTTGCATGTGCTTGATTATATGATCTAATTGCTGCAATTACTTGTGCTGTATTTTTTCTGTTGTGATCTTACCCTCTTAGTGTTTCTTAGATGCCGCCTAGACGTAGGGGTAGAGGTAGAGGGCAGATTCCGGAAGAGTCTGAAGGTCAGACAGAAGGTGATCAGCGTAGTTTTTTCCCTATCGTGGTCGCGGTAGGCACGCCGAGGATGAGGTTGACGAGTTGCCTGCTCTTGTGAACGATGGAACTCATTATGGCGTGGTTTCAGCGTATGAATCCTCAGGTTTTCAATGGGAATGAGTCTAGTGCCAATGCAGATTCGTGGCTGCAGCATGTCACTGGTTTGTTTAACCGCGTGCAGTATGATGATGAATTCAAGTTGAGTCTGGCTACTTTCCAGTTGAGGAAAGTTGCGGAGCGTTGGTGGAGAGGCGCTTCGAGGACTTTGGAAGAGGCTGGACTAGGGATTACGTGGGACAGTTTTTGCGTTGCTTTCCGTCACGAGTATGTTCCGGAGTCCTACGTGAACACCCGTGAGCGTGAGTTCGATAATTTGGAGCAGGGCAGTATGTCTGCTAGAGAGTATGCCCGCAGGTTTTCTTCCCTTCTTGCGTACGTGCCGCATGTTTCTGGTCGGGAGAGAGCGAAGAGAACTAGGTTTCTTGAGGGGTTGAACGAGGAGTTGTATTCCTTGGTTTTGACTAGCTCGCCGAAGAGCTATGCAGAGGCGGTGGACAGTGCGATCGACATTGAGGAAGGTTTGAGGAACCGTCGTTCTTGTGGTAGGCCGCAAGTGGCGCAGAGTAGTCGTCTAGTGGTTCAGGGAGCATAGCCTTCCTAGTCTGTGTAGTCGTCTCAGCCACCCCAACAGCAGCAACAGGTAGCCCAACTGTTTGGTCATCAGAGGTTTAGGCCTCGTGGTAAGCAGTTTAAGAAGAAGTCTGGTTCTAGTTCTTCTGGTTCTGGTAGCTCCAGCAGCGGTGGTACCAAGGTTGAGTATTGTGGCCAGTGTGGTGGAAGGCACCCTACAGCGCAGTGTGTAGGTGTGTAGGGTTCTTGTAATGTCTGTGGTCAGTACAGAAACTTTGCTAGAGTGTGTCCTTTTTCTGGATCGAAGCATACCGTAGTTCCACCGTAGGGTCCAGGTGGATCGTCTAGAGGTCGTTCTGCTTTTCTTGTTCAGCAGCAGAGGTTGGGGGAGCCTCAGTTTAGGCCGTTTCAGCAGCCTGGTCCTTCGCGGTTTGGACAGTCTTCCCACCCTCAGTTTTCTGGAACTCAGTTTGCCCAAGTGAACGCCATGACTAGGGAACAAGCGGAGGGCACACCGGGCGGAGGGATTATCTCAGGTACTTGCTTTCTCTTTGATTTTCCTGCGCGTGTGTTGTTTGATACAGGAGCGTCGCATTCTTTTGTTTCTGATGCATTTGTGGTTGAGCATGATTTGCATACCACTATCTTGTGTGATGTTGTATCTGTTGCGACTCCTGCCGGTGCGAGTCTGTTCTCCCAGGAGATTTTGTTGAATGGTGTTCTTAGGTTTGGCGAGAGTGTGTTGTTAGCCAACCTGATCAGGCTAGTGATGTGGGATTTTGACTGTATAGCGGGAATGGACGTGTTGTCTAGCTATAGAGCCACCGTGGATTGTTTCCATGGCGTTGTGCGATTTAGGCCTCAGTCTGACGAGAAATGGAATTTCTACGGCCAAGATTCCCAGTTGAAGATTTCTTTAGTCTCGGCGATGGATATGTTTAGCCTGTTGTCGCTTGAGAATGCTGGTTTCATGATCTATGCCTTAGATGCGTCTTCTTCTTCGGGCGTAGAGCTTAGTAGAGTCCCTGTGGTTCGACATTTCCCGGATGTGTTTCCGAAGGAGATTCCTGGTTTTCCTCCGAGGCGGGAGATAGACTTCAGCATTGAGTTGGTTCCTGGTACAGCTCCGATTTCACGTGCTCCGTATCGTTTAGCGCCTGTTGAGTTGAGGGAGATTAAGGAGCAGCTTAGTGAATTTCTGGAGAAGGGATTCATTAGGCCTAGTATGTCCCCGTGGGGAGCGCCTATCTTGTTTGTTAATAAGAAGGACGGGTCGATGAGGACGTGCATCGACTTTAGGCAGTTGAACAAGGCGACAGTGAAGAACAAGTACCCTTTGCCTATGATCAATGATCTTTTTGACCAGTTGCAAGGGTCTGTTGTGTTTTCGAAGATCGATCTGCGATTTGGATATCATCAGTTGCGCATCCATGAGCAGGATGTTGAGAAGACTGCGTTTCAAACTAGGTATGGGCATTACGAGTTTCTAGTTATGCTTTTTGGTTTGACGAATGCTCCCGCAGTTTTCATGGACTTGATGAATAGAGTCTTTAGAGAGTTCATCGATCAGTTTGTGATTGTGTTTATCGATGACATTGTGGTGTACTCTAAGACACCGTTGCAGCATAAAGAGCATTTGATGCTAGTTCTTCAGAAGCTTCGAGACTCGCAGCTGTATGCTAAGTTCTCCAAGTGCGAGTTTTGGTTGGACCGAGTTGTGTTTCTGGGTCATGTGATTTCTGTTGTTGGTATTTCTGTGAATCCCAGTAAGTTTGAGGTTGTTCTCAAATGGGAGCGTCCCAATAATGTTGCTGAGATTCGTAGTTTCTTGGGTTTGGCTGGCTATCATCGGCGGTTTATAGAGGGATTCTATAGTATAGCTAAGACAATGACGCAGTTGACTCAGAAGGACAAGCGTTTTGTGTGGACTGAGCAATGCGAGAATAGTTTTTTGTTGCTCAATGAGAAGCTAACTACTGCGCCTGTGTTAGCCTTGCCGTGCGGTTTAGGTGGTTTTGTTGTTTGTGCAGATGCTTCTTTGAATGGATTGGGTTGTGTGTTGATGCAGAATGGTCGAGTCATTGCTTATGCCTCTCGGCAGTTGAAGCCGCATGAGACTCTTTACCCAGTTCATGATTTGGAGTTAGCAGCAGTGGTTTTTGCTTTGAAGATTTGGCGCCACTACCTGTATGGTGAGCAATTTGTGGTGTACTCTGACCACAAGAGTCTTCAGTATCTGTTTTCTCAGTCAAATTTGAACATGAGACAGCGTAGATGGATGGAGCTGCTAAAGGATTTTGATTGTGAGATCAAATACCGTCCTGGGAAGATGAATGTAGTTGCTGATGCATTGAGAAGAAAGGCTCAAGTGACGATGCTGGCTTCGATGCAGATTTCGAAGGTCCATGAGCATCTTAGCACTACTGGTTGGAGGTATTACCCAGCTGAGGATTATGTTGTGGTGCCTTCTTTCCAAGTTGAGCCACAGATTGTTTCTAGCATTAGAGCAGCTCAGAGGACTGATCCATCCATCCATGAATTGAAGCTGAAAGTGAGAGCTGGACAGTTGGAAGACTATACTGTCTCTTCTAATGATTGTTTGAGGTTTCGTGGCAGGCTTGTTGTACCAAATCTGATTGATTTGAAGGAAGATGTCTTGCGTGAAGCTCACTGCAGTAGATACAGTGTCCATCCAGGTGCAAGGAAGATGTATCATGCCTTGAAGCAGCATTACTGGTGGGCAGGTTTGAAGAGTGATGTTGCTTATTTTGTAGCCCGATGTTTGAATTGTCAGCAAGTCAAGGCAGAGAGGATGAGACTTGGTGTTTTGTTGCATAGCTTAGAGGTGCCCCAATGGAATTGGGAGCACATAGCTATGGATTGTCACGCATTTTCCTCGTTCCAGCAGAGGATGCGATGCTGTGTGGGTTGTTATCGACAGATTGTCGAAGTCTGCACACTTCATTCCCTACAACATGAGTTATTCTTTGAAGAAGATGGCGAAGCTGTACATAGATTTTGTGGTGCGTTTGCATGGTGTGCCAGTTTCGATTGTTTCAGATCGTGATCCTCGATTTACTTCCAGGTTTTGGAAGAGTTTGCAAACAGCTTTGGGAACTAGATTGGCGATGCTTGCGTGAAGCTCACTGCAGTAGATACAGTGTCCATCCAGGTGCAAGGAAGATGTATCATGCCTTGAAGCAGCATTACTGGTGGGCAGGTTTGAAGAGTGATGTTGCTTAGTTTTGTAGCCCGATGTTTGAATTGTCAGCAAGTCAAGGCAGAGAGGATGAGACTTGGTGTTTTGTTGCATAGCTTAGAGGTGCCCCAATGGAATTGGGAGCACATAGCTATGGATTGTCACGCATTTTCCTCGTTCCAGCAGAGGATGCGATGCTGTGTGGGTTGTTATCGACAGATTGTCGAAGTCTGCACACTTCATTCCCTACAACATGAGTTATTCTTTGAAGAAGATGGCGAAGCTGTACATAGATTTTGTGGTGCGTTTGCATGGTGTGCCAGTTTCGATTGTTTCAGATCGTGATCCTCGATTTACTTCCAGGTTTTGGAAGAGTTTGCAAACAGCTTTGGGAACTAGATTGGCTATGAGTACAGCATATCACCCCCAAACAGATGGCCAATCAGAGAGAAGTATCCAGATTTTAGAGGATATGTTGAGAGCTGTTGTGATGGACTTCAGTGGTAGCTGGCAAGACTCGTTGTCTTTGGTTGAGTTTTCCTACAATAACAGCTATCAGGTCACGATTGGCATGGCAGCTTCATATGGAAGAAAGTGTAGATCGCCAATGTGTTGGGATGAAGTGGGGGAGAAGCAGCTGTCTTCCCCAGAGTTTGTGCAGCAGATGAGAGATCAGATGGACTTGATTCGCCAGAGAATGAAAGCTGCACAAGATCGCCAAGCCAGTTAGGCGAATAAGAGGCGTAGGCCTTTAGAGTTTGAGATTGGTGATCTAGTTTTCCTTAAATTTTCTCCTTTCCGCAGTGTTATGAGATTTGGTCTCAAGGGAAAGTTAGCTCCTCGTTATGTTGGTCCTTATGAGATCTTATAGAGGATTGGTCCTTTGGCTTATCGGATGTTGTTTTCCACCAGATTTGTCCTCCTTACATGATGTGTTTCATGTTTCGATGTTGAGGAAGTATGAGCTAGATCCCTCGCATGTGTTGAGAACTGACGAGGTTGAGTTAGATCGGACATTGAGCTATGTGGAATATTCCTTGAAGATATTGGATAGAAAAGAGAAACAGTTATAGAGGATTGGTCCTTTGGCTTATCGGATGTTGTTTTCCACCAGATTTGTCCTCCTTACATGATGTGTTTCATGTTTCGATGTTGAGGAAGTATGAGCTAGATCCCTCGCATGTGTTGAGAACTGACGAGGTTGAGTTAGATCGGACATTGAGCTATGTGGAATATTCCTTGAAGATATTGGATAGAAAAGAGAAACAGCTGAGGAATAAAACCATTCCTTTGGTGATGGTTCAGTGGAGCAAGCACGGGAGAGAAGAAGCTACTTGGGAACTGGAAGATAAGATGCAGCGTGAGTGGCCGTATTTGTTTGAGTAGATGTTGCTTTTGTTCCAGTAGTTTGTTGCTTGTGTTTCTTTCCCCAGTTATCTTGAACTCTTGTTTTGGAGTTGATCGATTTCGAGGACGAAATCCTGTTTTAGTGGGGGAGAGATGTGAGACCCGAAAGCTGATAAGATTAATTGAGTTAATTAATCGGGTTTTATTGAGATCAGCTTTGCGTTGATGATCTTGGAGAAGCTATCGGGTTTTGTTTTAGCCCTTAGAACAGTTATGGAGAATTGAGTTTGGCGCGGAATCTGTTCAGTAGTTAGCGCGGGTCATCGCTGAATGTTAGCGTTCAGCAGAGGTGACGTCAGCAGTGGTCGTTGAGTGGTTGTGTTCAGCAGTTGTAGCGAGATCTGTTGTCGCTAAGTAGTAGAGAGCACGCTAGCGTGTTTCAGTAGTGAGTAGCTTTACGTTGTCGTTTGGATTAATTGGAACGACAGCGTTTTGGATTAGCGAAGAAGACTCAGCTGTGAGTTACGTTAGCATCAGCTGTGTGAGAGATCTGTTGTAGCGTTGCTAACTTATGTTGGTTAGTGTTCAGTAGTGAGTAGCGGGTGATGTGTCCAGTTGCGACAGTAGTTCTCTGCGACGTCGTTTGAGTTAGTAGCGATCACTGTTTTGGCGTAGAGTGAGATCTGTTGCAAGATCTGTTTGCGAGCGGGAATATCAGTTGTGATAGCTTAAGTGTTGGTGGATACTGTTTCTTTAGCTGTGATCAGCTTTGACTTATATTAGAGGACTTGGTCTTCGAATTGAGTATCCAGTTTCCATGCTTAGAATATTTCCCGATAGCAATTTCTGTCGCGATACCTTAGCTACTGTTCACCGAACCTTATCTTGTTCGATTGCCGACGGTAGGCAGCTCCAACGAGAGCGAGAGTGGTAACATTGGACTCCTCTTGCTGAGACGCTTCATTTGGATATTGTTTTTCGAACGTTTTCTTGAAGCCGGTGAGGAGTGCGAAGACATATCCCTTGTGTAGTTTGTTAGCATAAGCGTCGGATTTCGCTCCTAGCTTGTTGGGGTAAGTAAAGTTCCTGCCTTTGAGCTTTCTGTTGAGTTAGAGAGGTAGGATTAGCGATGGTGGAGTTCATAACTCCCAGCTGCTGTTTCTGTGCTTTGGTCCTTGAGTATTTGCTTGTGTTGGCTTAGCAGGTGGTGGATCTACGTTGCTCGGACCTAGTTTGTAGTAATTGTTGCACAGAGAATTGAGGTACGGATGTGAGCTTGTTTACAGCTTAGGATTGAGCATGGATTATGTGCTTTGATGTGTATGCTCTGTGCTGTTATCGTTTGTGCATTGTATTGATATCAGTTGTTGCATTTGCATACATGCATTATCCTGTTGAGCTCTGTTTTGCTAGTTGTTCCTGTTCTGTTGATTGAAGAATGCCAGGATGCTGTGTTTGAGGACGAGCGGGTAGTTCCCGTATACCTCAGAGGCCGAGCGGGTAACTCCCGTGTCCCTATACTCCCTGCTGGGTTTGTTAGCCGCTATGAGCGGAGTGGGTAGCTCCCACATCTCATGAGTGGGCAACAGCAGGTGGAGCTGTTTGTTTAGCATCTGGTATGGTGTACTGGAGATGAGTGGGTAGCTCCCACGTGCTCAGTATACCGTGGCCACTGATTGTCTTTCATTTGATCAAACCTTGCTGTTGATCTGTTGTTGCGATCCTTTGGCTCCCTGCTTTCGGTTGTAGCCTTGATCCCTTGCATAGCATTTGCATATTTATCTATTGCTTCCTTATGCTATTTGTATTGCTCTCCGTACTGGGGTTTGACCCCGAGGTCCCTCTAGGGCTGGTGTATTGTTGCATGTATGTGTTTTCAGGTTTCCCAGGTTTCTCTGCTGGTCGTGGCTTTGACCCAGCCGGAGGTGCCCCAGGAGGTGGATAGAGTGTCCCAGTTAGCGTATAGCATATATGTACTAGTACTGTCAGCCGGGGAATGCCCTGTGCTTGTGGGATTGTGTTATCCGTTGTAGTACTGGTATTTGTATTTATTTAAATGTTGTACTGTTGTATTGTATGTTTGTAAACTGTGATATTTTAAGTATGGTTGTATTTTAAATTACATGTTTTAAACCGTCAGGCCTAAAGCGAAAATTTTAAGCCACTTTTTGTATGCTTCCGCTTTATTTTGCGTGGTTTAACTCTGAGTTGTGCACGAGGCCTGACAATCACACTTTTAAAGCCCACATGGCCAACCAGATCAAGCGGCGTAACGTCAGCAGCTTGACGTACGAGTACTTCCCAGGAGGTCACCCATCCCAGTACTGTTCTCACCCTTGCACGCTTAACTCAACATAGCGGACTAGTTCTCAGATCAGTTGAAGCGTAGATTCAGATCATCTTAGAGAAACGAAGATTTAGATCAGCTTGGAGAAGAGTAGATGAGAAGAGCAGCTCAGAAAAGAAGCACAGTAAACAGATCAAGAGCAGATCAGATGAGAATCAGCTGAGAAACCAACTGGGAAAGACCAGCGGGGAGAAACCAGTTTAGAGACCAGCTCAGAGAACATACCAGATTAGATAAGAGCAAAGCTGTTTCAACACGAGCGTATAAGAAGAATGGTTTAAACAAGTTGAAACTGATTTGCTGTGTTGTCTTCATCAGGATCAGACTTTACATGCTCAAATTCAAAAATCCTGCAACGCATTTAAGAAGAGAGATCAAGTCAACAAAGCCTGTAAATGAATTAAATGATAAAGGACACAAGGTACAACTATGTAAGAACTTTACAGAAGCCTTTTCAACGACTAGATACTTGTGTCCAATGGATAGTATTGCACATAGGCTATATATATGCTGCAGAGATGATGGAAAAAAAAATATATGGATGACAGATGCACAAGAGAGAAAAATAAAAACAGTCAAGAGCTTGTACACTCAAGTGGCAGATGGTGTACAAGTTGAGTTAGTGCCCAGGTGTGAGCTGGTGCACTCCCGAGAGCCTTATTGCATATACCATAGTTGACTGCATAAACACGGAAGCATATGAAGATATCAGCTTGAAAGAAGCACTTCCCAGTGTGCGAAAAAATAAGAGAGAGTGAGCTTATACTGTAAACTTCTCACACACAGAGTCATTCACACATATGAGAGTTGAGCTGAATAGATATTTGAGTGAATCACAAACATCGTAATCATTATAGTCTTTCTCACATAAACGTTAAAGAAGTGTTAAACAAGTCACACAGCATGTGAGCTAGTGTGCTATAGTGGGCTAGGAGTTCTCGTAGCTTCAGGGTTGTAGGATCGGGTCTGTACAGAGTGCTGTAAGATAAAATCTTCTAGTGGATCCTTCCAGCAATGGAAGAAGGGGAGATGTAGGAGATTGAGCTCCGAACTTCCATAAACAAATTCGTAGTGTATTTTCTTTACAGCTTTCTACATATCGCATCGCATGTTTTAAACCAGTTTATATCTTTCAATTTTCAGATAGTATTTCAGATTTCTTTCCGCATGATTTTCAATTATACCTAATCTACTTCTTGGTGCTAAAACTTTTCAAGAATCAGAGCTATTGCATCTCGTATTTTTCACAGACTAGATCGCACGCAATCTAGACCAGCGCTGCGAGCTGAACCAGCTTAGGCGTGATCTGTCTTTTGGTTATTGCATGCTTGTTTTCGAAAACTTATTTTTTAAATGCATGTAATCTGTGTTTTAGATCCAAGAATCGGTGCACGACACTGGTTCTCCGTTCCTATCATACTCGATGTCAATTACGAGAAATATTGTGTACTTGTCATGAGTGTGCTGACTTGAAAGTGATTTACGATATAGAATATTCTCGAAACATTTGATGCTTGAAATATCTCATGAACGTGACGACGAAGAAAAATGATTTGGTCTTAATGTACTGGTATACGAAATTCATGCTTCATCATATCTCAAAAGTACGCTATGAGATCATTGATATACGTAAAGAGATTAGCAACCATTGAAGATACTTTGATCAATCTTGTTAGAAAGTTTTCATGTACATCAATTTTTGATGAATTAGCATACAAGATCGAAAAGCGGCTTCTTAAAGATTACAAGTGATGGTTGCAACAGGGGGTGTTAATCCAAACTGTACTCTTTTTTGTTTTTCCCACGTGGTTTTCATGAAAAGGTTTTTAATGAGCCAGTTAAGCAACAATAAGAAATGTTGTACTCTTTTTACTTCATTAGGATTTTGTCCCACTAGGTTTTTAATAATAAGGTTTCAACGAGGGGCATCAATAATCGGGAATACAACCAAAGAAAGATTTTTGTACTCTTTTTCCTTCACTTGGGTTTTTCCCACTGGTTTTCCTAACAAGGTTTTAACGAGGTAACACATGAGTCCCGATGAATTTTCCAAGCATCCATCTTGCAAATGTTCATTAGGATTTTGTCCCACTAGGTTTTTAATAATAAGGTTTCAACGAGGGGCATCAATAATCGGGAATACAACCAAAGAAAGATTTTTGTACTCTTTTTCCTTCACTTGGGTTTTTCCCACTGGTTTTCCTAACAAGGTTTTAACGAGGTAACACATGAGTCCCGATGAATTTTCCAAGCATCCATCTTGCAAATGAAGATTTTGACGAATCGGTTGTTGCAAAAATAATCATCTAATGGGGAGTGTTTTGAATATTATAAGTTTTGGTGAAGACAAATATAAGCTAATATCAGCTCGGAGGATAAGCGATAAGATCAAGCCATAGCTAACAACGTGTTTTGTTCATATCAGAGCAGGCCAAGCTGAGTATGGACAACTCAGCTAAATATATTCAGAACAACTTAGAAGAACAGATTAGTTCAAGAGCAGAACAGCTTAAGAAGAGTAGATCATAATAGAATAGAACAGATTAGAGGTGTTCAGCTTAGGGACAGTTCAGCTCAGGACAGATCAGCTCAGAGGAGCAGTTCAGTTCAGGATTTCAGTTCGCTACAAATTACTCGTCAAATCATTCCACTTGTAGCATAATTCAAGGTATTTACTTCTAATGATTCATTTATAATCTTTGGCACACTTTCGGTTAAATTTATGAAATTCTAAGAGCTACATCGTATCAGATTTTTTATTTTGAGCAAAAGAGGAAAAACATTTAATGAACAGTACTAGGTACAGTACTAGAATTAAATGTTCATTTATTGAGCTTCAGGAAACAGCATCCATCTATTGGATCTGTGTAACATATCAGATCTTAATTTTAATAAAAACAAAACATGTTTTTATGTTTCTAACAATTTAATCAATTGTGTGGGTCTAATCTGAAGCAGATCAGATGCGAGCTGAAGAAGCGCGTTGTAGCAAATAAGCTACGAGCTGAAGCAGATCGGACACGAAAGTGACGAACTGAGTGATTTGAAAAGATGTCCAAGCTGATCCAGCAGGGAACGCCCAAACTGGTCCAGCAGACGGCATCCAAGCTGATACAGCTTAGAGCGAAGATCAGTACAGAAGAAACCAGTTCAGAGAAGGTATCAGCTCAGGAGAGAAGCGTTCAGTTCAGAGATCAAGTGCAGATCAGAGTATAGGTTCAGATCAGAATAGATCAACAGTATTTGGTTTAGAGATCAGCTTAGAGAAGCAGTTCAGGGTAGAACATATCAGAATCAGTTCAGATCAGATTAAAAGAGAAGAAAGAATCAGATCAACTCAGAGCTTGGAACAGACCAAATCGATAGATCATCTCAGAGTAAGCAGATTAGAAGCGAGGTGAGAATCAAATAAGCTTAGAGAAGCAGCAACAGATCAGCTTAGATCTTAACAGAACAGATCAGCTTAGAGTATATCATAACAGAGCAGCACAGAGTGATCAGCTTATCAGTTGAGAGAAGAACAGAACAGGCAGATCAGATCAGAGCAGGCTTCGTATCAGATCAGCTCATAGTGAATAGATGCAGCTTAGAGCTTAACGTACAGATCAGCTTAGAGCTTAATAGAGTCGATCATATTAGGGTAGATTAGAACAGATTAGAACAAGAGCATCTTAAATAAGAAGCACAGAAACAACTCAAGAGCGGGAAGACTCGGATTAGAGCAATTTAGAGCAGAACAGCTCAGAGCAGCTTAGAGAAGAGCAGATCAAATCATGAGCTTTGTGAAAGATCAGCTCAGACGAATCAGTTTGTACAAGATTTAGTCAGAATACTAGAAGACAAAATAATTTTTCTGATCGAGACAGAGCTCAAAGTCAGCGAAGCCTGAAAACGCATTAAATGACGATAGAGCTCAAAGTCAACAAAGCCTGCAAATGCATTAATGATAAAGGACACAAGGTACAACAATGTCAGAACTTTATAGAAGCCTTTTCAATGGTTAGGAACTTGTGTCCAACGGATATATCGAGGAAGACGATGAATAAAAAGCAAGTGATGCATGAGAGAAAAACAGAGAGCAAGTGCATGTGCAATAATCGAGAGCTAGTACGCTCAGGTGGCAGCTGATGTACAAGCTGAGAGTTAGTGCCTAGGTGTGAGCCGGTGCACAAGACGAGAGCTTAAACGCAGGATCTATAGTCATCTGCACAACTTTGGAAGAAGATGAAGATATCAGCATTTGAAAAAAGGACTTCCCAGTGTGTGAGAATGAAACGAACCAGACTCTAGGATTTTGATTTTATTTTATTTTTTTAACATTTGCGGAAGCATAAACTTTAAATATGGCTCGTTCCCTTCTAAAACAATTTCTAAATCATTTTCTCAAAAATACTGTAAACATGAATAAATGAATATTTAAAAACGTTTGAACATCCAACATAATAAAATCCTCGAGTAAAAGAATACTGAAAACCAACATGTTTAAAAACCACTATCTAAAACTGTAACATGACAGGACAGAATCATAAAGGCGGTCACGGGGTACTGCTGCAACCGGTGCTCAGAGGTCATCACCGCCAGTCGGAATGAGCTCATCAACAGGATCATCACCTGCACCATTTAAACCTAGTGAGCCTAGAGGCTCAGCATGCTCTATCGTAATGCATAACAAATTATATAATAATAAAAGCGCATGCAAGCACATACTGTAATTAAAATAACGTAAAAGACGTGGATGCGTGCATGATCTTAAAACATTTTATCATGTAATCATATCATATATCATATAAGGCATGGCATATCGTAATCTGAAAGAAAGCGTAAGAGTCATATCAGTGGATGTGAGCAAAAGTGTGACTGATCAGTTGTAATAACCAACGTACGTGGCGGTGTGGTTCACCCGACCTTACCTCGGGATCCCTATATGTCACACCTCTTAAAAATTGCCACTTCACCCGACCTTACCTCGGGAACCATAGGCAACTGCCACTTCACCTGACCTTACATCGGGATCCATAGGCCCTGAAATCTTGAAATCATTCCTAAAAACAGGGGATCCCCGGGCCAGGCTACCCGGTTAACTCCCATCGTAGACTTGCCACATCACTTCCATTCCTCGGATTTTTAACTTAAAAAGAACATGCCTGGTCATTTCATAAACTCTCATGATGCGTGAATTTTCTTAAAGTCATGCAATTTAATAACTTAGCCCGTTAATGGATAATTAATTCTTTTTTTAAAACTTTTACTTACATAACATACTATATATATAATTAATTATGCATTTACGGGCTTCTATATTTTTCTACTTTGGTCAAGGATTGATTCCGAGGTCTGGCTCGCTACTTCTAGACCAAACGTCGCTCCAAAAACGACCGATGAAACGAATGTTCACCGTTTTTCCCATTTTTTCCTATTTTCTTATATATTTGATTTCTTAAAATCAAGACTAAAATGGACTAATTAAAATCAATTTTTACTTCTAAAAATCATTTTGGGACTTATAAAAATCGATTTTGACATATAAAATCAATTTAAATCAATTTTTACCTCGAAAGCCGATTTTGACCAAAAGACCGATTTTGATCAAATTAAATCCCAAAAAATCGATTTTAACTCCAATAGAATACCAAAGGCCCTAATTGTGACTAAAAACTTAAAATTAAACATAACTTAAATTATTTAAAAATGTTGACTCAATTTTGACCTTCTGGATAATTTCTTTAAAATTAGACCTTTGACACATTAATTAAAATAACAGGTCCATAATTAAAATAACTTGGACCGATTTTAAAACATTTTGACTTGAGACTTGGCTAATCAACCCGGTCAAACCAAACCAACCGAACCGGTTCAATTCAATCGAACCAACCACCCAAAAACCCTACTCCCATGCAATGTTCACCTCGACGCAGCCGCGACCAGCCGTCACAAACCCGCGTCGACCTCCCTGCTCCGGCCAACCTGGCCGGAGCCCCACTGGCTGGGCCACCCCCCCGCCTAGACGGTCCCATAGGAAACCACCAAGGCCCCAAGCTCCTTCAATGGCTGTGAAATTTCGAAACTTTGTGTGCTAAGGGAGGGGAGAAGACGGCTGGTACACAAGATGGAGGCTAGGTTTGTGTGTAAGATATGTTTAAGAATTATGAAAGTGCCTATAATGACTCCTATAGATTTAAATTAAAAAGAAGTACAAGTTTGCTCTCTAACTAAATCAAAAGTGTTTAAAACTCATACTTGGGCTTTAATAATCATAAAGTTTCGAAATCTAGGCCTCCTAGAATTTTAAAATGCTTTAAAACTCAATATACCAGCCCGTATAAGCGAAAAACGGTTTCCCTCCAAAATAATTATAAAAATCCGAATTTCCAAAAATGTTTGCTTAAAATAAAATAAATTCATTCTTAAAATCTCATAACTAAAAAAAATATCTCAATTTATCTTCTTTCCGGTCGACCCTAATCTCGTCCCCACGTCCGTAGCTCAAGCAGGCTGATAAATAACGCATGCATACCATGCAGCATAAAATCATAAATAAATCATATAATAAGGCATTTAATCATCTAAAAATATTTTCCCCCTATTCATGCACTCATTTCTACGTAGTCAGGAAATTTTAGGCGTTAAAACTCTCCCCCCTTATAGGAATTTCGTCCCCGAAATTGAGTACGTACCGAATAACTCCGGGTAGCGCGTCCGTATATTGGCCTCGGTCTCCTAGGTAGCCTCATCCTCCGGGTGGTTCTGCCACCGGACCTTGACCATCGGAATACTCCGTGCTCTCAGCCTACGATCCTCCCTAGCTAGAATCTGAACCGGTCGCTCCTCAAAAGATAAGTCTAGTGCCAACTGGAGCGGCTCAAAATCCAAAACATGTGACGGGTTCAGAATGTAGTTCCTCAGCATCGAGATATGGAAGACATTATGCACCGCTGATAGACTGGGTGGTAACGCTACTCGATAAGCCAAAGTACCAATCCTCTCCAAGATCTCGAATGGCCCAATAAATCTAGGACTAAGCTTGCCCCTCCGGCCAAAGCACATCACGCACTTCATGGGCGAGATCCTCACAAACACATGATCTCCCACAGCTAGCTCCAGATCTCATCGCCTCTGATCAGCATAACTTTTATGACGACTCTGGGCTGTCCTCATCCTATCCCGAATCCTTGTCACAACCTCTACAGTCTGCTGTACTAACTCCGGCCCAGTAAGCACTCTCTCGCCAACCTCGTCCAGTGTACGGTAGATCTGCATCTCCTCCCATACAGCGCCTCATACGGAGCCATCCCAATCGATGCCTGAAAGCTGTTGTTGTACGTGAACTCAACCAACAGCAACCTCGAGTCCCACGTACCCTGAAGATCAATGACGCAAGCTCTCAGCAAATCCTCCAAAATCTGAATGACCCTCTCTAACTGGCCATCGGTCTGCGGATGAAACGCGGTACTAAATGACAATCTCCTCCCCAAGGCGGCATGCAAACTCCTCCAGAATGCAGACGTGAATCTGGTGTCTCTGTCTGACATTATTGAGACTGGTATGCCATGTAGTCTGACCACCTCCCGGATATAAAGCTCTGCGTACTGCTTCAGAGTGAAAGTAGTCTTCACCGGTAAGAAGTGCGCTGACTTGGTGAGTCTGTCCACAATCACCCATATAGCCGTGAACCCTCTGGGACTCCTAGGCAAACCAACTACAAAATCCATCGTGATATGCTCCCACTTCCACTCAGGAATGGGAAGTGGCTGCAACAACCCTGCTGGACGCTGATGCTCCGCCTTAACTTGCTGACAGGTCAAGCACTCAGACACAAATCTCCCTATGTCTTTCTTCATCCCTGGCCACCAATACAAAGTCTGTAAATCTTTGTACATCTTCGTACTCCCTGGGTGGATGGAGTACGTCGATGCATGAGCCTCAGATAAGATCTCGGCTCTCAACTGACCAGTGCTCGGCACCCACATCCGGCCTCTGAAACGGACTATCCCATCCTCAACAGTATACAGACCTCGTCCTCTGTCCTCATCATGCTGCCTCCACTGTTGTAACTGCTCATCCCATCTGCGCTGCCTCATGTTCAGCTCCTTCTGGGTGAAGAAGTACTTGAGGCTCTTGTGGTCGGTGAATATCTGACACTTCTCGCCGTACAAATAATGTCTCCATATCTTCAGCGCAAACACCACTGCAGCAAGCTCCAAATCATGCGTCGGGTAATTCTGCTCATAACTCTTCAGCTGCCTCGACGCATATGCAATAACCTTACCACCCTGCATCAGAACTGCACCCAAACCTCTCAAAGAAGCATCGGTATAAACCACAAACTCCTCGTGGTCCACTGGCATAGCTAGTACTGGTGCTGAAGTAAGGGCCTACTTCAGCTGATCGAAGCTCCTCTGACACTCGGGACTCCACACTGATGGATATGTTTACAAATATCCTGATTAAGTTTTGAATTACACAAAACCTATTATTGTGTTTCTAACAATTCTACTTAGTGTACATATTTTAGGATCGAAGAAGAAGATGAACAGTAGCAGAATCTATCCAGTCGATGGTAAAAGATAAAGTTCACAGCTGGTTTAATTCATCATGTAAACAGCAGCTGGATTAGCAATGGAGACGTCCAAAGTTGAGTCAGTTGTTCGTAATCAGGCGGAGGCCAAATTAGACCAGCAGATGTGATATTTGCTGAGAAAGCGTGAACCAGCTGGAACAGAAACTATGAAGTCTACTGGAGAAATGTCAAAGAAGAAGATGAACAGTGGAGCGCTTACATGAACTGGAATCAGTGATGATGACATCAGCAGTGACGTCAGCAATCAGCAGGAAGCTACAGTAGAACCAGTCGATGGATGATCCAGACGCAAGAGATAAAGCGAGGTCGTACAGGAAGAAATTAACCAGTCGCAAGATACCAGTCGCGAGCTACAGTTCATCCAGACGAGAGCTACAGTGATATAATCAACCAATCGAGGATGCGTAGCAAACGATGTCATTTGAATAAGTTGATACGACATCGTTTGATCTAACCAGTTGTTGGGAATTCCAGTCGCAAGCATTTTACGTTCAACGACTGGACAACCAGCTGCAAGCATATCTTCACTTGCTCAACCAGTCGACATGAAGATCCAGACGCAGGAAAAGCAGGCGAAGTGTAGAGATTCAACCAGACACAAGAACCCAATCACAGCAGTTAAAGAATGAACCAGCAGCGAAGCAGTTGACAAATTACGAAGAGTTAAAAAAGCTGGATGTCAACTGCTGAGCTTATTTCAAATGTTGAAGACGACAAAAAGGCCTGCAAAAGAAAGGACACAAAGGACAATCCCTGTCGGTACTTTCAAGAACAGGTTTAAAATGGGAAGAATTTGTGTCCAACGGGTTTAATTTAAACAGAGGCTTATATACGCAGGCATCGCCATTGAAGAGGATAGCAGAGGTCGTGAGAATTGTTGTCGCACAGAAAAGAAAAATCAAAAGGAGACAACAATCAAAGAGAAGAAACAAGAAGCGAAGCTGTCAACTATCTTTCGTAGAGGAGCTTATTGCAGTTGACAGCTGAGCTAGAATTAGCTTTTGTAGAGCACTTCCCTAGTGTGTGAGAAATAGAAAAACATAGAGTTGAGAGCTTCATTGTAAAATCTCACACACAGAGATTCATTCACATTCATTAGTGAATGAATCTCAAAACCATTTCAAATCAGTTACCGTCCAAGCACGAGGACGTTAAACTCTGTGTATGTAGCCTTTCTCACAGAGGCGTTAAACAAGTGATTGAGTGAACAGCCGAGGGCTGGTAGAATCTAGGAGTTCTCGCAGGTGCTGGTTGCGGGATCGGGTCTGTACATGTTGTATAGATCAAATCTTCTAGTGGAGCCTTCCGAGGTGGAAGAAGGGGAGACGTAGGACATTGAGGTCCGAACTTCCAGAAACAAATCTTTGAGTATTGTATTCTTTTATCCATTCCGCATACTCATTCATGTTTATTTTAGCACGCATATTTCAGAACATACACAGTTAACACACTTGCACAAGTCTCGAACAGATTTATGTTGTACATAAATCTGTTTGTGTTGTTTTAAAATAATAGGATGTAGTTCTGGTGTTTTCCGCATGATTTTAAATCATACCTGATCTATCTCCGATGCTCTATTTAATGTTCAAGAACCTGAGGTATTGCACCTCATTCTCTTGATAGCAGCGTGCAAAATTTTTAATGATCCATTTTAAGTAACAGCGCCTGCTAAGTTCTTTTGATCCTTCCTTTCGGAAAACCGGACCAACAAGTGGTATCAGAGCAGGTTGTTCTTGAACGAGCACTTATTTTAAAACTCATGTGCTATGTTTTTAATGTTTTTAACTGTTTTGAGAAGCTTATCGTATGAAGGCCAGTTAATTTGTTTTAATATAGAACCGATTTTCTCTTGATGAACTGTCACGGAATGCGCGAGTTCCGTGCGGATGCCAAGATTCTATCTTCGTTGTGCTGTAAGATCATCTGGAGCGAGGCTCGGTGACAAGCACATGGAACGAAATAGAAGAATAAAAATCTGAGCTTTTATCTGTTTACTGGTTCTTTTTATGTAAGTAACTCAGTAGCACATGCTTATTTGAAACATTTATGATGCTCTGATAGTTGTTCAAAATGTTCTGTTTTGCGGATTCCAGCTGATGCTTAAAATCTTTGCTTTTAAAATGATTTGAGCTTATGTTATAAAAGACAGGGAGAGTGGCGTCGTGTCTTTGGTAATTTGAGCTATGCATCAGTTCCAGTTTCAAAATCATATAGCTCTTACATTCGGGTCTTCCCCAAAGCTGTTTTTGTTTTTCAAATTTAAAACTCCTGCTGTCACATTGTTTTTGTTGTGACAGTGTAGGGAGAGTTTTGATTTAAATTTCGGGAAAACCTGTTTCGATCTCTTTTTGATTCCCACAAAAAGGGAGAGAATTGTTAGAACATGCATCCGTTATTTAAGGTTTTGTGTAAATCAAAAAGGGAGAGATTGATGGATCTGTTTACACAGATCCTGATTAAGTTTTGAATTACACAAAACCTATTATTGTGTTTCTAACAATTCTACTTAGTGTACATATTTTAGGATCGAAGAAGAAGATGAACAGTAGCAGAATCTATCCAATCGATGGTAAAAGATAAAGTTCACAGCTGGTTTAATTCATCATGTAAACGGAAGCTGGATTAGCAATGGAGACGTCCAAAGTTGAGTCAGTTGTTCGTAATCAGGCGGAGGCCAAATTAGACCAGCAGATGTGATATTTGCTGAGAAAGCGTGAACCAGCTGGAACAGAAACTATGAAGTCTACTGGAGAAATGTCAAAGAAGAAGATGAACAGTGGAACGCTTACATGAACTGGAATCAGTGATGATGACATCAGCAGTGACGTCAGCAATCAGCAGGAAGCTACAGTAGAACCAGTCGATGGATGATCCAGGCGCAAGAGATAAAGCGAGGTCGTACAGGAAGAAATTAACCAGTCGCAAGATACCAGTCGCCACCGCCAGTCGGAATGAGCTCATCAACAGGATCATCACCTGCACCATTTAAACCTAGTCAGCCTAGAGGCTCAGCATGACCTCTGAGCATCGGTTGCAGCAGTACCCCGTGACCGCCTTTATGATTCTGTCCTGTCATGTTACAGTTTTAGATACTGATTTTTAAACATGTTGGTTTTCAGTATTCTTTTACTCGAGGATTTTATTATGTTGGATGTTTAAACGTTTTTAAATATTCATTTATTCATGTTTACATTATTTTTAGAAAATTATTTAGAAATTGTTTTAGAAGGGAACGAGCCATATTTAAAGTTTATGCTTCCGCAAATGTTTCAAAAAAAAAATCTAGAGTCTGGTTCGTTTCAAAGAAAACACAAGAGAGAGTGAACTTACACTGTAATATTCTCACACACAGATTCACTCACATATATTAAGAAATGAGCTGAATATAATAGTTGAGTGAATCACAAATCAAACACAAAATCATTTTAGTCTTTGGAACAGAGACGTTAAACATGTTCTTAGTGAAACAGAGTCACACAGACTGCGAGCTGGTGTGCAGCAGAGTGCTAGGAGTTCTCGTAGCTTGTGGGCTGTTGGTTTGGGTTTGTACAGATTTCTGTAAGATCAAATCTTCTACTGAATCCTTCCAGCAATGGAAGAAGTGGAGACGTAGGAGATTGAGCTTCGAAATTCCATAAACAAATTTGTAGCATATTTTTTTCTGTTTTTATAGCTTTCTGCATCGCATACATGTTTTAAACCTGTTCTTAAAGCTTTAAATTTTCAGAGAGTATTTCGGGTTGTTTCCGCATGATTTTTATCATACCCGATCTACTTTTTGGTGCTAAAAACTTTCAAGAACCAGAGCTATTACAGCTCATGTTGTCATGGTTCAGATCATGCGTGATCTGTTCAGCACGCAGCGCTGCTCTATGCTGATTCAGCTTAGGCGCGGACTGCTTGGCGTGCTGTTTTTCAAAAACCTTATTAAAAGCACGTTATCTGAATTTTTGATCCATGAATTGGTACCCGAGCTGTGTGAGAGCTCAAGGTTACCAGGATTTTTATCCTTTCACCATCCGATTGTCTACAATATACAATTGGACCCAGAGAATATATATAGAAGATCGTTTGAAAGAAGAATTGATGATACGACGCCATAACGAAAGAAATTAGATTGCGAGCTGATAGTTGAAAATAAAACCAAAAAGATTCTCTTTATCATTTGTAACAAAATTTCATCTCGTTGCTAATCTTTAGGCTTTGTGTTATTATTTCTCAACATTAAAAAGCCGTAGAAGACACCTTGTGAACATAGCCTGGGAACCGGTGTAATCTATTGATACTAGGAGTTCAGCTCCGGTGCGGCCTAAATGACCGGATTAGTATACCTTGTATTCGAATCAAATCTTTTAGTGGAATCCTTCATTGATTGAATAAGGGGAACGTCGAAGCGATTGATTCGAACTTATAGAAACAAATCCTCTCGCAATCCCATTTTAATTCAGCATACATTTGCATATATTGTTCACTGTTTGATCAAGCTTTTTCGCATAAACCTTTTATCGCTTGAGAAAACAGATTAGATTGAGTTACAGATTCATTTGTTAACACAAGTAATCTGAAAGTTATTTTAAAAGAGTTTCTTCAACCCCACTTCTAAACTCTGTGCTATAGATTTTCGATCCTATCAGAGTGTTATGAAATATATATTTATAGATGATTATTCCTATACAGATGGATTTAAAAGTATTGTGATCAAGCTAAATACGTGAATATAATATCTCCAAAATTTGTATTGTTCTATTCTCCCGTATAAATAGGGGCATTGAGTTCAATGAAATTGCCTTTGAGTATTGACTCTATGAATTCTCTCTACATTCTCTATTCATCTCTCTGTTTCTTTACAATTTATAACACTCTTTTAATTTTAAATATTAAAACGACATTATTTCCTTCTAATGTTTTGGTAATTGGTCTCTTGTGAGAAAGTCCACATATCTATATATATGAAATGGTTCAACTAAATCCGTATGTATAGTTTAAATTAATACCTTTGAGTATTTGCCTTAAAACTAATTTTAAGTAAGTTTCAATACAATGTTTTCATAACAGGATCGGTAAGCGAGTCAGTCTAGTTTTTAAAATCGGTCCAACCAATTCAACTGAACGATTGAACCGGAATTATTGTTTATTAAATTATTAATATAATATAATGATAATAGTTTTAAATTTTTAAAAATCTAAATAATATATATATATATACAAAAATATATTTATTTATTCAATTCTGAGAGAAACAAAAGAACTAATTATTCAAAATCTAAACAATTTTGAATATATAAATTATTCAAAAATATACACATGACACCATCCATTATCACATACATGAATTGGTTGTATTATGAGAGAAGCAAAAGAACTAATTATAAAATATCATATAATCAATGATCACAATGCATATAAATATTAAGTATACCCGTAAACTATAAAGTAGAAGGATATCAATGCAAAATATAAAATATGACCGATCCAAAAGTGACAGCCGATGTTTTCGAAACGGAAACTGGTTGGTGGCCAAGTGGGTTTCGTGGAACAACAACCAGAAAAACAATAAGAAATTGTTTATGGTTTTTTAGATCTTGAGAGGGTGAAGGTGAGGGTGACATTGGCGGTCAACTTATTTGCCATTTTCTTTAATTCCGTGCGTCACTTTTACTCCAAAAATTGGCAAGATAAACTATGTCTATCGGGAGAGAACTCCAATAAAATGACGCTGGATGAAATAAAGGTAACAACTGAGTTTACTCAATCTTGAACAAAAACTATTTTACAAGACTCATTCGTCATAATGACATCATGTAAAAGATTCGAAAACACGCATATATGGTCTGATTGGGGCAGAAAGAAAGATTTGAAACTTGCCTTTACGTGGAAAAAATCGGGAATACACGTTATCTGATGCACGAAGACAAGGGGGAGCGATTTTCTTCTTTTCCTTGGGTGAGATGTGGTTCGAATTTTTCAGAGCATGGGGAGGAGAGGGCAACTGTTCTAAGGGTTTGTGATCTTAAGGAATGTGAATATATAGGTGATGGACTGTGTCAACAGATCTAGATTGAATTTTGAATTACACAAAACTTATTACTGTGTTTCTAACAAATCTACGGAGTGTGCAGATATCAACAGGAAGAAGTATATTGCACAAAGAAGATGAACAGTAGAAGTTTGTCCAGTCGTGAGGAGAAAAGATAAAGTTCACAGCTGGTTTGTTTCATCATTTAGACGACAGCTGGATTGGCAATGGAGACGTCCAAAGTTAAGTCAGTTATTCGTAATCAGGCGGAGGCCAATTTAGACCAGCAGTTGTGATATTCGCTAAAGGCTGGAGAAAGGTTCGAAGAAGAAGAAGATGAACAGTAGAAGTCTGGATCCAGTTGTGAAGAGAAATCTGGAATCAGCAATGATGACGTCAGAATGTCTACTGGAGGAAGCGATGATGACGTCAGCAGTGATCAGCAGTTGTCAAGAAGCGCAAGAGCTGGATCAGCGTTGATGAAGTCAGCAGTGACGTCAGCAACCAGCAGTTGGTACTTGAAGTTAGCGATAGCAAAACGATGTCGTTTGAATAAATAGATACGACAGCGTTTTGCGTTCGCGCTAAGATTCAGCAGATGCTCTTTGCGATGGTAATATCCAGCAGGTACAACTCTCAAGAGAAACCAGCAGGAAGCTACAGTACATCCAGACGAGAACTACAATGTTATATTTGTACAGTCGAGGATGCATAGCAAACGATGTCGTTTGAATAAGTCAAAACGACAGCGTTTGATCTAACCAGGCGTTGGGTAATCCAGTCGCAAGCTTTTCACGACCAACGTCTGGACAACCAGCTGCTGATATGCATCCAGTATGCAATATGCAATGCAATCCTATTACAATGCTTTCCGGTTTTACAGATCTTTCGGCTTTCAATATCTTGATCGTCATCTCACCATCTTCGGATGCGCTCCCACTAACTCTAGTAATTTACATTTAAATTGCTATGACAGATAAAGGGATACATTTATCAAGGGGTGGGAACGGGCCACAAACAGGCCCACTTTTAAATGATAATCAATAACATTAAAACCGAAATCAAATAAAACCTATTGCATACACCTAACACATTGGGCACGGCTCTCGATCACCCCAATCATGCAATTAATCTAATTAACATGCATAATTAAATAATCTAATTATTTATTGTAAAATCATATTCTAATTACGAAATCGTATTTTATAATAAAATCGCATTTTGCCGATAAAACAAATTTTAATCAACAAAATCATATTTTATTACAAAATCATATTTCATAATTAAAATCATATTTTACTAATTTTAATTGTATCAAATTGGGTTTAAAACAATTTTAGGCCCAAAAACTTAAAATTTCAAAATCGATCAAAACCGGGCCCGACATCGCATACCGGCCCGAAAACTTCACGGGCTGCCCGGGACAGGCCCGAACTAAACCCTAGAAAGAATCGGACCAGCCGTCACGATGTCGTCGGAGACTCGCCGGAGCGGCGCCGGCCCGGCAGGCGGCGCCACCAAGAAAATTCGTGCGGCGCAACGCCGCGCGCGGCTCGCGACAATCGCGCGCCATCGTGCGCCCAGCGTCGGGCCAGCCTTCATCGCATCTTGCGCAACGGCCGGCCAGGAGGGCGCACGTCCAGCGCGGTGGTGTCGCACGTCCAGCGCGGTGGTGTCGCACGTCCAGCGCGCAACATCGCGCGATCCTGCGCGACGCAGCCGCGAGGGAGGCGGCGACTCTCTCCCGCCCCTTGCGCAACAGCTTGCGCGGCCCCGTGCGACGTTGCACTTTCGTCCAGCCGCCTCCACCGCACATCGCGCGCGGCCACCGCGCGACAGTCGCGCCAGCGCGCGCGTTCGTGCGCAAGGAAGAGATGCGCCGCCGCGCAAGGCGGCTCCCCCGACGGCTGAAACGGCTGAATGAAAACTTCGAGTTTTGGTTGATTCGATCTGAAAATCATAGGTTAGATACAATTTGGCAAATCATATTGATCAGATCCGGGCAACCTGGCTCTGATACCACTGTTGGGATTTGATCTGGATCCGCACCCCGGCAGGCAGCGGAAGAACAAAAATTTACCGGGATGCGATCAATACGAGTAATCAAACATATCTACGTATCAACATACATAGGGTGTTTCAACGAGTTACCTGTCTGGCACTTGTGCCTTGCTCCAACCGGTGTTTCAAGAACCCGGCGCTTCTCGGTTGATTGCGGTAGATTCGTCAATCCGGTCCACGACCAGACTCGAGACTCCTTCGTCAGACTGCACTAGAAGTCCTGACGAGATCAGCACGATCGGAATCTCCACGTCGAACTGGCCGGAACAAATTCCGGCGACGAACGGCGGCGGGCGGCGGCGGCGCACGGCGGGCGGCGGCGGCGGCGCTTGGAGAAGAGGGAGGCGGCTAGGTTTAGCTCTAGGGTTTTGTGATTAATGATTGTCACTTAATTAAGTCTCTTAAGTCTAGACATATATAGACTTAAATTTGGACTTGGGCCGGTCCAACGGGCCCGAGTCCAAATGACGATATAAATCGCTGCGACTTCATCGTAACTCCGATCGCCGATCAGATCGGACCGATCGACTCAGTTTCCAAAACTGAATGTTATGATGTGAAAAACAATTTTTCAGATCATCTAACCCTAAATAGCAAAATGACCATTTTGCCCCTCAACAGAGTCAAACCCCGGTTTGACCCCTGTTGACTTTTAGGAAGTCATACTTCCCGAAATCCTCTTCTCGTGCTCAACACATTGAGCTGAGTATCC
>KQ987768.1:13021-36688 GCA_001598015.1 Dorcoceras hygrometricum
CCAAGACTAGCTGTATCCCTGAACCATTGAGGGTCACACAAAGTACTGGATTCATGATTCCCGCACGGAAACTGAGCTCAATGTGTTGAGCATAGGAGGAGGATTTTAGGGAGTGCGACTTCCTAAAAGTCAACAGGGGTCAAATTGCGATTTCCCAAAGTTGAGGGGCTAAACTGTAATTTTGGTCTAGGTGATCTGAAAAATTGTTTTCGCATCATAATACTCAGTTTTGGAAACTGGATAGATCGGTCCGATCAGATTGTCGATCGGAGTTATGATGAAGTCACAGTGATAGGGATGAACCGAATGTTCATACGTTGGACTGGGCCCGCCCCAGGTTCAATGGGCCGGTTCAAGCCCATCACAACTATACTTATTCTTGAGCCTAGGGTTGTTTGACATAATTTTGAATTACAAACCCTAGCCTCCAAGCAAGTTGTCCGCCGCCCCCTTTCCCTCCTCTTCACCTCTCGGCCGCCACCTTCCCACGCGCCGCAGCGCTGCGCCGTCGTGCCGCCGCCTTCGTGATCGGACTTGTTCCGATCACCTTCTTGAGGAGATTCCGTCCGTGGTTAATTTGTCAGATCTTCTAGTGCAGACTGACAAAGGAGTCGTAATTCCGGTCGTGGACCTGATTAGACGATCTACCGCCGCCTACAGTTTGAAGTGCCGGTTTCCTCGTGAAACTGGTCGGAGCCAGGCGCCTAGACGCCAGCAAGGTAACTATCTACGAACACCCTATGTATGTTTGTAGATTTCTTTGAATGTATTGAACGCTTTCCGGGCAAAATTTTGTTCTTCTGCGCCCCGGGAAGTGGGATCCGGATGCGCCCCCGCTATTCCAACATTTTGTAGGAGTCGTGAGGGATCTGAGTTGAGAGGGTCGCTGGTACCGTTAGCTGGAGGAATCTGTTGGAGGTATTTTGTCGTGTGAGGTACGAATCGAGCTTGTAATTCAGCTTTGATATAGGCATGGGAATGTGTTATGTGTGTATTGTACAGCTGCGCCTGATATTTGTGTTGAGGCAGAGTTGTGTGTATTCTGCATGTCTATTGGCTGAATTGTCGTGCTTATTGCTTGTTGTAGCTGAGTTGGTTGTATCCTGCGTGGTTGTATTCTTGTTGTGCGGCCATATATGCGTATTACAGTATGCTGTTGTATGTAGTTATTGGCATTGCAAGCATCCATTTCATGTTGAGCATTGTAATGCATCTGCATAGCATATTGGGCCCTTGATTCCTTTGACAGTCATGCTATACATGTTGCTCTGTTGGAGCTCTTCTCTCGTGGCGCGGTGCTGTGTTGCATAACCACTATTGAGTGCAGCTGGAGGATGTTGGTTGAGTTGTTCCCAGTCCTCAGTTGCAGTGACCTGGATAGAGGTTGGCAGGTGGTTGGTCCACTTGCAATTCCGTGCAACCCGACGGGTGGCACCCGCACGTGTGTTGACGATGAGCCACTCTATTTTCCACGGGGTGCGATCGGGTCGCTTCCGAAGCCGGGTGACGTGTCACAGTTGTTGTTTCCTATTTGTTTGGCCTTCCGGTTGTTACCGATGTTCTTTGTACCGCTCATGCATTTGCACGACATGATACATTGCATGCTATATCTGTTAACTGTATTTTGTAGCTCTTCGTACTGGGGTTTGACCCCGATGTCCCTCTGGGGCTGGTTGTTTTGTTTGCCTACTTGTTGTTCAGGTCTCCCAGGTTATTCCGCTGGTCTTGGTGTTGATCCAGCTAGAGGTGCCCCAGGTGGTGCTTAGAGTGTCCCAGTTAGCGTATAGCATATATGTATCAGTTCTATTAGCCGGGGAGTGTCCCGTTCTTTGTGTATTCAGTTGCTGTATTAGTTGACTGATACTTGTTTGATGTTGTACTGTTGTATTATGGCTTTTAGCATTGTGTAATTCTATTAATTGGGATATTTGACATATTGTGGTATTTTAAAATTATGTTTTCTTCGTCAGGCCAAAAACGAAAAATTTTAGCCACTTTTTAAAGTGCTTCTGCTATGTTTTACGCGATTTAACTCTGTGCTGTGTACGAGGCCTGACAAAAAGTATAGTAAAATTCATAAAAATAGCCCGTATAGGCGAAAAACGGGTCCCACTCGATAACTGTGCATAAAATCTCATTTTTTCGAAATGGTGCATAAAATAAAAATTTTTGCTTTAAAATATGTCTAAGGGCTAAAACATTTAAAATATTTTCAATTTGGTCGTCTCCGGTCTCGGCCCCGCTTACCGAAACTCAAACAGTACCGTAAAATGACATGCACAAAGTAAGGCATAAAATCGTCATATAATCACATAACCTGACATGTAATCATGCTAACATAAAGTTTTCCACCTAGTCATGCGCTCAATTTAACGTAACTAGGATTTTTGGGCGTTACACCCAGCGACCTACATCGATACCATACTTAAGCGGTTCTATATGGAAGAGTCCAAGAGAGGACACCTACATATGTGTCACGGGGTCACTCTATCTAAGTCTATGTGTCCGAAGACTATAAGGAGATAGAGAGTATGACACGTGTCCATATGCCTCGGCATTAGGTAGTATTATGTATGGTATGATCTCGACTAGATCGGATGTTGCATATGCTCTGAGTGTCACGAGCCGCTACCAAGCCAACCCCGGCCAAATGTATTGGAAGGCTGTGATAGATATTCTTAAGTACTTATGAAGGACTGAGAATATGTTCATGGTCTATGTGGGTGGTGAACTGAAATTGGAAGGCTACACTGATTCTAGCTTCCAATGTGATGTGGATGATTCGAAGTCAACCTATGGATTTGTATTCATGCTCAATGATGGTGTTGTCTCTTGGAAGAGTTCCAAGTAAGACATCGTGGATTCAACCACTGAGGCTGAGTACATTGCAGCATCAGCTGCTGCTAAAGAGCCGGTTCGGATGAGGAATTTCGTCCAAGACATGGGCGTAATTCCTGAAGGATTTGGTCCAGTCCCGGTGTACTGTGACAACACGGGTGACGTTGCGCAAGCAAAGGAACCTAGGTCTCACCAAAGATCTAAACACATACTGAGGAAATACCACATAATCCGGGATATTGTGGCTAGAGGTGACATAGCAGTCGAGAGAGTCGCCTCTGCAGACAACATTGCTGATCCACTTACGAAACCATTGTCAGGACCATTGTTTGAAAAACATTGTGAAGCAATGGGACACGTCTCACGAGTAATTGGCTTTAGAGCAAATGGGAGATTGTTAGAGTAGGTGCCCAACTAGCCAACTTGTGGCATGTGGATTCTTGTTGACTCTGTGTAAAGCGATCTTTATTTATGAAATTCGCATTATTTTATGGCATTCTTTATCTTCATTATTATGATTACAATTGTTGGATAAAGACCTTGAATGCAATAGTATATGTTAGATGTGATAATGGATTTGATGGTTATCATGAAACAAATCTAATGGTCACTGTGTATTCTAAACATGTTCCTAGTCAATTGGACCATCCAAAAGAGGATAAGGGTCGCCCGAGATTGAGACTAGCATCTGCGATGTGAAGTACCACGTTTCATTGATAGGAAACATAGTGATTTTCTAAGCATGCAGATGGATAGTAACCTGGTGATCTATCGAACTACTCTCGCTTGGACTTTCCAAATGGTTACCATTTGTCGAGTGGATTAAGTCCGAGGTCTTGGTTGTACAGATTAGTCATTATTACTCGAAATGTCATTGAGACTCTACATGATAGGTGCATCACTTTGACCCGTTTATCGACTCAGTTGGGGTCATCAGGTGGCGGGGTTTGGTGAGGTCCCGATGCATGTTGGAGTCGATGATTCGTTGTCGAGGATTCACCGCTCGCCCTTGTGCGTGGATATCCTATGCTATTTGAGGAGATAATAGTGTGACAAATCTCTCAGAGTACTAGATGTGTTTTAGGTAAATGAGTTTACCTAGTAACACATGCAATGTCACTATTTAATCTCCACGATTGTTGGATCTCTAGCGACTCTTGATTTACCAATGATCGTTGATCTTATCGGGATATTTGAGTTGAAAGGATCGTACTGTACGCTAACCATGATCGACTGGTTCTTGCAGGCACTATCAGTGATACATAGGGGATCATGGGGCGATGTTGCTAGACGCTTTACCATGATTTGATGGGTAAGTCTGAAAAATGAGTTTTCGAAGTCACAAATGTTGTGAGCCCATGGTTAGTTGTATCCCTGAACCATTGAGGGTCACACAAGTACTGGTTTCCCAATTTCCGTAATGATATGATACTCAAAGTGTTGAGTATAGTAGGAGGAAGGTTGGGAGTATGAATTCCTAAAAGTAGCTAAGGGAGTAGTACTTTCATATTTAGCTAATGAGAGTAAACTTGTCATATATAGATTTAGTTGTCCGAAAATTTGATTTTGCATCATAATGATCAGTTTTGTAAACTGAGCACATCGATGATATCTGATCATCGATCGGGATTATGATGAGACCAAAATCGAGGGAGTCGAAACAAATGTTCACAGTTCGACTTGAACCGAATGTTCACTGTTTGAGTTGAACCGAATGTTCACTGTTTGAGTTGAACCGAATGTTCACTATTTTGTTCAAATCAAAATCTATCCATCAATTTATAAATACAGCAATGAGGAGACACTTTTAATAATGAGAAAGAAAATACCAGTTCAAATCAAAATCTATCCATCAATTTATAAATACAGCAATGAGGAGACACTTTTAATAATGAGAAAGAAAATACCAAAAGCTATTCAGCAAACTCCTCCCCTCTCCCTTCTTCCCTCGCTGTCGTCGCCCGTCGCCGTAGTCGGAATTTGCTCCGACCATCTCGATGAGGAGATTCCGTTTTCTAGTGCATACCGACGAAGGAGTTGAGATTGTGGTCATGGACCGGGTTAGGCGTCGATCCAGCCATTCAACCGTTGAAGTACCAATTCCCTCGTGGAGTTGGTCGGAGCCAAACGCCTAGACACCAGCAAGGTAACTTTCTAAACATCCTATGAATGTTTAGATCATTGTTTAGGAGTATTGATCGTTCCCGGGCTCAAAATTTTAAAACTTTCGCTGTGCCCCGAGAGCGGGATCCGGATCCGCCGCTGCGCCAATACCTATTAACCTGGTTTAATCCCATGAAATATCTATAAATAGGGGCTTAGGGTGAGCTGTTCATTTGTATCAAGTTGTGTTGAATACTCTCCTTTCCCCTCACCTCCACTTTCGAACTTCTCCCGCCACCGTCGCTGGTCGTCACCGTCGCCCTTCGCTGGACCTCGTTACGACCATATTGACGAGGAGATTCCGTCCGCAGAACTTTGCAAACCAGCAAAGGAGTTGAGATACCGATTAGACAATTGGAGCTGTTTAACCGTTGAAGGGCTATCTCCCTTTGTAGAATCGTCGGAGCCGGACACCAAGTCACCAAAGGTAAATATTTCTAAACATTCTATGCATGTTTAATATAGATTTTATTCACGTATAATCGTTCCCAGGCACAAAAATTTTAAACTTCCGCTGCGTCCCGGGAGCAAGATCCGGATCCACCGCTACGCCAATTTATATACCTTTGATCTTATATGAACGTTAAACACAATTTTCTAGCCGTTTGAAAAGGCTTCTGTGAAGTTATGACATTTATTATCTCTGTCTGCTATGAACTGACGTTTTGTCGTATTGGACGACATATCAGTTTGAACCTCTTGTATTCAATTTGAGTAATACTTGTTCAAACTGCTTTTTCGTCCTGAACTGGTAGTCCCGTGCTGATCTCATCCAAACCCCGTCTCTGCTCTTCTTATATGAACTGATCTGATTCGAAGTTCCGACCTGATCTGTACACTAAATTACACTGCTCTTGTTCATCTAAATTGCTTATTTCTTAACTGTTCTCTACTCAACGCTTCTAATATGATATGTACTGATATGAGCTACTCTGAACTTGTTAGGATCAATCACTTACCACTATGCCAAAAACTATAGCTGTTAAACAAGGTGCAATTTTATTCCCTATTAATGTGGCAGTGCAGAATGCACCTATTGTGAGTGTTGGATTGGACTGTTAGGCCCATGTGTCAGGGGATGTGCATGTCTAACTGCTGGTGTTGTCTCAATTCCTTTAGAGATCTGTCTTACCCTTTTCCTACCGTCGGCCCTGTCCCCAGCAGAGATAGTATTACTCGTTAGGATCTGACATCACACTTTTACAGTTTACATGGCCAACCAGATCAAGCGACGCAACGTCACGTACGAGAACTTCCCAAGAGGTCACCCATCCCAATACTGCTCTCACGCATGTACGCTTAACTCAACAATCCCCCCAAGAAATATAGAAAATGCTTCTTGGGAGATTCGAACCCCTGACCTCGCTCTGATACCAATTTTTAGGATCAAACGCTTACCACTAGTAGAAAAGCTATAGCTGTTAGCCAATGTGTAACTTTATTTTCTTATAATGTGGCAGCGTAGAGTGCACCTATTATGTGCGTTACGGTTGGGCTATTTTGCCCATGAGTCAGGGGAGGTGCATGTCTAACTGCTGGTGCTATCTCGATTCTCTTAGAGATCAGTCTTACCATGTCCCTATCGTCGGGCCTATCCCCAGCATAGATAGTATTATCCGTTAACATCTGGTATCATACTTTTACAGCCCACATGGACAACCAGATCAAGCGACGCAATATCAGCAGCTTGACGTACGAAAACTTTCCAGGAGGTCACCCATCCCAGTACTGCACTCACCCATGCACGCTTAACTCAACACTCCCCCCAAAAAGTATAGAAAATGCTTCTTGGGAGACTCGAACCCCTGACCCCGCTCTAATATCAATTTTTAGGATCAAACGCTTATCACTAGACCAAAAGTTATAGCTGTTGGCCAATATGCAACTTTATTTCCTTATAATGTCGCAGCGCAGAGTGCAACTATTGTGTGCGTTAGAGTTGTGCTGTTAGGCCCATGAGTCAGGGGAGGTGCGTGTCTAACTACTGGTGCTGTCTCAATTCCCTTAGAGATCAGGCTTACCCTTTCCTTACCATCGACCCTATCCCCAGCAGAGATAGTATTATCCGTTAAGATCTGGCGCCACACTTTTACAGTCCACATGGCCAACCAGATCAAGCGGCGCAACGTCAGCAGCTTGATGTACGAGAACTTCCCAGGAGGTCACTCATCCCATTACTGCTCTCACCCATGCACGCTTAACTCAACAGAACTGTTCTGAATCAATCTACTCTTCAATTGATCTGATCTGAACCTAACTGTTCTGAACTGTTCTTATCTGTCCTGATCTAAACTGTTTTGCTCTATTCTGTTCTTTCTGTTTTATCTTCTCTGTGCATCTGAACTACTCCAAACTACTCTGCTCTAAACTGCTTCTGTTCAGATCTGCTTATCTTTGAGTTGTTCCCTACAACTGATATGCTCTGCTCTCAACTGATATCTTTGAATTGATACGAACCTATACATTGCTCTGATCTGTTCTGTTCTCACTGTGAATTGATCGGCTCATCTTATCAACGGAGCTCATTTCTTCGTTTATATTGTACAATATTCAGTTGATATGCTAGGCTCTATTCTGATTTGATTTCAGCTTAGACTGAACACTCAAGTAAACAGTTAGAAACATAATAACAAATTTTGTATTCATCAAAATTAATATTTTATATTTTTCTGGATCGAACAATCTCTCTGAGTTAATAAAATTAATGGTACAATATTAAAAATTTAAATATAATCAAATAGCTTCGTGAAACTAAACACCGTCGACTCTTCACCTAATGGTTATTATTTGGAGTTTTGATAAAACCGGGTTTTATGTTACCACAAAAGTGTTGAATCCTCCCCACATGATTCTTGTGTTTCCATCACATTCCACCTGAGGAAGCCCTTTCCGTATTCCCCTCCACTCCTCCATTCACTATTCCTTCAATTTCCTAACTTACATTTATACTGACAGTAATGCCTGCTGTAATCCCACATCCTGTCAAAGCCAACTTCTGTAATCCATCATTTGACAATTTCAAGAGAAAGGGAAGGCCTTTATCTGCTACTGTATCTTGGTTGAGACAAAGAGATTGCAAAAGATTTGTTTCGCATAGACATGGGCTGCTTCTTGCGCGGGCCGAAGATAAGGCCAGTGCAGGCCCTCCTGCTGCTTCTAGTCAGCAGCAAAACCAGTTCCAATCCAGTTCAGATGACCAGCTCCAGGTTCTCTTGATTTTTTTGTGTTTTGTCGTTATTGGTTATCTGTTCTTGAAAGTATACAATCTGTCGATCCTACTTTGCATTTGAATTCGTGTGGTTATGTGTCCTTGATCTTGATTGTGTGCAGTTGAAGTAGTTGTATAACGAAGCTTAAAAAAAGAGCTCTGGTTAAAGTGATAGTAGAGTTTGGTTATGAAAAAGTCATGCTTCATGAACCACCAACTAATTAGTCTTTCTTGGTAATTAAGAATTTAGAGAAGCGGGAGATCTAATTGTGAGGGTCCAGCAAGATAATTTTAAATGTCTAATGTTTTGTTAGGATACTGTCACGGGCTTGGAAACAGAATTAATTGTGTAATTGTCTTATGAGACTTGCTGAGGTTTCAAGGTTATATTCTCACAAAAAGCGTCTTACCGGTTCCACTGACTGATTTTGTTAAGCTTCTGGCTCATGAATCATGCTAAATATTTGCCATGTCCTACCTTTTCGCTCTTTTATTTTGAAGTTAATTGGTGCAGTGTTTGAACGTATTTATCATGATGCTAGGATTTGAGTGAATCTGGAACATGTGATCCCTTATGTTCCGTTGATGAAACAAGCTCTGAAGATTTTGCAGCCAATTACCAACCGAAGACAGATATTCTGAAAGCTGTTGCAATTCTTGCAGCTGCCGGAACAGGAGCATTGGCGATAAATCATTCATGGGTGGCAGAAAACCAGGCTAGTCTTTGGCATTCTGAAATCTTTTATTCCATCATTCCAAGTTGGCTATTGAATGAACCAGGTCCTCACATGCACTGCAGGATTTGGCAATGGAATTGCTTTTTGGAATTGGCTATGCTGGAATAATATTTGAAGAATCTCTGGCATTCAATAAAAGTGGTGTAGGACTTCTAATGGCTGTCAGTTTGTGGGTGGTACGGAGCATCGGGGTAAGATATTAGTCACTTGAGTCATGAATAGATATCATGTCTTAGCCTCAGTGTATCATTTCTTAGTTCTCTATGGTGTGATGTTACCTCTTATTCTTGATCCATCAAGAAAGTATTGCATCCATTGGTTTGGGTTACCACCATCCAAGGGTATTTTCGATACTGTAATACATAAAAATGATATCTTTGTTGCGAATTATGTACTCTAAAAGTAAATAGGGGCTAGTTATTGGTTGTTGTTTCTCATTCAATAAAATAATGAATCTTGGCCATCCAATGTCATTGGGCAGGCCCCTTCTACCCAGGTAGCTATTGCAGAGCTGTCTCATGCATCTGCTGAAGTCAGTGAAATAGTATTTTTCTTGCTTGGTGCAATGACCATTGTTGAGATAGTCGATGCTCATCAAGGCTTCAAGCTGGTCACGGACAATATCACCACTCGCAAGCCAAGAACTCTGCTCTGGGTGGTAAATGATTTTAAATACCTTACTGATATTAAATAGCTTACATTATTTAACTTTGGTTATTTGTTAGAGTAGTGAATGTCTAATAATGTCACCAAGTTCATTTTATTACCTTCACTGTATTTCATTGTTGAATCTGTATTCGTGTATCTGGAGTCTAATGGGATAGAACACAACAACAAATACTCGGCACGTCCTTTTATTTCTTTTACAAGCTCACCTTTATTTTTGTTGGCATAGACTCTTGGGTCTGGAGAGTGACTATTCATCCTGTGTCGACTGTGAAAGTTCCATAATATCTATGTTTCTTACCAACTTCTTAAGTTAGTTCGTATTGATCATGTAGTGTTTGACTTATGTATGCTAATTATACCAGGTAGGTTTTGTAACATTTTTCCTCAGCTCAATCCTTGACAACCTAACATCTACCATTGTCATGGTGTCCTTGTTGAGAAAATTGGTACCTCCTTCTGAATATCGGAAGTAAGTTTTTAACTTTTTTTATGTTTTAAATAATTTTATTGACTAATTGTTGAAATATTCAGTTGCTCTTGACCATGTTATAGCTTTTTGGACGATTTAAAATCATGGCATGAATACGATTAGTTACCAGTAGGTCCTTCCATAATAGAAAAAACTTTGAAAAATAAAAATTCATGAAAGAACAACTTGTAGCATTTAAAGTTTACAATTATATCATTCTTTCACATTAATATAGTTGAGGCCGAAGGATACGATCATATTCCTTTATCTCCCCATATTGAATCAATCTATAACGTAATCTCTTTGATCAACATGGTGCTCTTTCTTGCAAGTGCAAGAATAAACTTTTCAAGAATCTGTATGTGCGAATGTAGTTGTACAGAGTAAACACCTCTATATTATCAGGATAGGCGATTTTTGTCCTTGGTATATCTAAAGCTTTTAAAAGATAAAGTTTAATCCTGGGACATGGATTGGAGATCAGAAAACATCAGTTAGAAAGCGCTAGCAGCCTGGTAGAGCAGAATATCTGTTGACTTTTAAATTGCATGTGCATATAGATCTCGAGAATTTGATGATAAAGAATTGTCTTCACAGGCTTCTGGGTGCTGTTGTTGTAATAGCAGCAAATGCAGGGGGAGCATGGACTCCAATTGGTGATGTGACGACTACTATGCTCTGGATCCACGGTCAAATATCCACATTACCCACCATGAAGGTTTTGCTACTTTAATATCCTTCTGATTTCCTGATCAGTTATAGTCCTATGATCCTATCATGGCGGATCATTTACAAGTATTCCAATTGATTAGAGCAGTCGTCACTGCTACGTCAATTATTAAAATAACGAAAAGAGGCTGATTTTCTCAATGGAAGTTACATGCAGAAGAGAGCGTTTTCAAAAAATCTAATTGGCAGTTAAGTAAGAATGTCCTTTTTGAGGATGGTTTTATGAAACAATAAAATTCATCATTATGCTTCTTGACTGCATTAAGAAGTTGATGAAATAACTTCATTTTACAGTACTTGAGCTTTGGGGTGTCTGTATGCATACATCACAATGGTGAAAATATGAACGGAAGCTTAATTTTTGCTAACGAATTTTCTCGTCCGCCGGTTTACTCTTTCAATCAAGTGCTTGGTGAAAAATTCGGTGAAAATTAAGATTTTTGGGAATTTTTTTAATTTAATAAACCTCCTAAGACAATATGTGCCATGTATACAGTTAAAATAATCAATTCAACTGCTGCCATTCTTATGTTTGTCCTCATGGTTCTCGCGTGGTTCACGTTAGCATTTTACCTTTTATTTTGGTCGCAGCTTATCTTTGTCTATCGTGCAACAGGAATTAGTATTACCATCAGTCGTTTCTCTGGCTGTGCCCTTGGCTCTCATGTCCCTTACTAGGTAACTTTTACTCGCCAAAAGCATAGTTTACACATATTTAGTTCTAAAAATGTTCTAAAGTGAAAAAGTATTGGAACTCTCTCTTCAGTGAGGTAAATGGGAAAGGACAGAGCACTGAAGATGTTTTGGCATCTGAAAAAATGGCTCCACGTGGCAAGCTTGTCTTCTTTGTGGGCCTTGGCGCTCTAGTATTTGTCCCAGTTTTCAAGGCTTTGACCGGCTTACCCCCTTACATGGGCATACTCTTTGGACTCGGAGTTCTTTGGATTCTCACGGATGCCATTCACTATGGTGAATCCGAGAGGCAGCGACTGAAAGTACCTCAAGCGTTATCACGTATCGACACTCAAGGAGCCCTATTTTTCCTCGGTATCCTTCTGTCTGTCAGCAGGTATGCAGAAATACTTTATCAATATCATGTACTATTTGGGTTACAAGGTGAAAGACAATTCTATACAAGTATCTGATATGTCAACTGTAAATTTGAAGCTAAGGTTTCCAAGTAAAATCATGGAAACAAATAGGTTCATTTGCTATATAGTCATCTGTGGACTGAGGATTAGTTTAAGCTGATTCATAGTCGGCTATGTAGCAGGAGATAGTTATTACTCCAACACTATTTGAATACTTGATTTCTAGGATTCTCAGCAGATGCCTACATGCTTTTCAGCCACAAGGACCATTGGAAGAGATTATGTTTGTGATCAATGATCTATAGTCTACGATACACATTCCTTGCCAAATATGGCCGCCTTTTGTTTGTTTACTTCATCAATCTCGAATGATGACTCACCTCTAAAATGCAATCATTCTTGTTCTTTTTAAAACTATATGCTCTACTTTGTAGCTTGGAGGCGGCAGGCATTCTGCGGGAATTAGCAAATTACCTTGATGCCAATATTCCGAGTGTTGAGCTCATTGCTAGTTCAATAGGAGTTGTATCAGCGATTATCGACAATGTACCATTGGTTGCTGCAGCAATGGGCATGTATGATTTATCTTCTTTCCCTCAAGATTCTGAATTCTGGCAGCTCGTAGCATATTGTGCTGGTACAGGTGGATCCATGTTAGTCATCGGATCTGCTGCTGGAGTGGCATTTATGGGAATGGAGAAGGTTGAATTCTTTTGGTACCTGCGGAAGGTAAAATTTGCAAGACGAGTAGTCATCTACCAAACTTTATGAATGTTTCCTATTCTTTAACTGGGCCACTCTATTTTTTCTTTCTTTCAGGTGAGTGGCTTTGCTTTTGCCGGTTATGCGGCTGGTATTGCTGCGTATTTGGCTGTCCATCATCTCCCTGTATCCCTTCCAACTACCTTTGCCCATGTCCCTTTCCTTTCTGGTTCGTAGGTAGGAACTATTTTTGCTGTTGGCTTCTTGGTAACATTTAGCCACTGTATCTTAATAATGCGTTTGCAATTAGGAAGTTGCAAAGAGATTGTAAATTTTTCTTGCTGATGAATATGAAGTAACTAACTTAATGGCTGCCAACTGCTTCACATGAATCGGCATATAGTGTCTGAACTATTTGCATGCAGATATATGGAATCTTGAAAGCAGAAAAAATGATACAATAAATACTTGCAAAATTCGTTAATATACCGTATTGGAAGTCGATATTTTTCATTGTGCTATATTTCACAAAATTGGGTGCTATACAACAAAAGAATAACGAATAAAGCTCTATAACTTGAGGTAAACAAATTCCTCAACAGCTGAGATTTCACCGATCCTTCTCAATGACTTTCTGCTCGGCTCCTCATCGACTCCAATAGCCATTATAGCTTGCTTCCTCGGAGCCATCCTTCCAACACTCATAAAGCTCACATTCACGTTTTCCTCGCCCAGAATGCTACCAACTTTTCCTATCATTCCAGGCTGATCAACTTGCCGGCAGAGTATGATACTGCCCTCTAAACTAACATCTACCCCGAAAGAACCTACTTTTGTCAAGTGTGGGATTCCATATTTAACCCGACCTTCCACGTTGATTTCGCCAAAATCAGATATTGCACTAGCAAATCTTGATTCCACGTTGAAGATTTGAACTTGGATTGAATCAAGTGGGCTTTCAGGTGAGCCATCAAGTATGATACGTTCTTCAACCAACCGTAGTCCTCTTTGTTTGGCATTGAAATCAGCATTCACCAGATTTACGAAAACACTTGAGATAGGCTCAATCAGACCCTTGATGATCGTGGCACGAAGCACACGTGTGTCGAGATCATCTGGGCCCCTAGCGGAAGCATATGTGATTTTTACATTGGTTACACCGCTACCACCAGCCACTAACTGGACTGCAAGCCTACCGAGTTTTTCCGAGAGAGTAACATAAGGCTTCAGCTCCGAGAGAACCTGCAATAAACAATTTATATAGATAAACTTCGACATTTTACCAAGGCAATCCTATTTTCCACAGTAAGAGTTGTACCCTCTCACTCTCTGACGCCAGTAAAAACTAGTGAAAAGTGGGTGCCAAAACTCCACCATCAAAGGCCAAAAAATACCTTTCCTTGGACAACAAAACTATAAGAAAGTAATGCAGCATAAATTCGGATAACCGCTCATCACATGCTGGCGGTGTGACAAACAAAGGGCTGAATTAAGTAACAACCGTGTTTACAAGAGGTTGGGTACCTGTGCAGAAACCATGGGAGCATTGACAGCAGTTGCAGCAAGCTCCCCCTTCAAGGCTCCTAAAACAGCTTCAGCAATTTCAATGGCCACTCCTTCCTATATTTAATTCAGACAGGAAGAGTGGCCAAAATCTGAAAATGAGGTTTTAGAAATCAAGAAAGATTGAGCAGCATTATGCAAACCTGAGCTTCCATTGTACTGGCACCGAGATGTGGACTAGCAGTTACATTCTCGTGCTGTACCAACTTGCTGTCCCTGGGTGGCGGCTCTTCTGTAAAGACATCAAGTGCTGCCTGCAATGACACTTTTGAGAAAATGGTTACTTAGATCGCCTCCTATGAGCTTGAACTTCTAAGAAAAATTGTTTCTAATATGACATTAAATCATGAGTTCAAAACCAGCAGACACCATCCCCATCATATATCATTTAAGTGGTCTTGTTGCAGAATACCCAAACACATGTAGGGGCACACCTTGAATATAATCTGGGCAAATATTTCCCACTCTTCAACTTCGATGTGAGTGTGTTGTAAAGTATAAATATAATTCTCGGCCACTTTTCATGACTTGGAGCTTGTCAGAAAAGTGACCTCTAACAAGTACCAAATCATTGATAATTTGATATTAGAAATGAAGAAAGAACCTGAGCTACAATGCCCACATCCAGGGCTCTAACCAATGCTTCTTCATCAATCACTCCCCCTCGTGCAACATTCACAAGCCGGACTCCTTTTTTCATCTTAGCAAATGTTTCATCGTTTAAAATTTTTGCAGTGGAAGCTGTCAGTGGCATGTGAAGTGAGATAAAGTCGGCTGACACAATAGCTTCTTCGAAGCTCACAAGTTGTACACCTATGGCCCTTGCACGGTCAGCAGGGGCATATGGATCATGTGCGATGACATGCATACCAAGTCCCTTGGCGCGCCTGGAAACTTCGGACCCGACCTTCCCAAACCCCATTACTGCAAGCGTCTTTCCCACAAGAGACACACCAACATATTTACTCCTCTCCCATTTCCCTGGATCGATCAAAAGATGAAAAAATTAAGATAATTCCAAGATCCGCGACAGACTCAACAAAGGCTAAACTATCATGCTTATACATTGGACACAAAAGCTATTTACAGGAATGCTGGAAACAAAAGCTAAAACTGAGTGGTTACAACTTACAATGCGGAGTCAGGTGGATGGATGATTATATTATGGTGGAACTGGCAGAATGTATCTGACTAACCTTGATACCAGGCAGAAAAATGTGCCTAAAGGATTTGGGAACGGCAACTATATGTATTCATGAAAATGCAGTGTTATATGAAATTAGCTTACCTTTTTATTAACCACTATTTTTAAAGCTAGGCTATGACAGCAACTACCTTACCACAATCACTTGAAGCAAAATATGCATATGATCAACGATTTGAAGAAATCTTCCACATCAAAAATAAAAAATTTGATGAATGTGCAAATTTTAAGGAGACCAGCTTTAATCGATGCGTCCGCTTGAGCAATATTCCTGGCCATGGCCATGAGAAGAGCAATCCCATGCTCCGCCGCGGCCACTGTGTTAGCAGTTGGCGCGTTCACCACTAAACACCCATGCTCAGTTGCGGCTGCCAGATCCACATTATCGATTCCAACTCCAGCTCTTCCAACAACCCTCAGCCTCCCGGCGGAAGCTTCGAACACATCGCGGCTCACCTTGGTGCCACTCCTGACAATCAGCGCGTCACATAGCGAAATTTTGGTACAAAGCTCCTCGAGGCTGAGGTTATACGAGCAATCCACGTTGGCGAATTGTTTGAGCAGCTTCAACCCCGCGTCGCCGAGCTTCTCAGCAACGAGAATCGTGGGCTTCGCTTCCATGGCGAGTACAGAGAACCGGCGAGATTGATGGAGGCGATGGCGGCAGCAGTTGACGTGAAAAGTAGAGGAGAGGACACGGTGGCCCAACCATGAAACAACGGTGGAGTCCGGCGGAAGCTTGAGGTTCGTTAACAAAGGCGAAGCCGCCATTTTTAAAAAATTAATACTAATCCGACTGTCTTGGGTGCCAACTTGCACCTGGAGGTGCAGAGTGTAGGATAAAAGAGCGGTGATGTGGAAATGGCTATATTTTATACGCTGGAAACTGAGGGGTGTACGGATTGGGTTTGCCTTAGTGGGGTCACGAAGCAAAGTAACTAATTTCTTTCCCATTTGATCACTATTTGTAAAGAAAAATAATATACTTTTGTTTACTCAAAAAAAAAAAAAATAGTATAAATTAGTGGCAGCATACTACATTATTCTTATTTAAGTAATCGCATAACTCATTTTAAATATTTTTTGTAATCTTAAATTGTTCTTTAGTTGTGAAATTTTTATTTGATTCAAATGTTTAATTATTTACATTAAAAAATATAATTTGCGTTGAATATACAGAGAATCTCATTCTCTCAAATTTTGACTGAGCTTATAAAATTTTTAAAACAGTTTATAAATTATATTTTAAAAACGGTTTATAAGTTTATAATATGTTAAATGAACAGTTTGACAGCTTATAAAATCATTTTTTCAAAAATAAGGTTACCCTCTAATTTTTTTTAAAAAAAAATTATTTTAACATTTAATTTTAAGAAAACATTAAATCGTTTCTTAAATTTTCGTAAGCTCCTCCATAAATTTTGATAATTTTTTACACAAATTTTTTTATGTTAACTATGTTTGAGAAACATTAAAATAACATCAAATATTTATCTTTATAATTTTTTTCCAAATAATATCAATTTTAAAATTATATAACGTCAATAATTTGATGTTCTTTGGTAATTTGACAATAAAACAAATATAAAATACCAAACATTAATATTTTTAAGTCTTTCAAAATAAGTTTATCTAAACATTTTAACAACTTATTTTTTTAAAGAAGAACTAAATTATGAAATAGTGATGGATGATATCTATTATCAAAATGATATTTTTTCTTATATTTCTTTTAGACATATTAGTATCTCACCCTTGCGATATACGTGGTGGTATTTAATTTAATTAATGAGTAGAGTGTATGAGTATTTGAGACTTACTTAAAATTTTACCTACTTATTTTTATGTGTTTTATATTTAATATTATTATTGATGGAATTTATTTTTTTCATTGGACTTTTCTGCTTTTTATATATATAATTATGGTACATAAATACATTAATACTTGATATTAACATATCATGGTGTTATGGTGTATACTGTACATAAACAGAAGAGACTACAGGGAATGATAGAGACTACACAAAAATCAAAGAGACATACAACAGAAACTAATTTTATTTTTTCTAATTTTGGAATGCATTTTGAGCGAGAAAACGTAATGTTATAATTTTGGCGAACTACTTCTGTTTATAGATAGATATAGATAGAGCTGCTCTCCCCGGTTCCAATAATAAGTCCAAATATTTTTAGTATATATTAAGAAAAATCATCGGAAACACAAATTATTAAGAAAATTTCTATTTATCTTATTTATTGTATTTCAAATTAGTTGCAATTTTTTCTCAAAGCGGCAAATGTACCATCTTGAAAAAAAAAAAAGAAAAGAAAAGTTCTGATAGAGTGGTTTTGTAAAAAAGGAAAAAATTATTTTAAAGAAACATTCTGAAAATCAAATTTTTAATGTAGAAAATATTTTTTAATTATTGTTAAAAAAATATTTTGTTTGAAACCCGAAAATGTAATGTCTCATATTTCTCCTAGCTATCATTTATTCCAATTTTAATTTGCGGAAACTATAATAGTGTTGACGCCTGCTCTTTTCTATGTTATTCCCAACATTTACATACAATACAACTTCATTAGCTAGAAACTCTTTTTATATACTTAAAAATAGGTAATATAAACAATATACTAACTAAAAAACCCCTATTATGAATTTTCATCATAATTAAGTTATTAAAATAATATCAGATGATGGTAGTCTATAATTTATGCTTGATTTGCCAACATTAGGTTGCATTTATCTGTACGTCGAGACACTTTCGATCTTTGACGACATGTCATGTGATGATCCTCAATTATTAATGCCTATAAATACAGGGTTTGCGAACAGTAAATATTAATGACGAACCAGAGTCGTCTACATATCATGGTGAAAGACATGGATCGTCGACATTGTCATGGAACAACATGGAGGATTGAGATCATCATATCACATATCAAACTGAAATGGAGCATGCATTTGGATCATCATATCACGTCACAAACTGAAGAAGATGTTGCCTTGGGGTCGAATATAGAAACATAAAGTGTTTTTTTAGGGTATCAGGGAGAAAATAACACATATGCTACAAATATACCAGAGCTGGATAATTTATTTGGGTACAATGCTTGAAATGTCACTAGCAACGAGCATTCAATTGAAGGATCAGATGATAAGGAGTTTGACAAAGGCGACATGTTTCATGAAGCTCCACATGTCGCCAAGACGAGGACTGCATACACCAACGAGCCTGGTGGGTCACATATCCCAGATATTGAAGTGGTGTTGACAGAGAATGCTCCAAATCATTCGTAATGCGTGAAATTCCCCACTTTTAACACAATTTCGGACGAACAAGTTCCTGACTCTTACGGTCTTCCATCTGGTGGACGAAAAAGCTTTTAAGATCCTGAACGGCCGAAACTTTGTTCGGAAAAAATGATTTTTAAAACCAAGAAGAATTGCTCGCCGCGGTTAAAGATTTCTCCACTGAAGTTGCAAGACGCTGGTACATGGTTGTATAGAGTTCTGCAACGATATAGAAGCTGAACTTCAATAACACGTCTGAAGGGGGTTACTGCAGATGAGGACTTCATGCTTGTCTTAAACAGAATTTGGGCCTTTTCATGATAAGAAGTATGGTGGTGAGCATACATGTATATTTAACCAAGTTGGTATAGATCATCATAATCTCGATGTAAATATGATAGCCAGCTCGCTGCTAGGAATAGTACGTTAATCCTTCGTATGAGATAAAGTATGCCCATGAGAATATCAAAGTAAAGTACGGATATGATAATTCATATGGTAAGACATGACAAGGTTTGATACGTGCAGTGGAGATTGTGTATGGTACATGGGAAAACTTTGTGGCAATGCTGCCTAAATATATGGGTGCTCTGTCGAAGTATAATCCCGAAACCATTATAGAGTGGAAGCACCTATCAAATGAGCAACCATACAAAACTTTGAATTTTGTTTTTTGGGCCTTCAAGACATGCATCGATGGGTTTTTGATATTGCCATCAGATAATCAGCATAGATGTCACCCATTTTTATAATAAATACAACATAAAATACTTAATGCGGTGGCATTGGATGCTAATAACTAGGTGTTGCCAGTAGCATTCGCGTGTAGCCATGTCATCAAATGGAGTTTGATAATGTACATGGTACGGGATAGACGACGAGTTAAATAAATGACGCATGTGACCATAAATTCGTGAAAGTCACTTAGTAATAAGTTGTGTGAGATTACCACCAAATGTTATAGAAATCCATGATCACAATACGGAAAGACTAGATGCTCTTGTGGAGTATGGAACGACGATTCAACCGTGGGTCCAAGCGCACCCTCATTCTGTGTCATCGTGGGAAAAGTGAGGCGTAAAAGGTCCAACCTCATCCTGATATCATGCCGACAGGGAGTCGATTGTGAAAATGAAGAAAACGCATGTACATCACATGACTTCATAATTATCATTAAACTAAGTTCCTTCAATATCATCATGAAACTACAATCTTGATATAAATTTTAAATCACATTTGAAATGAGGAATTTTATTTTGAAATTTGGTCTCATTAATTTTAAATCATATATGTGGATTAAATATATATATATATATATATATATTAAATATATATTCATATTTTATAAATGTTAGGATCGAAAAAACAGCTCGGGAGTTCACAGAGAGGGGGTGGGGGTGAATGAACCCTCTGTTGATTTTAACGAAAATCTGTTTTCCAATTTTTACAGCGAAGCTAACCTCTAAGCCGAGGTACCAGTTTGGAGGGTTATCAGTGATAATCTGTTGTCTTGGGTAACAAATGAAATTATGTGGAAATACTCAATTCAATGGTGAACAATTATGCAATGCGTAAATGCAATAAGTAAAAGGGTTCGAGAATTTGTTTATGGAAGTTCGGCGTATAATCTCCTACGTCTCCCCTTCTTCCTCAACTGGAAGTATTTCCACTAGAAGGTTTGATTGGTACAACTCTTGTAACAACCCGATCCGACAGCCAGCAGCTGCAAGAACTCCTAGTCTCATCACAATAGAAAAAGACGAAAATATGCTCTAAAATACAATCAACGCTCTGTTTTTTATTATACGGTGTAAAATCAACACTACAGAGTGTGTACAAAGAGTCTGTGACACAAAGAAATTAATAACAATATGTGAGTGTGTGTTACTAGCTCTGAGCTAGTTTAGAGTATGAAATCTGTTCTTGCTCTTGAAAGTTTGTAAGTTCGTGGACGTTGATTCGTAAATCGTAGAGTTTGTAACCCGTTCGCAACCTCTTCAAAACTGATCTGCTCTTCAATTTATATCCTTTGGATACAACAGTACTAAATATTACCAGTAGACACGTCGTATGTATCCAAAGTAAAATAACTGAGGCGTTTTAAATGCTTGTACTATACACGTACATCTTCATTAAATGCATTTTCCCTTTTAGATACTCTGCGTCGTATCTCACTGAAAAAATATCTCTGTATATCTGGGATTATCTCAAAGTGGTTCCAACGACTACAAATTGATACAGAGAAGCTAAAGAGTTCACATCAATCTGTACGAAACCTCAAAGTACTCTGAAATCCATTTTGCCAAGTTGTCTTTACTCAACTAGTTTCCCGATCTGGTTTCTGCGTAGAATTTCTCTAATATGGTTGAAGATGTTATGCTCTAATCTGCTTCTAAACCGTTCCAGATAGTAATCTTAGTTTACAACTGTCTTCTTCTATAGAAACACAAGTCTTCCTGATTGCATCCATTTCTTCTAAAAGAACCTGTCTTGTCCTTCACTATCGCTATCGCTGAACAGTTCAGGTTTGAGCTGATCTCAAATGATTGAATACAAAAACTGTTCTACTCTGTCCTGTCTAGATATTCTGATATTGAAAACTGATTTGAACTCAAACTGCTCTTCTATTAACCGACAAACTGATTAGATACCTGATCTGTTCTTCCGAGCTGATTTGTCAAGCTTGGTTAAATAGCCTGAGCTGGTTTGTCCTTAACCAGCTTTGCTCTGGTCTCTAAGTCTCTGAGCTGGTTTGACCTTAACCAACTTAGCTCTTGTACACCAGCTTAGCTCTGACCTGGTTTCTTCAATCAACGCAGTATACTCTGTCTTGATCTGGTTGATAAATCCTTGAGCTGATTTAATAAGTCTCTTATTGTCTTCACCAAAACATATAAATTACTCCATCAATTTCCTCCTTTTTGGTGATGACAAAACTTATGCATAAAAAGATATTTTATTAATATGTTAAACAATTTACAAGTACAAAATCAGCGAAACACATACAGATCTACGCCCCAAAGCCTACAACAGCCGTCTCGTTTTGTTGCTTGGTCCTGCCCCCCCTTTTTGGCATCACTTATTTCTTTGAAGTGATTAACCAATTTGGCTAGCTGTATCTTGACAAAATCCAAATCGCTAGCAATCTGCAGTTGATGCTCTGTGAATTGACGAACCAGGCTGGTTTCCAACGCTGTCTGGGAAGGGTTGATGTTGGCTACCACCTCATCAATATTATTATATAAAGTTCACCTGGAGATGTTAGATTCGTGCTTCATATATGTCTGAGTATCCCTCACCATATCAAATTTAGAGTCCAGGGACTCGACGATTCTTTCACCTCTATAATCTTCGATGCAGCATCAAAGTCAGCTTGGGGACGAGAAAAACTTATGGGCTGCGGACCAGCTTGGGCAGAATCTTTGTGACGCCCGAACCCAACGGGGCCACGAGAATTGGGGTAAACAAAATTTTCGAATAAAAGAAGGGCTAAAAGATAAATTGTTATAAGCTGCATTTCTTATAACTCAAAGGAAACAAAACTCAAGACCAATTCGAAATTCAGCAGGTACTCAAATACGCGCGCTACTGCTAAAAACTTTTGCGGAAACAGGGTATTTCATATAACTTTGCAATCGTGGTTTACAACAGCTGCTATTCGATATAAATATACAACCATTGCTACGGATTTAATTCAGCACAACCTAATAAAAACAATACAACTATGACACGGAACGTAGGCCTTGGATAAACACAACGCCACCCATCTGCTGATTCAAGTTTCACCTGCTGCTCCTCCATCAGCTGTCGTACCTGCACCATTTTAAAAGCTAGTGAGCCTAAAGGCTCAGCAAGAAAAATCTGAGTAGTAACAATTTCATAAAACGCAGGCAGACATCTGTACAATGCATATGTTAAGGAACTTCAATATACAATATCATTTTCATAAACATTTCAATGGCAGAAACAGGGGAAGATAGGCCAGTTTCTCATTTCTTTTAATTTCATTTTCAGTTGATCATGGCATATAAGTTCTATGTGGTCCAATTTGCACTTTGATCAAAATGACTCCCGATATCAGTTTAGCATATAGCTCATATGAAAGGGCAGTCGACATCTAGACAACTGCTCACCCTTCTCCTTGGTGACCTTAACTGTCTATGCCATAATCTAAAACATCTTCGTTCCTTAACAATCTTTCTTTAAACATTTCTGTAAAACATCGGGTTCCATCATTTAAAACATTTGCTTCCCATTTTAAAACTTTACTGAGTATTGAATTCGACTGTGAAAACGTATCGCTAAACTGGAACTAGTTGAAAGAAAACCAGTCGCAAGGAATAGTACCAGTCGCAAGACTAATACCTACTGCAATGAACAATACTTAGAAATAAGTAAATCAACTGCTGAGATAATGAAATGAAATACATCTGCTGGTGAACAGTACCAGTCGCAACGCATAAGAATCCAGTCGCAAGACAAGAATCCAGTCGCAAGAATAAATATAAAATGAAACGATGTCGTTGGGGTGATCAGCAGACGAATACAAAACTACCTGCTGATCTTTGTATAAAGCGAAACGGTGTCGTTAGAGTGATCAGCAGACGAATACAAAACTACCTGCTGATCTTTGTATAACTAAATGGAACGACGTCGTTAGCACACCAATCAGTCGCAAGGAAAAGTGCTAACACGATTATATAAATGAATAGTACCAGTCGCAAGACTAGTACCAGTTGGAATGAACAGTACTTGAAATTAAAGCAACTGCTGAATTTAAAATCACAATGCAGCTGATGATTCCTAATCAAAGGAAAACAACTGCTGATACTAATAAAGAAAGACACATCTGCTGATGAACAGTGCATCTGCTGATTTTATGTAGAATGCTTGTAATATCTAAACAATGATTTCGCTACCAGCCGTCGATTATCAAACCAGACTTTATAATGATTCAACTAACAACTACTGATTACAAAAATCATCAAATTTCGACATT
>KQ987768.1:46012-76621 GCA_001598015.1 Dorcoceras hygrometricum
CTTTCTTTAATTCCTTTGAAGAACACTTTAAACTTTTCTTTGCAAATGATGAAAGTCTTACTTTGAAAACAGGTTTTTATATGAAAGGGATTAGTGGCAAGCTACTTGAGAAATCAAGCATGACACTCCTTCAAAATTTAGTAAAAATCCCCTCATATCATTTTAATTTGTAAAACACCAAACCTTCTTTTAAAGAAATCATTTCACCTCCTTAAAACATTTTTCAATTGCTTTAAAATCAGCTCGTGCATCGCTACTTGGAGTTACCTGCTGAAATCAGCCGCAGCGCAATCTTACCTGCTGGAATAAATAATTCAGCAGATACATGATATTTAAAATTGCCAAAATGGCCCATATGATTTATGAAATGCATAAATATGGTCCTAGGGATTTTGGGGCGTTACAATATTCTTCGTCTTCTTTGTTGTTATTGTCTCTATCTGATGTATATCGCACTATCTGTAAACTAGAAAAATTGGGACCCTGACGATCCTCATTATTTGCATTTGAATGAGAAAAATGTACAGAAGAACTAGAATGACTCGGACTGGAATGGGAGGAACCAGCTTGAGCGTGGCGCTCAACCTCCTGAGCCGATTTCTTATGAGCCTGTTGCTCATCTGCCTGAGCTGGACGCTCCTCCTCCTGAGCTCGATGCTCCTCCTCTTGAGCCTGATGCTCCTCCTCTTGAGCCTGATACTCCTGAGAAATCACAGCCTCTATCTCAGCCTCAGTCTCTTCCACATTCTGTACAACACGACTAATCTCCTCAATCTACTCCTGAGCCTGTTTCTCAATCCTCACAGTCTCTTCGTCCTCCGGAGCTGGTTGTTCTTCCTCGTGAGCTCGATGCTCAATTGCAAGAATCCTCTGCTCCGCTTCCTTAGCCGGTTTCTTCTCTGTTTTCTCCTAAATTGGAGCCGTGATTCCTTGGGTTGACTCTAAGAGCCCCGCAGTCTAGGTGATTTGTAGAATATCATCCAGAGTAGAACCTGCGACTGAGGACTCTGGAACCAGAAGGGGTAGACCAGCTAGAAGTCGCTGAGCCCTGTGCTGCATTACGATTTCCTTTAGCTCGCGGTCTAGAAACCGAATACACATGTAATCATAATTTGCAAATGGCTTAGCTGGATCAAATTTAGCCTTGTGCTTGTCTAAAGCCCCCTCAACTCCTTCTCATACAGCTTGTACAACACCAACAACCGCCGCTCCAACATTTCAGACACCAGCTCTGTCTCAGTCCAACTCATCTTCTTATTTAGCCATACTAGCAATGGGCGTCACCTACTTGATTGTATTTATCCTCACCTCAGTGCGGAAGAGTGCTCACTCATCATATTCAGTCATCTTGCTGGACACCTCTTCCCAAGCTGAGTTGAGCACCAACAGACAGTGCTCCTCCACTGGGTTTGGTCGGGCAAATGCTTCAAGAGTTTCTTTGTCCTTCGCAGCTGGATCTATCTTGGGCAGGAAGTGAGTTGCCCAGTTGATTTCTCGAATCTCCACGGGAGCAAAAATACTCTTACCAGCAAAGGTCATAGACTGTTGAGCTGGTTGTTCAGGTTCAGACCTGAACACAATAGAGCGCTCCTTTGTAACAGCCTGCGCCTCCGCTGCTTCAGTAGACTCTGCATTCTCTTCTTGAGCAGCAGCGGTGGAAGCATCCTCAGCCTCAGCTAGAGTTTCAGGAATTGGATCAGGTTTTGATTCTGCCTGGTCAGCTGCAGTTTGCTTCACCGGCTTGGTGCTATTCGTCCTCCATTTCTTCGTTATAGCAACTAGAGGACAGTGGACTCCGAATCAGATGAATCCAAAACATTTTGTGCTTTGGTGCAGCTCCACCTTTCTTCACTATGCCCAGTTTAGACAAAGGGCATGAATCCTCGTTTGAGCTGGTCTCAGACTTGGACTTAGTTGGAGCAGCTTGGCTCTCAACCACCGTTGGCTTCTTCACCACTACAGCTGCCTCCTGTTTCTTCTCCACAACCTTCTTCTTCACCAAAATCTTCTTCTCCACAGGCTCTTTCTCCGGCTTGTTCGTCAGTGACTGGAGACTATCAGTACTGAATTTGTTTTCACTAGCTGTGTCCCTCGATGCCTTGCTCGATTCACCAACCGGGACAACAGCCTGATTCTTTTTCATGTATATGAGAACCGATCTATTGTTCAACACCTTTGGTGGATGCAGCTTGATAGACTCCCCGAGATCTTCTTTTACCACCTTCTCCAGTAGAAGACTCAACTGTACCATCCTGAGACTGTCTGCTAGGCGTGTGAATCGTAGCAACTAGGGTTTGGAACAAGATATGCCCCCATTTCACCTTTAAACCGGCACTGATGGCCACCATCAAATCAAATTTTTCATATGTTACCACGTCGAAAGAACCAGCTTTGGCGCACAGTGCCTTTGCCACAATGTCATGCACCAGCCGGTACTAAACCTTCATCTCCTTCTTCTTGTTTGGCGGTCGAAACATAACACCAGTATCAGAGAATCTCATCTTCATCTCCGACACTGCTTTTTCCGAAAGATCAGTAAAACCCACCAGTCCCTATGTGGACAGTTGAAACTGTTAGAGTATGTGTCCAACTAGCCAACTTGTGGCATATGGGTTCTTGTTGACTCTATGTAAAACGATCTTTATTTATGAAATTCACATTATTTTATGGCATTCTTTATCTTCATTATTATGATTACAATTGTTGGATAAAGACCTTGAATGCACTATAGTGTATGTTAGATGTGATAGTGGATTTGATGGCTATCATGAAACACATCTAATAGCCACTGTGTATTCTAAACCTGTTCCTAGTCGATTGGACCGTCCAAAAGAGGATACGGACCACCCGAGCTTGAGACTAGCATCTGTGATGCAAAGTATCATGTTTCATTGGTAGGGAACATAGTGATGTTCTGAGCATGCAGATGGATAGTGACCTGGTGATCTATCTAACTACCCTCGTTCGGAATTTTCAAGTGGTTATCATTTATCGAGTGGATTAAGTCCGAGGTCTTGGTTGTACAAATTAGTCCTTATTACTTGAAACATCATTGAGATTCTACATGATAGGTGCCTCACTTTGACCCATTTACCGACTCAGTTGGAGTCATCAGGTGGCAGGGTTGGGTGAGGTCCCGATGCATGTAGGAGTCGATGATTCGTTGTCGAGGATTCAACGCTCGCCCTTGTGCATGGATATCCTATGCTATCTGAGGAGATAATAATGTGACAAATCTCTGGTCAGAGTACTAGATGTGTTTTAGGTAAATGGATTTACCTAGTAATACATGTTATGTCACTATTTTATCTCCAAGATGTATGCATGGTTATTGGATCTCTAGCGACTCTTGATTTACCAGTGGTCATTGATCTGATAGGGATATTTGAGTTGAAAGGACCGTACTGTACGCTAAACATGACCGACTGGTTCTTGCAGGCAATATCAGTGATACCTAGGGGATCATGGGGCGATGTTGCTAGACGCTTTACCATGATTCGATGGGTAAGTCCAAAAATGTGTTTTCGGAGTCACAAATTTTGTGCGCCTGCGGCTATTTGTATCCATAAACCATTGAGGGTCACACAAGTACTGGTTTCTCAATTCCTGTATGGAAATTAAGCTCAATTTGTTGAGTATTGTAGGAGGAAGGTTGGGATTATGACTTCCTAAAAGTAGCTAAGGGAGTAAAACTTTCATATTTAGCTAATGAGAGTAAACCTGTCAAATATAGATTTAGTGGTCCGAAAATTTGATTTTACATCATAATGATCAGTTTTGTAAACTGAGCACATCGGTGATATGTGATCATCGATCCGGATTATGATGCGACCAAAATCGAGGGAGTCGAATCGAATGTTCACAGTTAGAGTTGAACCGAATGTTCACTGTTTGAGTTGAACCGAATGTTCACTGTTTTGTTCAAATCAAACTCTATCCATCAATCTATGAATATGGCAATGAGGATACACTTTCAAGAGAGAGAAAGAAAAACACCAAAAGCTATTCAGCAAACTCCTCCCCTCTCCCTTATTCCCTCATCGCCGCCGTCGTCGGAATTTGTTTCGACCATCTCAGTGAGGAGATTCCGTCCGTGAAACTTTTGTTGGTTTTCAAAGTGCAAATCATCGAAGGAATTGAGATTCTGGTCGTGGACCAGATTATTCGTCGATCCAGCCGTTCAACCGTTGAAGTGCCAATTCCCTCGTGGATTGGTCGGAGCCAGGCGCCTAGACGCCATCAAGGTACCTTCTAAACATTCTATGAATGCTTTGATTATTGTATAGGTGTAATGATCGTTCCCGAGCTTCAATTTTTAAATTCTTCCACTGAGTCCCGAGAGCGGGATCCGGATCCGCCACTGCGCCAACAGTGGTATTAGAGCAAAAAAAAATTCGCAACCACCCACTGCCACCACGCTCACGCCTGCCGCGCGCACATCGTAGTGGGTATCGTGGGCCGGTGCATGCATCGCGCGTGCACGTTGCTCCGGGCGTTGCGCGCCTATCGTGCACTCCCTCGCACTCACACCCCGGTTGGCGTTGCGCCCGCTGGCCGATACTTGTGCGCACACGTCGTGCACGGGGGTGCGTGCATGTTCCACAGGCTCGTGCTTGCGCCCGTCGCCCCTCCTGCACGAACTGGTCGTGCCGGTGGCCGCCCCCCTGTGCCCGCACGTCGTGCACAGGGACACGCACAGCGTGCAGCACGAGTGCGGGCGACGGTTGCCCGCCGATGCGACGGTGCCGGGGCGGAGATGCGACGGAGGAATTTGCATCCTAGGGTTTTTTCGGGTCTGTCCCGGGTGGCCCGAGGGGTTTTTGGGCCGATACTTGCTATTGGGCTTTTTGGTTGGACCAAAATTAATTTTTGAAAATTTTGAGATATTGGACCTAAAATTGTTTTAAGCCCTAAATTGATGTATTAAAATGACAAAATAAGATTTTATTTATAAAATATGATTTTATATTTAAAATATGATTTTGTTGGATAAAATCAAAATTGATTTGATTATTTTATTTATATCAAGTTAATTGGATTAATTGAATAGATAGTTGTTAGGTGTATGCTAGGTTTTACATTTCTTGTTAGGTGTTAGGTGTATGCTAGGTTTTACATTTCCTGGTTTGTAATATTATTGAAAACATATCAAAGTGGGCCTGGTTTATGGCCCGTTTTCACCCCTTTAAAATGTATCCCTATTTGTCATGAATATTTGAATGTAAATATTAAACTTAGTGGGAGGATAATTTTGGAGATGGTGGAGATGATGATCAAAGATATTGAAGAACGAAGACTTGTAAAATTGGAAGCTTATGTAATAGGATTGCATTTGCATACTGCATATCATCTAGGATTGGTTCTAGATTCGTGCTTGGCAACCACGGATCGCATAACTCTCGCTTATCGATAATCCCAATTATATATGTGATATATATATGTTGAATCCGTAATTTTTTAAATTTTATTTATAATTATTGAGACCAAGTTTCAAAATTAAAATCCCTTATTTTAAATTTTATTTAATTTATATCAAGATTAAAAGTTTCATGATTAAATTGAAGGAACTTAGTTTATTGATAATTATGAGGAAATGTGACAACACGTGATCTAAGAGAATCTTTCATAGAATAGCTTAAATATGGCTTGTACCGGCTGGTCTCCCTGAGGGCGTTGCCATGTCTTAGGAAGTTGGTTTTTAAGTGGGTATTAGCCCCTCCAACTACCTGGAAGCACTCTTAGAGAATGTTAGTCCATGACTTCTAAATTGATCATAAAACAAAAGTTTATTCGATAAAACCTGAAGCTAAGGGAATTTAAATATTGTTTAAAATTTCCTACCTTCCATCAACAATGGGTGTACGTCGATTCTACCCGCATACATAACCCGGCTCATATTATTGGGGGGGTTCTGTGTGCCGGAAAGCTGTACACGCCATTGACACTTGCTGTGAGTTGGATGGAACTCCCATGACGTCGGCTCATATTATTGGGGACGTTATGGCGACCGTCCATTACAACTCAATATTGATGGGTCATCTTGACACGTGATAGTGATCGGTGTCATATTATTGGGCCCTTACTGGACGTGAGGTAAATACATGAAGGTTTTGCAATTGGTCTCTACCTTTTGAGGGTCAGGGTTGGCTGATATTATTCAAAAAATGATTTCTTGATTGGACTATGTGTACCCACTAAGGAAAATAGATTTCTCGATTTCATTAGAGGGTGGTGAAATCGTTAAAAGTGGGAGGGTAATTCATAAAACTAAATGACCATATTTTATGTTTTAGCGTTTTTCATGAACATTCGGTAATACATGTCTATTTTTTCTTTCAGTATAAACTGCTATAATCATGTATTCAATCAAAAATCAACTTGCTGCTATACTGGAGAGCAACAAATTCACCGGCTTAAACTACCAAGATTGGCTTCGAAATCTCAAGATTGTCTTGGCTTCGGAAAAAATTCTCTACACACTACAGAAGAGCCCTCCGAAGGAAGCCCCTGCCAATGCCAGTCCAGAGGAGCTGGCAAAGCTGGAAAAATGGTGGGATGATGAGCTTAAGGCACGGTGCTATATCATAGCATCTATGTCCAATGATTTGCAGCGGCGATTTGAGAAGACGGAGCATGCTGCTGGCATACAACTTCACCTCGAAGAGCTGTATGGGGAGAACTCTCGGACTGAGAGGTTCACTACTGTCAAGGAGTTCATGTCAAGCCGCATGCGCGAGGGAACTTCAGTCCACGGGCATGGGGTCCGTATGCTTGGGCTCATTGAGAAGTTAGTGGGCCTTGATATCACGCTTCCACATGAGCTGTCAGTGGATCTGCTTCTCCTCTCCCTCTCTGTTGCGTTCGACCCCTTTGTGGTCAACTTCAACATGAACAAGCTGGAGGCCACCCTTGAAGAGGTGGTAAACATGCTTTTCGTGTTTGAGGGGACCATAAATAAGGACAAGCCCGTACTCCTTTTGGGCTCTTCTTCCTCTGCGAAGAAAGGAACGCAAGGATAAGAATCGTTCTGCCCCTGTGAAGGAGGGAAAGCCCGCTAAGAAGCCCAAGGCAAGGGCTTCAAAGCCGAAATCTGATGATGTTTGCCACCACTGCCAAAAGCCTGGACATTGAAGGAGGAACTGTAAGGATTACCTCAAGCAGTTACGAACTGCAAAAGGTATATTCTACATTGAAATAAATATGTCTCTTAACTCGTATTCTTGGGTACTTGATACCGGATGTGGATCTCATATCTTCAATGACTTGCAAGTAATGACAAGAAGTCGGCGTCTTAGGAAGGGTGAGACCCACTTGAGGCTTGGAAACGGAGCAAGGGTTGCGGCCATAGCTATAGGATATGTGTATTTATTTCTTAATTCAAATTTTAAGTTGTTTTTGAGAAACATTTTATTTGTTCCCGAATTAATAAAGAACATTATTTCCGTTTCTATGCTTGATAGTGATGGATATTCTTGTCATTTTTCAAATTCGATTTGCAATATTTACAAGAATGAATGTTTAATTGGAATTGGGGAACGCGAAAACGATCTGTACACCTTAAAATTGAGAGAAGTTCCAAGTCACGATGTGAAAACACATACAACAATAATAAAAAGGAAAAACGATAATCTGAACCCGGCACAACTTTGGCATGCTAGACTAGATCATATTTCCTTAAATAGGATGAAAAATTTGATTAGGAGTGACATGTTTAATATTTCTGATATTGACTACTTATCAACTTGTGAATCCTGTTTCAAAGGAAAAATGACAAAATTGCCCTTCACGGGCAAGCCTGAACGTGCTCAAGGTCTATTGTATTTGATCCATACTGATGTGTGTGGCCCACTTAGCATTGGTACTAAGTCCGGTCACATCTACTTCATCACCTTTACCGATGATCACTCTAGGTATGGATACTTGTACTTAATGAAGCACAAGTCTGAATCCTTTGAAAAGTTCAAAGAATTTCAAGGCTGAAGTAGAAAATCAATTGGGAAGGAGTAGATCAAGGTGGAGAATACTTGAGTGCCCAATTTCAATACTATCTTAAAGAGAATGAGATTCTCTCTCGGTGGACCCCTCCGGCCACACCACAACTAAATGGTGTAGCGGAGCGTCGTAATCGATTCTTGATGGACATGGTTCGATCTATAATGAGCTTCACTGAACTTCCTACCTCGTTTTGGGGCTATGCGCTCGAAACAGCGTTAATGTTTTTGAACAATATCCACACAAAGGCAGTGGATAAAACTCCATATGCGATATGGATGGGCAAGCCACCCAAGTACTCATACTTGAGGATTTGGGGATGTCTTGCTTACGTGAAGCAGACAGTGGGAGATAAGCTGGATAACAGATCCATCTTATGCTACTTCATTGGGTATCCAAAGAATTCTATTGGATACTGCTTCTACTATCCCAATGAAACAAAAGTGTTTATTTCTAGAAATGCCACCTTTCTGGAAAATGAATTTCTACTTGATAGAAAAGGCAAGATAGTAGAACTCGAAGAGGTTCGAGAAGTACCAAGTGAATCTCCCGCACCTCAAGGTCCAATCCTTGATATGGACACACCTAGGAGATCTGAAAGGGTTCCTAGGTCTCCTGTTAGATATGGTTTCCTCCTTGAAAATGATCAAAGTGATCAAAATGTTGGACGTGATCCAAGAACCTTCAAGGAGGCAATTTTCGATGCTGATTTTAATTTGTGGAAATTTGAGATTGACTCAATGTATTCGAACCAATTCTGGACTCTCGTGATCCTTTCGAAGGATAGTTCCTATTGGATGTAAATGGATATACAAGAGAAAACGTGGCTCTGATGGTAAGGTACTGACACACAAGGCGCGACTGGTCGCAAAAGGTTACACTCAAAGGCAATGTGTTGACTATGATGAAACCTTTTTCACCAGTTGCAATGTTCAAGTCAATTAGAATCCTGCTAGCCATAGCCGCATGGTACGACTATGAGATATGGCAAATGATTGTGAAAACTACGTTCCTAAATGGAAACATTAAGGAAGAGATCTATATGACGCAGCCTGAGGGTTTCAAAGTGAGCATAAAGCATGCAAACTTCAGAGATCGATCTACGGTCTCAAGCAAGCATCGAGAAGTTGGAACCTGAGATTTGATAAAACAATTAAAGAATTTGGTTTCATCAAGAATCCCGAGGAGTCATGTGTATATAATAAGGTAGTTAAGAATGCTATGACATTCCTTGTACTTTATGTTGATGACATTCTACTTGGGAATGATGTAAGAATGCTGCAGTCAACTAAAGTATGGTTGTCTAGTAGATTCTTGATGAATGACATGGGTGAAGCATCCTACATTCTAGGAATACAGATCTATAGAGATAGATCGAAAAGGATGCTCGGACTCACCCAAGAGACCTACATCGATACCATATTTAAGAGGTTCTCTATGGAAGAGTCCAAGAGAGGACACCTACCTATGTGCCACGTGTCACTCTATCTAAGTCTATGTGTCTGAAGACTGATGATGAGATAGAGAGTATGACACATGTGCCATATGCCTTGGCAATAGGTAGTATTATGTATGGTATGATCTCAACTAGACCGAATGTCGTGTATGCTCTGAGTGTCACGAGCCGCTACCAAGCCAACCCCGGCCAAAATAGCAGGTAGGCCCCTATCAGCTTTAAGGAAAGTCATACTTACCCAACTAATTTTAGGAAGTCATAATTCCATACTTCCTCCTACTATACTCAACAAATGTAGTATAATATCTGTACGGAAATTGAGAAACCAGTACTTGTGTGATACTCAATGATTCAGGGATACAACTAGCCGTGGGCTCATAACTCTTTGTGACTCCAAAAACACATTTTTGGACTTACCCATCGGATCATGGTAAAACGTCTAGCAATATCGCCCCTTAATCCCCTAGGTATCACTGATAGTGCCTACAAGAATCAGTTGGTCATGGTTAGCGTATAGTACGGTTCTTTCAGCTCAAATATCTCAACCGAATCAACGACCATTGGTAAATCAAGAGTCGCTAGAGATTCGATAGCCATGCATACATCTTGGAGATCAAATAGTGAGATCGTATGTGCTACTAGGTAAACCAATTTACCTAAAGCACATCTAGTACTCTGGCCAAAGATTTGTCACACTATTATCTCCTCAGAAGCATATGATATCCATGCACAAGGGCAAGCGATGAATCCTCGACAACAAAGTATCGACTCTTAAATGCATCGGGACCTCACCCAATCCCGCCACCTGATGACCCCAACTGAGTCGATAAATGGGTCAAAGTGAGCCACCTATCATGTAGAGTCTCAATGAAGTTTCGAGTAGTGAGGACTAATCAGTATAACCAAGACCTCGAACTTAATCCACTCGACAAATGATAACCACTTATAATGTCTGAACGAGTGTAGCTCGATAGATCACCAGGTCACTACCCATCTGCATTCTCAGAACTCACTATGTACGCTACCAATGAAATGTGTTACTTTGCATCGCAGATGCTAGTCTCACTTGGGCAGCCCTTATCCTCTTTTGGACAGTCCAATTGACTAGGAACTAGTTTAGAATACACAGTGACTATTAGATGTATTTCATGATAGCCATAAAATCTACTATCACATCCAATATACACTATAGTGCATTCAAGGTCTTTATCCAACAATTTGTAATCATAATAATGAGGATAAAGAATGCCTTAATTATGCGAATTTCATAAATAAAGATCGTTTTACATAGATTCAGCTAGAACCCACATGCCAAAATTTGGATAGTTGTGCACCTACTCTATTAATCTCCCACTTGTTCTAAAGACAACTACTCATGAGACGTAGTCCCATTGCTTCGCGATATTTTTCAAACAATGGTCCTGGCAAGGGCTTCATAAGTGGGTCAGTAATGTTGTATGCAGAGGCGACTCTCTTGACTGCTATGTCACCTCTAGCCACAATATATCAGATTATGTGATATTTCCTCAATATGTGTTTCGATCTTTGGTGAGACCTAAGTTCCTTTGCTAGCGCAACGGCATCCATGTTGTCACAATACACCGGGACTAGACCAAATCCTTCAGGAATTACGCCCAACTCTTGGACGAAATTTCCCATCCAAACCACCTCTTTAGAAGCAGTTGATGTTGTGATATACTAAGTCTCAGTGGTTGAATCCGCGATGCTGTCTTGTTTGGAACTCTTCCAAGAGACAGCACCACCATTGAGCATGAATACAAATACAGAGATTGATTTCGAGTCATCCACATCGCATTGGAAGCTAGAATCAGTGTAGCCTTCCAATTTCAGTTCCATAGACCATGAACATATTTTTAGTCCTTCGTAAGTACTTAAAAATACCTTTCACAGCCTTCCAATGCATTTGGCCGGGAATTCTTGGTAGCGGTTCGTGACGCTCAGAGCATATGTGACATCTGGTCTGGTCAAGATCATACCATACATAATACTACCAATTGCCGAGAAATATGGCACACGTGTCATACTCTTTATCTCCTCATAAGTTTTTGGACACATAGACTTTGATAGAGTGACCCCGTGGCACATAGGTAGGTGCCGTATCTTGGAATTTTCCATAGAGAACCTCTTAAGTATGGTATCGATGTTGGTCGCTTGGGTGAGTCCAAGCATCCTTTTCGATCTATCTCTATAGATCTGTATTCCCAGAATATAGGATGCTTCACCCATGTGATTCATCGAGAACCTACCAGATAATCATACTTTAGTTGATTGTAGCATTCCTACATCATTCTCAATTAGTAGAATGTCATCAACATAAAGTATCAGGAATGTCACAAATTAACTACCTTCTTGTACACACATGACTCCTCGGGATCAGATTCTTTAATCATTTCATCGAACCTCGGGTTCCAACTTCTCGATGATTGCTTGAGATCGTAGATCGATCTATGAAGTTTACATACTTTATGCTCACTTCCTACAGATGTGAAACCCTCAGGCTATGTCATATAGATTTATTCCTCAATGTTTCCATTAAGGAACGCAGTCGTCACATCCATTTGCCATATCTCATAGTCATACCATGCGGCTATGGCTAGCAGGATTCTAATCGACTTTAACAATTGCAACCGGTGAAAGGTTTCATAATAGTCAACACCTTGCCCTTGAGTATAACCTTTTGCGAACAGTCGCGCCTTGTAGGTCAATACCTTACCATCAGGCCCAAGTTTTCCCTTGTATATCCATTTGCACCCAATGGGAAATATTCATCGGTAGGATTCACAAGTGTCCAAACTTGCATTGAGTCAATGTCAGATTGCATTGCTTCAGGCCACAAATTAGAATCAGCATCAGAAATTGCCTCCTTGAAGGTTCTTGGATCACGTCCAACAGTTTGATCATTTTGATCCTCTTCAATCAGGAAATCATTCTAACAGGAGCCCTAGGAACCCTTTCAGATCTCCTAGGTATGTTCATATCAAGGATTGGTTGGTTCTTGAGGTGTGGGAGATTCACTTGGTACTTCAGTTGGTTCTCAAACATTTTCGAGTTTTACTATCTTTACTTTTCTATCAAGTAGAATTCCTTCTCCAAAAAGGTGACATTTCTGAACTAAACGCTTTTGTTTCATTGTTGTATTAGAAGCAGTATCCAATCGAATTCTTTGGATATCCAATGAATTAGCATAAGATGGATCAATTATCCAGCTTATCTCCCACTGTCTGCTTCACGTAAATAGGACATCCCCAAATCCTCAAGTATGAGTACTTGGGTGGCTTTCCCATCCATATCTCATATGGAGTTTTATCCACTGTCTTGGTGTGGATATTGTTCAACAACATTATCACCGTCTTGAGCGCATAGTCCCAAAACGAGGCAGGAAGTTCAATGAAGCTCATCATAGATTGAACCATATCCATCAAGGTTCGATTATGATGCTCCGCTACACCATTGAGTTGTGGTGTGGCCTGAGGGGTTCACTGTGAGAGAATCCTATTCTCCTTAAGATAGTCTTGAAATTCGACACTCAAGTCCACCTCGATCGTATCGAAGTGTTTTAATACTTTTTCCCAATTGATTTTCTACTTCAGCCTTGAACTCCTTGAACCTTTCAAAGGATTCAGACTTGTGCTTCATTAAGTACAAGAACCCATACCTAGAGTAATCATCGGTATAGGTGATGAAGTAGGTGTGACCGGAATTAGTACCAATGCTAAGCGGGCCACACACATCAGTATGGATCAAATATAATAGGTTTTGAGCATGTTCAGGCTTGCCTTGAAGGGCAATTTTGTCATTTTTCCTTTGAGATAGGACTCACAAGTTGGTAAGGAGTTAATATCAGAAATATTAAACATGTCGCTCCTAAACAAGTTGTTCATCATCTTTAAGGAAATATGACCTAGCCTAAGTATGCCAAAGTTGTGTCGGGTTTAGACTATCGTATTTCCTTTTGCTTGTTGTTGTATGTGTTTTCACATCGTGAGTTGGAACTTCTCTCAATTTTAAGTTGTACAGATCATTTTCGCGTCCCCCAATTCCAATTAGACATTCATTCTTGTAAATATTTCAAATCGAATTAGCAAAATGACAAGAATATCCATCCATATCAAGCATAGAAACAGAATAATGTTCTTTACAGGAACAAATAAAACATCTTTCAATAACAACTTAAATTTGAATGAAGAAATAAATATACATCTCCTATCGCTACGACCGCAACCCTTGCTCAGTTTCCCAGCCTTACGTGGGTCTCACCCTCCCTAAGACGTCGACTTCTTGTCATTACTTGTAAGTCATTGCAGATATATGAGATCCACATCCGATATCAAGTACCTAAGAAGTCGAGTTAAGAGACATATTTATTTTAATGTAGATTATACCTTTCGCAGTTCGTAGCTGCTCGAGGTAATCCTAACAGTTCCTCCTCCAATACCCAGGCTTGTGGCAATGGTGGCAAACACCCTCAGAGTTGTTCGGCTTCGGAGCCCTTGCCTTGGGCTTCTTGGTGGACTTCTCCTCCTTCGCAGGGGCAGAACACTTCTTACCCTTGCGTTTGGGCTCCTTCTTTGCAGATAAAGAAGATCCCAATAGTAGGACGGGCTTGTTCTTTTTTATGGTCCTCTCAAACACGACAAGCATATTTACCAACTCTTTAAGGCTGGCATCCAGCTTGTTCATATTGAAGTTGACCACAAACGGGTCGAATGCAGCATGGAGGAAGAGGAGAAGCAAATCCACATACAGCTCATGTGGAAGCGAGATTTCGAGGCCCACTAGCTTTTCAATGAGCCCAATCAATACGGATCCCATGCTCGCAGACCAAAGTCCCCTCGTGCATGCGGCTCGTCATAAGCTCCTTGACAGTGGTGAACCTCTCTGTCCGAGAGTTCTCCCCATACAGCTCGTTGAGGTGAAGGTGTATGGCAGCAGCATACCCCATCTCCTCGAATCGCCGCTGCAATTCATTGGACATGGAAGCCTAAAATAGCACTGAGCTTTAAGATGATCGTCCCACCATTTTTCCAATTTGGCCAGCTCCTCAGGACTGGCATTGGCAGGGGCCTCCTTCGGAGGAATCTTCTCTAGCGTGTAGAGAAGCTTCTCCGAAGCCAAGACAATTTTGAGATTGCACAACCAATCTTGGTATTTAGCGCCAGTAAATTTGTTGCTATCCAGTATAGCAGAAAGCAGATTTTTAATCGAAGACATAATGGATAGCAGTTTATACTGAAAGAAAAAACAGACATGCATTACAGACTGTTGGATCTGTTTTTGTAGATCAGAATCTTAATTTTGATTAGCACAAAACCTGCTGTTACTTTACTAACAGTTTATACTAAGTGCACAGGACGCAAGCTGGAAGAAGATAGCTGTACAGAGATGAGATGCGTGTCGAAGAAGAAGAAAACTGTAGCAGCTTAGCAGCGAGCTGGAACAAAGCACTATAGCAGAAAGATGTGAGCTGATAGCAGATAGATCAGAGTAGATTAAGAAGATGTCTAAACTGGAACAGCGAGGGGACGCCTGAACTGGTACAATAAAAGACATCTAAGCTGGTACACTGAGGGGATGCCCGAGTTGGTCCAGCAAAGGACAACCAGATCGCAGAGGACACCCAAGCTGGTTCACCAGCTTGGAGCAAGAGCAGCACAGATCAGCTCAGAGATGTACAGATGAGTAGATCAGTTCAGAGTAGTTGCAAACAAGAACAGTACAGGTGAAGAAGCAAGCATCTCAGAGTAACGAACAGACCAACCCAGCCGAGCAAATCAGTTTGAACAAATTACGTGGAGATTGGTTTAAACGAGTTCAAAATGATTTGCTGTTTTGTCAAATATCAGGTACGATGTTCACAGAGCTCGAAGTCAGCAATGGCTGCAGCACAACTAATGAAAAGAAGCCTGCAAATTAAATGACAAAGGATACAAAGTACAACAATGTCAGAATTTTCAGAAGCCTTTTCAACGGCTAGGAACTTGTGTCCAACGGATATAATATGCAAGAGGCTATATATATCATATGTACATCAAGCAGAACAGAGAGGCACAACAGAATACAGAAAGCAATGCATAATCGAGAGCTTGTACACTCAGGTGGCAGCTGGTTTACAAGCAGGTCAAGTGCCCAGGTGTGAGCTGGTGCATAGGCCGAGAGTTTCACTGATGAATAAATAGTCGACTGCACAAACCAGGGAAGAAAACAGAATATATCAGCTTGTATAAGCACTTCCCAATGTGTGAGAAAAACAACCAGAGAGTAAGCTTACACTGTAAACTTCTCACACATAGATTCACTCACATATGAGAGGTGAGAGCTTTATTTTTTAGTTGAGTGAATCACAAACACAAACTATCCTGTAGCCTTTCTCACTAAGGCGTAAAAGAAGTGAATTTAGACACACAGCCTGCGAGCTGATGTGCATTTGTTGAGGCTAGGAGTTCTCACAGCTGAGGGTTGTTGGATCGGGTCTGTGCACGAGGTGTCAGATCAAATCTTCTAGTGGATCCTTCCAGCAATAGAAGAAGGGGAGATGTAGGAGATTGAGCTCCAAAATTCCATAAACAAATTCGCAGCATACATTTTCTTTACTGCTAACTGCATTTAGTTTTCTGCATCTGCATACATGTTTTTAAAACCAAATTTAAGCTTTCATTTTATAGAGGGTAGTTCAGGTTTATTTTCGCATGATTTTTATCATACCTGATCTACTTCTCTGTGCTCAAAACCTTTCAAGAACATGAGCTATTGCAGCTCTAGATTTAAAACAACAGATCGTGCGACAAGCTCGGAGCAGCGACTTAGGCGCGATCTGGTAGATTGATTGCGTGCTGTTTTTCAAAATAAATTTTTTAATGCACGTAATATGTGCTTTTCGATCCTATCACAGACTATTTATGGAAAATGCTAAGACGTAAAACAATGTTATTTAGTTTTATGAATTACCGTTCCACTATTTTAACGATTTCACCACCCTCTAATGAAATCGAGAAAGCCAGTTTTCTTAGTGGGTACATAGAGTCCAATTAAATCACAGTCTCGAATAATATCAGCCAACCATGATCCTCAAAAGGTAAAGCCCAATTGCGACAGGTGCAACCTCCATGTATTTACCTCACGTCCAGTAAGGGCCCAAAAAATATGACGTCGATTACTATCACGTGTCAAGACGACCCATAAATGTTGAGTTGTAATGTAAGGTCGTCATGACGTCCCCAATAATATGAGTCAATGTCATGGGAGTTCCATCCAACTCACAGCAAGTGACAACTGCACAGCTTTCCGGCACACAAACCCCCCCCCCCCCAATAATATGAGCTGGGCTATGTATGCGTGTCGCATCAACGTACACCCATTGTTGATGGAAGGTAGGAAATTTAAAACAATATTTAAATTCCGTTAGCTACATGATTTTATCGAATAAAATTTTGTTTTATGATCAATTTAGAATTCATGGACTAACATTTTTTAAGAGTACTTTCAGGTTATTGGAGGGACTAAAGGCCCACTTAAAACACAACTTCCTAATACAAACCAACGCCCCTCTGTGAGTCCAGCCAGTACAAGTCATTTTTAAACCGGTCTATGAAGGACTCTCTAAGATTACGTTTTGTCACACGTGCTCATAATTATCAATAAACTAAGTTCCTTCAATTTAATCATGAAACCTTTAATCTTGATATAAAATTTTAAATCAAATTTAAAATGAGGGATTTTAATTTTGAAATTTGATCTCAATAATTTTAAATCAAATTTAAAATTCACGGATTCAACAGATATATATAATATATATAACAAGGATGATCGATAACTGAGAGCTATGCGATCCGTGGTTGCCATGCACGGATCTAGGTCCAATCCTAGGTGATATGCAATATGCAATGCAATTCTATGTCATAAGCTTCTAGTTTTACATGTCTTCGCTCTTCAATATCTTTGATCATCATCTCCACCATCTTCAAAATTATCTCCGACTAAGTCTAATATTTACATTTAAATATCTATGACAAATATGGATACAATTAAAGGGGCGGGAACGGGTCATAAACCAGACCCACTTTAAAATGATTTCAACAATATTAAACCAAGAAATGTAAAATATAGCATACACCTAACACATTGGACATGGCTTTCGATCATCTCAAACAACATTATTTATTCAATTAATCCAATTAATTGACATAAATAAAATAAACAAATCAAATTTGCTTAATCCAAAAAATCATATTTTAAATACAAAATCATATTTTATAAATAAAACCAAATTTTGTTATTTTAATTGCATCAAATAATTTTTTAAAACAATTTTAGGTCCAATATCTCAAAATTTTTCAAAAACAATTTTGGTCCAATCAAAAATCCCGATAGCAAGTATCGGCCTAAAAACCCGTCAGGCTGCCCGGGACAGGCGGGGAAAACCCTAGAGAGCAAAAACGCCGTCGCATCGCAGCCCCGACGCGGGTGTGCGTAGCCCATTACGCGACGTGCGTGCAAGGGTGGCGGCCAGCGTGCGTAGCGCCTGCAAGACATGTGTGCGCGACATGCGCGTCAGGCACGCAACGCCTGTCGAAACGTGTGTACACGACGTGCGTCTCGGCCGTGCGATACTTGCCGTGATATGCGTGCAGCTGGTGCACGGCGTGCAGCACGATGTGCGTGCGGCGTGTTTGCAGACACGCGCGACGATTTTTTTTTAAAACGAGGTTTTAATGCAATTTTGGCAGAAAACGTGTATTGACGGATACGAGCCTGATGCTTTGATTCCACTGTTGGCACAGCGGTGGATCCAAATCCCGCTCCCGGAAAATTTAAAATTTGAATGCCCGATAATGATCAATACACGAAATTAAAGGCTAAACATTCATAGCACTTCAATGGTTGAACAGCTCCAGTCGTCGAATCCGATCCACGACCGAAATCACAATCCTTCACTGGTTTTCACTAGAGAAGCAGTGAAATTTCACGAACGGAATCCTCACGTAGAGACATTCGGAACGAATTGCGACAGCGGCGACGGCGATGGCGGCGCGCGGTGGCGGGAGGAAGGGGGCGAGAGAGAGGAGGATGAGGTAGCTTTTGAGTTGTCAATACAACTTGGTGTGTATAAATAAATCCCCCAAGGCCCATATTTATAGATTTTTCATGGGCTTATACCATGTTAATGGGCCCAGGCCCAGGGAACATTGGTTTTAAGTCCATCGTTGTGGCTTCATCATAATCCCGATCGATGATCAGATCGAACCGTAGTCGGTACCGTCGCATGGGCGGCGCCCAAAGCTGCCACACGCGTGCAGCGTGCGTGGAGGATTCCGACAGTGCTGGTGTGGTAGGAGTGCGAGGGAGGCGATGCGTGCGCGATAAGCGCGCATGGGGTCAGGCTGCACGTCGCAACTTCCGCACAAGATGTGTGCGACGAACGCACAGAGGCGTAACGTCCGCCGTAACGAGTGAGTGCCACTTGCGCCACGGGAACGCCTCGATATGCTCCGCATAGTGAACGCAGCAGGTGCGCCACGGGCACGCGAAGCACTTCAACAGATGAATCTCCGATTGTTCGCCTAATCCGGTCCACGATCGGTTTCCAAATATCTTCGCTGCCTTGCACTAGAAAGCACAACGAATTATCAAAAACGGAATCTCCTCGTCAAGGCGGCCGAAACGGGGTTCGACGGCGGGCGGCGTAGGCAGCGACGGTGGTGGAGGCGTCGACGTCGGCTAGCGACGGGGGGAGGAGGCCGAGAGTGGAGGGGAGGGGAGGGGAGAGGAGAGTTGTCAACATAAATTGGTACAATAATCAAGGGCTTTGGAAAGTGTCTCCTCATTGCCATATTTATAGGTAGAGGGATAGAGTTTGAGTTTGACAAAAGAGAGAACATTCGGTTCAACTCAAACAGTGAACATTCGGTTCAAGTCAAACAGGGAATATCTGTTTCTACTCACTGAATTATGGTCTCATCATAATCCTGATCGATGATCATATATCACATGTGCTCAGTTTACAAATCTGATCATTATGATGCAAAATAAAATTTTTAGACCACTAATCCAAAAATAGCAGTTCCACTCCTATTAGCAAAATATCGAAGTCCTACTCCATTAGCTAAATTTGGAAGTCATACTCCCAACCTTCCTCCTACTATACTCAACACTTTTAGTACCATATATGTACGATAATTGAGAAACCAGTACTTGTGTGACCCTCAATGATTTAGAGATACAGCTAGCCGTGAGCTCACAACTCATTGTACCTCCGAAAACATATTTTAAGACTTACCCATCGGACCATGGTAAAGCGTCTAGCAACTTTGCCTCATGATGCCCTAGGTATCACTGATAGTGCCTAAAAACCAGTCGGACATGGCTAGCGTACAGTACGGTCCTTTCATCTCAAATATCCCAACCGAATCAACGATCGTTGGTAATCGAGAGTAGCTAGAGATTCGATAGCCATGCATATATCTTGGAGATTAAATAGTGACATTGCATGTGCTACTAGGTAAACCCATTTACCTAAATCACCTAGTACTCTGACCAGAGATTTTTCACATTATTATCATAGGATATCCATGTTAAAGTAGGTGTCAAACTAACCAACTTGTTGTAGCGTCCGAGATCTGCTTATGTAAACCACATGCATGGAGATAAATTATTTAAATGATTAAATTATAAATTTGAGGTTTAAAATATTTTTGGTGATGTATTTTGAGTTTTAGATTTCAGGTGATTATCTCGTGTCGGGCTACGGAGGGATGATCGGGGATGATAGAGGTGACTTTAAAAATATTTCAAAATTTATTTTAAAGATTATAGGAAAAAAAAATGTTTCTCTAATTTTAAATTTAAAGTTTTAGTAGCGACTGAGTAAATGTGAATTTTGTGCGCTATTTTCACGAAAGCGATTTTTTAGAAAAAGAGCGGGTAAGCATTTAATTTTTTTATAATACCAAAATTTTGTTCATTTCAGATATAATTTGAATGAAATAGTGTGTAGGAAATTTGATATTTGGGGGTTAGACAAAGAGGCAATTTAATTATAGTTAGAGGTCTCAATGGTAATTTATGGATAAATAAGCCACACATAACCTAATAATTAGTACAATAAGCTTTCTCCTCCCAATTCCTCACATTAACAGCCGAAAAACTCCTCCAAAAAAAAAATAGAAAGGGCAGCCGTGAGTTTAAAGGAAATTTTTGAAGGAAATTCGCCTCCCGATCAACTCCGACACTCCCGGTAACGGTTAATCGCAACTCTTATCCATCCAAGACAAGTTTTAAACCTTTGTTTCTGCCACTTTTAGGTTATATACGTATGTTTTGTTGTGCTTATATATGAGAATTGATTTAGAAATCGTTTTAAAACAGCAAGATACAAGTTCTGAAATTCTGTTGCTCAACCTTCGAATTTCTGCATTTTTTTGTTCGAAACACATGCTGTTGGTGTTCAGGGGCTGTTGCTGCTTGGTCTTGAGGTTAAGTGGTCCCTTAACTTGTGTTGTATAAGCTGGTTACATGGTAGAAGGCGTCTAGGTTAGGGAGGAAAGGGTGAGCCATCGTGTGTTGGTCACGACAGATTGTAGGATGAAGGTGGGCGATTGTTTCTGGTACGGTAGTGTCTTCTGCCTGCGCGTGAATCACTAGGGGTCCTTGGGGGATGGTTGAGGCATGTTTTGGGGATTTTAGGAGGACCTTAGAGCAGCTAGTTGTAGTAGCATCTGGCTTAGTTTCTGCAAGTAACGTGAGGGCATGCAAGGAGGGAAATGGGGCTGTTGAGTCTTAAGCGCTGCTGTAGTTCTGTTTGGTTAGGAGTCACGAAAAGGGTCTGAAACAAGGTCTAGAGTGTCTTAGGATGCTGTATGTGTTGTGGTTCTTGGTATAGGTGATGTGGAGAATTAATTTAAATGAAGGCATGTAGTAGGGTCGAATTCGAGGATACACGAGTTAGAAGTCATGCGGTAGCATGTAAAGCGCGATGAGAGGTAGCACGTGACGCTGAAATTCTTGAGGTTATAGCAGTACCCCGAAGGCATCCGAACAGAATTTTTATGGCTTGTAAACATGGTTAAGATGTTTAAAATTATATGTTTTAGTCTTGGATTGATTGTGATGAGTTTTGGGCTTGTCTGGTGACTCGTTAAGACCATCCGGTGTCCGAGTAGCCCGTTGAGAAGTCTAGAACGGTCCCGATTGATTTTGGCTAAAATTTTCCTTGTAACCCATCGCAAACATGTTTACGGACAACAAGTTTTTTTAAATGAAATGATGAACTTTTATGGTGTTATTGGCATGTCATGTGGCTTTTATGTTTGAATAAAAAAAGAGGAAAATATTATTTTGAGGAATGAGAATTGTTTGTGACCAAGACGTAGAGAAATATGGTGACTACGACGCATGAGGTCCGTAAAGCAATATTAGAGGGGGATCTTGACTACGACGCATGAGGTCCGTAGAGCTATTCCAGCCTAGTACTATGGTTTATAGCTTGATCAAGCGAACAGAGGGGTCGCATCAATGAGCAAACTTCACCTAAAATGTTATTATTGAGGATTTACATTATTTACATGCCATGACGTATAGTTTGAGGATTTGATGATGAAGCTTATTTAAGTTTTTTTTGTTGACGATGATGTTTAAAGTTTATAGTTTAAAGATTAAAGTTCACAGTTTAAAGTCCTTTTAAAGTTCTGATGTTGAAGTTTAAAAATGTATTTTTAGTATTATTATTTTAATGCATGTGGATGTATATTTAGTACTTGTTATCCAGGTTTGAGCTTGCTGAGCCTCTAGGCTCACTAGATCCGATTGTGTGTAGGTGAGAATGATAACGAGGTTCGAGGTGGCGACGTTTGAGGAGCTCGGACATTGGCGGCGCACTCCCGAGACCTTATAAGTTTTCGCAAAAGATTTTTATGAGATATTGCTTAAATTTTGAGGATACATTTTCCTTTAGGAGTTATTTTTGAAATAAATTCTTATTTCGTCATAATTGAAATTTGATAATTAATTCATTTGAAAAATTTTGTTGGGATATACGCTTTATCGCGGTATGACATTATTTGAAATTCTTTTTTTTTTGTGAGTCGCATCAAGTTTAATTTTTGCAAAGATTTTTGGGAAAACTATCGAGGGTACTATTCACGTGAATAGTACTGTTCACGTGAATAGTGAACAAAAAAAATTTATGCCTCTTATTTAAAGGAAAATATTTCAGTGAGTCGAGTCGTTTCAGTTGGTATCAGAGCAAGGTTCTGAAGGGTTGTGCCTGCTGCCAGTCCCGAGAAGCTCAAATGGTCGTGCCTCAAGTTTGTAAGTTTTAAAGTTTCAAAATATGCATGATTGAAGTATAATTATTTAAAATTGTCACAAGTTATTATTATTATTATTTTAGCAAATGATGTCTCATAGATGCATGTGGGTTATATTTGATCTTGGACTGTATGCACAGATATGCCTCCTAGACGTCGGTTGAACAGCGACTCCATGGACCGGGAGGAGGGGAGGCGAGACCCACCTCCGACTCCACCCCTCGATGCTAGTGGACAGTTGTTGGCTGGATTGACTCGGTTGCTGGAGCAGCAGTCTGAGGCTGCTCGGAGGGTGCGACCGGAGGCAGTGTATGAGCGCTTCCGGAAGATGGGCCCAAAGGAGTTCTCAGTTACCACGGATCCTTTCGTGGCTGAGGACTGGATAGAGTCCTTAGAGATGATCTTTGATGTTATGGAGCTGAGGGATGATGACAGGGTGCGATGCGCCAAGTACATGCTGCGAGGTGATGCCCGTTTATGGTGGGAAGGAGCCGGGAAGTCGGTGGACATTGATACCTTGACCTGGGAGGGGTTCAAGGAGCTATTTTATGGCAAATACTTCTCAGAGGAGGCACGATCAAGAATTAAGAGGTAGTTTATGAACCTTAGACAAGGTGACATGTCGGTGGCCGAGTTTGTTCGAAAGTTTGACAGAGGATGTCATTTTATGCCCCTGATCGCTGACAATGCAATGGAGAAGCTGAAGCACTTCGTGGAGGTATTGAGGTCTACTATCAAGAGGGTTGTGTTAGTAGCGGGGTGACTGATTATCCCGCGGCTATTGCAGGAGCCCTTCGGGCTGAGAGGGTGCTCCAGGAGATCGAGCAGGATGTGCAGAGGAAGAGGCCACCACCCCAACCATCACAACAAAAGAACAAGAAGCCTCACACAGGTCCACCCAGACAGTTCAAGCAACAGGGGAAGCAACCGCAGAGGCCTACAACCCCAGAGTCAGACGATAGGCCGCTATGCCCGGAGTGTCAGCGCTGACATTTCGGGAAGTGCCTGGCAAAGGCGAATGTGTGCTTCAAGTGCAAGGCACCGAGACACATATCCACAGCGTGTCCACAGCTGAGGCAGCCCGTTCCGGGCAGAGTCTTCGTCATGCAGGCGGAACAAGCAAACCCAGACTCTACGTTGATCACTGGTAACTTATTGCATTCAGTACCTTGTTCGTTACTGCGTACTAGTGATAGAATACTGTTAATGGCTATGAGATCGAAATTATTTTCTCGTTATAAAATTGCATGCCTTGTTCCCCAATATATGTTGAGAACTTGAATCTTATGGTTTAGTCAACACGATTAGGGATAGGAGTTTGTGGGGTATGATGCCACTTCTTTTCAGGTCGAATTTTATTGTCGGGAGTTGCCACCAACACTACTAGATTTAGGAGCTACACATTCTTTCATAGCAGAGTCTTTCATAACGAGTATGGGTATCACACCTGAGAAGTTGAGTTGGGGATTCAGTGTGACTCTCCCATCATAGGAAGAGATGTTATCAACGCAATTGGCTAGAGGCGTGGAGCTCAACTTGCAGGGGAATTTTGTTCGGACGAACTTGATAGTTTTGCCCATGCCAGAGTTTGATATTATCTTAGGGATGGACTGGTTGACAGCAAATGAGGCATCGATCGATTTTGACAGAGAACAGTGAGAATTATATCGCCTAGTGGGATCCGTTTATCTTTGAGGCGGCCAGATGTAGACAGATTCCACGAGTGATATCTTGCATCCAGGCAAGAAAGCTCACGAGGAGGGGCTGTCAGGGATTTCTATCTAATGTTATATCTGTACCGGAAACAGCTGTTCAAGTGATCGAAGAGGTGGTCAGGGAGTTTCTCGATGTGTTCCCTGAAGATATTTCCGGTGTTCCACCCGAGAGAGAGGTAGAGTTTTCGATAGAGTTGATTCCAGGTACAATGCCAATCTCTAAGGCACCATACCGATTAGCTCCCACAGAGATGAAAGAGTTGAAGGATCAGATACAGGAGTTGCTCGACAAGGGATTCATACGCCCCGGTTTCTCTCCATGGGGCGCACCAGTACTATTTGTGAAGAAAAAGGATGGGAGCATGAGACTGTGCATTGATTACCGGGAGTTTAATCGGGTGACGGTGAAGAACAAGTACCCACTACCAAGGATTGAGGACCTATTTGATCAATTGCAGGGAGCCTTAGTATTCTCGAAGATAGATCTCAGATCAGGGTACCATCAATTGAAAGTGAGGGATACAGATGTGCATAAGACAGCTTTCAGGACTCGTTATGGGCACTACGAGTTCTTAGTGATGCTGTTTGGACTGACTAATGCCCCAGCTATATTCATGGATCTCATGAATCGAGTATTTCAGCCTTACCTCGATCAGTTCATCATCGTGTTCATAGACGACATCCTTATCTACTCGAGGACCAACGAAGAGCACAGTCAGCATCTGAGGACAGCCTTGCAGTTGTTGAGGGATAAGAAGCTATTTGCCAAATTCAGCAAGTGCCAATTCTGGTTGGAGAAGGTGGCGTTCTTAGGCCACATTGTGTCTAGTGCGGGTGTGGAGGTGGATCCGAGCAAGGTGGAGGCAGTGAAATAATGGCCTATACCTAAGAGTGCATCCGAGATACGAAGCTTCTTAGGGTTGGCAGGTTATTATCGGAAGTTCATCAAGGGATTCTCCACAATTGCAGTGCCCTTGACAGCTCTGACAAAGAAGAACGCAAAGTTTGTTTGGGGAGATGATTGTCAAAGGAGCTTTGAGGCATTGAAGCGTGCACTCACTACAGCACTAGTTTAAGCGATGCCATCAGGGCAAAGAGACTTTGTGTTGTATACAGATGCTTCTAAACTGGGTTTGGGTGCAGTGCTGGTGCAGAATAACTGGGTGATTGCCTACGCATCTAGACAGTTGAAGGTGCATGAGAAGAATTATCCAACACATGATTTGGAGTTGGCGGCAGTGATGTTTGCACTAAAGATCTGGAGGCATTATTTATATGGCGAGAAGTGTAAGATCTACACTGATCACAAGAGCCTCAAGTATTTCTTTACACAGAAGGAGCTAAATATGTGGCAGTGGAGATGGTTAGAGCTGGTGAAGGATTTCGACTGTGACATTAGCTACCACCAAGGGAAGGCTAATGTCGTCGCCGACGCGTTGAGTAGGAAAGCGGCAGTAGTTGCTCATCTGGCAGTTCAGAGGCTACTACAGACGGAGATTCAGAGGTTCGGTTTTGAGTTTTATACTAGGGATGGTGTCCCTAGACTTTCTACCGTCACATTTCAGTCCTAGTTGAGAGACCGCATACGCAGCGAACAGACAGTTTACCAACAGCTACAAAAGTGGAGGCAGAGGGACGAGTCTATGGATCAAAGACTGTACAACGTGGAGGATGGCATAGTGCGGTACAAAGGCCGTTATTGGGTTCCTAGCACGGATTTGTTGAGGAATGATATTCTGACCGAGGCGCATACATCTCCGTACTCTATACACCCATGGAGTACGAAGATGTACAAGGATTTACAGATGTTGTATTGGTGTCCAGGGATGAATAGAGATGTTGCTCGCTTTGTATCAGAGTGCCTGACGTGTCAAAAAGTGAAAGCAGAGCATCAGAGGCCAGTAGGGATGCTTAAGCCACTACCCATTCCGGAGTGGAAATGGGAGAACGTTGCGATGGACTTTGTGGTTGGATTACCAAGGACAGTGAGGGGACATACTGCTATTTGGGTGATTGTGGATCGTCTTACCAAATCAGCGCATTTTCTACCGGTGAAGATGACTTTTCTATGACGCAGTATGCAGAGCTTTATATCCAAGAGATAGTCCGATTACATGGAGTGCCAGTCTCCACAGTTTCAGATAGATACCCGAGGTTTACTTCTTATTTTTGGAAGAGCTTGCACTCAGCCATGGGGACAAAGTTGCTTTTAGTACAACATTCCACCCGCAGACAGACGGACAGTTGGAGAGGGTGATACAGATTTTGGAGGATTTACTGCGGGCATGTGTGATTGATTTTCAGGGAGGATGGGAGTCGAAATTACCCTTGGTGGAGTTCACCTATAACAACAGCTATCAGTCTTCGATTGGTATGGCTCCATACGAGGCACTCTACGGGAGAAAGTGTAGATCCCCTATTCACTGGGATGAGGTAGAGGAGAGTACCGCTCAGAGCCGACAGAAGAGTTATGCAGATAAGAGGCAGAGGGACCTCGAGTTCACCGTAGGTGACCATGTGTTTATCAGGATCGCACCGATGAAGGGCGTTATGAGATTCGGGAAGAAGGGTAAGCTGAGCCCGAGGTACATCGGTCCATTTGAGATTCTGGATAGAGTGGGATCATTACCATATCGGGTCGCATTATCACCTAACCTCGCAGGAGTGCATAACATGTTCCACGTGTCTATGCTGAGGAAGTACATTTCAACCCCATCACATGTGTTGAGCCTTGAGACCTTGCAGCTTACGCCAAACTTGTCCTACGAAGAAAAGCCCGATCGCATTCTAGGTAGCCAGGAAAGGAAGTTGCGCAATAAAGTGATCAGAATGGTCAAGGTCAAGTGGCTGAATCACTCGGAGGATGAAGCTACTTGGGAAACTGAGTTAGACATGAGGAGTCGCTACCCAGAGTTGTTTGGTAAGTTTTAATTTCGAGGATGAAATTTATTTAACGGGGGGAGGAGTTGTAGCGTCCGAGATCTGCTTACGTAAACCACATGCATGGAGATAAATGATTTAAATGATTATATAAATTGAGGTTTAAAATATTTTTGGTGATGTATTTTGAGTTTTATGCGTTTCTGGATGTTTTCGATTTCAGGTGATTATTTGGTGCCGGACTACGGAGGAATGATCGGGGATGATAGAGATGACTTTAAAATATTTCAAAATTTATTTTAAAGATTTTAGGAGAAAAAAAATGTTTCTCTAATTTTAAATTTAAAGTTTTAGTAGCGACTGGGTGTGAATTTTGAGCGCTATTTTCACGAAAGCGATTTTTGAGACAAAGAGCGGGTAAGCATTTAATTTTTTTATAATACCAAATTTTTTTCATGTTCAGATATAATTTGAATGAAATAGTGTGTAGTAAATTTGATATTTGGGGGTTAGACAAAGAGGCAATTTAATTATAATTAGAGGTCTCAATGGTAATTTATGGATAAATAAGCCACACCTAACCTAATAATTAGTACAATAAGCTTTCTCCTCCCCAGTTCCTCACATTAACAGCCGACAAACTCCTCCAAAAAAAAAACGAGAAAAGGCAGCCGTGAGTTTAAAGGAAATATTGAAGGAAATTCGCCTCCCGATCAACTCCGACGCTCCCGGTAACGGTTAATCGCAAATTTTATCCATCCAAGGCAAGTTTTAAACCTTTGTTTCTGCCACTTTCAGGTTATATACATGTCAACCTTCGAATTTCTGTCATTTTTTTGTTCGAAACACATGATGTTGGTGTTCAGGGGCTGTTGCCGCTTGGTCTTGAGGTTAAGTGGTCCCTTAACTTGTTTTGTATAAGCTGGTTACATGGTAGGAGGCGTCCAGGTGAGGGAGGAAAGGGTGAGCCATCATGTGTTGGTCACGGCAGATTGTAGGATGAAGGTGGGAGATTGTTTCTGGTACGGTAGTGTCTTCTGCCTGGGCGTGAATCACTAGGGGTCCTTGGGGGATGGTTGAGGCATGTTTTTGGGATTTTAGGAGGACTTATAGCAGCTGGTTGGAGTAGCATCTGGCTTAGTTTCTGCAATTAACGTGAGGGCATGCAAGGAGGGAAGGGAAATGGGGCTGTTGAGTTTTAAGCGCTGCTGCATAGTTCTGATTGGTTAGGAGTCACGAAAATGGTCTGAAACGAGGTCTAGAGTGTCTTAGGATGCTGTATGTGTTGTGTTTCTTGGTATAGGTGATGTGGAGAATTAATTTAAATGAAGGCATGTAGTAGGGTCGAATATAAGGAGTGATCGGTGCTAGAGTTTTGGTTGATGTGGAATGGTGGAATTCAGAAAGCTTAGGTGAGGTTGAGAAGTCCCTAGGATGAATAAAAAAGGGAAATGGGGCTGTTGAGTTTTAAGCGCTGCTGCATAGTTCTGATTGGTTAGGAGTCACGAAAATGGTCTGAAACGAGGTCTAGAGTGTCTTAGGATGCTGTATGTGTTGTGTTTCTTGGTATAGGTGATGTGGAGAATTAATTTAAATGAAGGCATGTAGTAGGGTCGAATATAAGGAGTGATCGGTGCTAGAGTTTTGGTTGATGTGGAATGGTGGAATTCAGAAAGCTTAGGTGAGGTTGAGAAGTCCCTAGGATGAATAAAAAGTGTCCTAAGATAAGTTTAATTGCTGCAGGTTGAGGATATACAAGCTAGAATTCATATGGACCCGTTTCAGTGCCAATAGAATTCAGCACGTAACAATGAAAGTTTAGAGGTCGTGGCAGCAACCCCGAAGGCATCCGAACAGAATTTTCATGGCTTGTAAACATGGTTAAGATGTGTAAAATTATATTTTTAGGCTTGGATTGATTGTGATGAGTTTTGGGCTTGTCCGGTGACTCGTTGAGACCGTCCGGTGTCCGAGTAGCCCGTTGAGAATGTTGGGGATCCGGATCCGCCCCCCGGCGAGGCAGCGGAAGAACAAAGATTAGAGGTCGGGAGACGATCAATACGAATAACAACAATTTAATAATCGTCATACATAGGGCGTTCAAAACGAATACCTTGTTGGCACTTGTGCCTGGCTCCAACCGGAATTACAAGAACCCGGCTCTTCTCGGTAGATTGCGGTAGATAATCGCCAATCCGGTCCACGACCAGAATCGAGACTCCTTCGTCAGGCTGCACTAGAAGCTCTGACGAATTCTGCATGAACGGATTCTCCTCGTCGAACTGGCCGGAAACAAATTTCCGGCGAAGATCGGCGGCGGCGGCTTGTTTGCGTGGGCGGCGGCGGCGGCGGCGGCGGCTTGTTTGAGAGAGGGAGGCGGCGGTTTTAGTGCTAGGGTTAGGTTAAGTTGTGAGAGTTAATTGTAAGTTATGATTAAAGTCCTTAAGTCTACATTAAGTAGACCAACAATGGACTTGGACCGGCCCATCGGGCCCGGGTCCAAATGACGATATCCATTGCTGCGACTTCATCGCAACTCTGATCGTCGATCAGATCGGACCGATCGACTCAGTTTCCAAAACTGAATGTTATGATGTGAAAAACAATTTTTCAGATCATCTAACCCTAAATTGCAAAATGACCGTTTTGCCCCTCAACAGCGGGAAACCCCGGTTTGACCCCTGTTGACTTTTAGGAAGTCGCACTCTCCAAAATCCTCTTCTCGTGCTCAACACATTGAGCTGAGCATTCGTGCGGGAATCTCGAATCTAGTACTTGTGTGACCCTCAATGGTTCAGGGATACAGCTAGCCGTGGGCCCACAACCATTGTGGCTCCGGAATCACAATTCCGGACTTACCCAACGGATCATTGTAAAGCGTCTAGCAACATCGCCCCATGATCCCCTAGGTAGCACTGATAGTGCCTGCAAGAACCAGTCGGTCGTGGTTAGCGTACAGTACGGTCCTTTCAATCCATATATCCCGATCAGATCAACGACCATTGGTAAATCGAGAGTCGCTATAGATTTGATAGCTATGCATACATCTTGGAGATCGAATAGTGACATCGCGAGTGTAACTAGGGTAAACACATTTACCTAAAACACTTCTAGTACTCTGGCCAGAGATTTATACACTATTATCCCCTCAGATAGCATAAGATATCCCCGCATGTCTGCGAGCGGTGAATCCTCGACAACGATGCATCAACTCCTACATGCATCGGGGTCTCACCCAATCCCG
>KQ987769.1:0-12165 GCA_001598015.1 Dorcoceras hygrometricum
CAGAGTACTAGAAGTGTTTTAGGTAAATGTGTTTACCTAGTTACACTCGCGATGTCACTATTCTGATCTCCAAGATGTATGCATAGCTATCGGATCTATAGCGACTCTCGATTTACCAATGGTCGTTGATCTGATCGGGATATATGGATTGAAAGGACCGTACAGTACGCTAACCACGACCGACTGGTTCTTGCAGGCACTATCAGTGATACCTAGGGGATCATGGGGCGATGTTGCTTGACGCTTTACCATGATCTGATGGGCAGGTCCGGAATTGTGATTCCGGAGCCACAATGGTTGTGGGCCCACGGCTAGTTGTATCCCTGAACCATTGAGGGTCACACAAGTACTGGATTCGAGAATCCCGCACGGATACTCAGCTCAATGTGTTGAGAACGAGAATAGGATTTCGGGAAGTGCGACTTCCTAAAAGTCAACAGGGGTCAAACCGGGATTTGACACTATTGAGGGGCAAAACGGTCATTTTGCAATTTAGGGTTAGATGATCTGAAAAATTTTTTTTCACATCATAACATTCAGTTTTGGAAACTGAGTCGATCGGTCCGATCTGATCGGCGATCGGAGTTACGATGAAGTCACAGCAATGGATATCGTCATTTGGACCCGGGCCCGATGGGCCAGTCCAAGTCCATTGTTAAGTCTATATAATTGTGATTATTAGACTTAATGAAACAATACATACAACACTCATCAAAAACCCTAAACCTAATTGCTCCACACGCCGCCTCCCTCTCTTCTTCCTCGCCGCCGCCGTGCGCCGCACGTCGCCGCCGTGCGCCGCACGTCGCCGCCGTGCGTCGCCCGTCGCCGCCGCCACTTCGCCGGAAATTGTTCCGGCCTAGTTTTTCGAGGTGTATTCGTTCGTGCTGATCTCGTCAGCGCTTCTAGTGCAGCCTGACGAAGGAGTCTCGGATCTGGTCGTGGACCGGATTGGCGTAAACTATCGCAATCTACCGAGAAGAGCCGGATTATTGTAATCACGGTTGGAGACAGGCACAAGTGCCAGCAAGGTAATCTGTTAAACATCCTATGAATGTCGTAGTATGTTATTTGTTTTTCGTATTGATTGCCTCCCGATTTTCATTCTATTGTTCTTCCGCTGCCTGACCGGGGGGCGGATCCGGATCCACAACATAACGTCCCCAATAATATGAGCCAACGTTAAAGGGAGTTCCAACCGAACTCACAACGATTGTCAATGGCGTGGACAGCTTTCCGACATACATGACCCCCTCAATAATATGAGCCGGACCATGTATACGAGTAGCATCGGCGTACACCCATTGTTGATGGAAGGTAGGGAAATTTAAACAAATTTAAATTCCCTTTAGTTTATCAAATAAACTTTTATCTTGATATTAGTTTTAAATCGTATTTAAAACGAGGGATTTTGTTTTCGAAAAATTTGGTCTCATGCAAATATTTTAAATCATATTTAAAACACGCGGATTCAACTAACTATATATCACATATATAAACATTGGGATGATCGATCGCGAGAGCTATGCGGTCCGTGGTTGCCAGCCACGGACCTGGGTCCAATCCTAGGGGTAATGCAACATGCAATGCAATCCTATTACAATGCTTCCGGTTTTACAGATCTTCGGTCTTCAATATCCATGATCGTCATTGTCCACCGTATTCGGATGTCCTCCCACTAAATCTAGTAATTTACATTTAAATATACCATGACATATAAGGGATACATTTTTCAAGGGGTGGGAACGGGCCACAAACAGGCCCACTTAAAATAATAATCAACAATATTAATACAACCGAATCACAAAAACCTATCGCATACACCTAACACATTGGGCATGGCTCTCGATCATCCCAAACATGCAATTAATCTAATTAAAATGCATAAATTTAAAAAATCAAATTATTTATCGCAAAATCATATTTTAATCAAAAAATTGCAGGCTGCCCGGGACAGGCTCGAACAAAACCTAGAAGAAAATTAGCCGTTGCATCGCAGCCGGGGACTCGCGGACGGCGGCCGCCGCCAACAAATCACGTGCGGCAGCCGCACATCACCGCGCCATGCGCGACGCACGGCCGCGCGCAACGTCGCGCGTCCAGCGGCGAGGACCATGCGCAACCAGTGCGCAAGATCGTGGCAACCAGCAGGCCACCATGCTTGCAATCAACGCGCGATAAGCAGCCATCGGCCGCGCGACGCTTCACGGGACAGCGGCCAGCGGGTGGCGCATCCAAGCGTGAAATCACGGCAGCCAATGGCGCAATCACTCGCGCGGAAGAGCAGCATGTTTCGGCCGGAAGTTGCTGGCCATTGCGCGGCCAGCACGCAATCCCGCACGCGCACATGCACGCGGTGGGGCGCCGCCATGCGCGGCGGCGCTCGGCCATCCTTCCAAAAATTCTGTTGTTCGATCTGCAATTTCAAGATCAGATACAATTATGGCAACAATTGTATTGAAGGCTCCGAGCCTTGGCTCTGATACCACTGTTGGGTAACCGTGGCGGATCCGGATCCCGTCTCCCGGTGAGGCAGCGGAAGAACAAAATTAGGCTGGGAAACGTTCAATACAATTCAATAATAACACAATATGAACCATTCATAGGGTGTTTCTCGGGGTATTACCTTGCTGGCGACTTGCGCCTGCTCCAACCGGAATTACAAGAAGACCGGCTCTTCACGGTAGGCGGCGGTAGATTCGTCAATCAGGTCCACGACCGGAAGGGAGACTCCTTCGTCAGCCTGCACTAGAAGGCCTGACGAGATCAGCGCGGACGGATTCTCCTCGAAAAACTGATCGGAGCAAGTCCGATCAATTAGCGGCGGCGGCGGCGGCGGTGGAGGCCGGCGGCGGCGGCGGCTTTTGGGAGAGGAGGGAGGCGTGTGGGAGCTCTAGGGTTTTGATATGAGTGTTACCATCAATTAAGCCCTAATCACCTTTATTAATTAGGTTGGTAGATGGGCTTGAACCGGCCCATTGGACTTGGGTCGGGCCCAAGTCCTATATGAACATTCGGTTCATTTAAATCACCACGGTTTCATCATAACTCCGATCGTCGATCAGATCGGACCGATCGACTCAGTTTCCAAAACTGAATATTATGATGCGAAAAACAAATTTTCAGATATCCAGTCCAAAATGACCGTTTTGCCCCTCAACAGCGGGAAATCACGATTTGACCCCTGTTGACTCTTAGGAAGTCGCACTCCCTAAAATCCTCTTCCTATGCTCAACACATTGAGCTATGTTTCCATGCGGGAATCTCGAATCCAGTACTTGTGTGACCCTCAATGGTTCAGGGATACAGCTAGCCGTGGGCCCACAACCATTGTGGCTCCGGAATCACAATTCCGGAGTTGCCCATCGGATCATGGTAAGAGCGTCTAGCAACATCGCCCCATGATCCCCTAGGTATCACTGATAGTGCCTGCAAGAACCAGTTGGTCATGGTTAGCGTACAGTACGGTCCTTTCAATCCATATATTACGATCAGATCAACGACCATTGGTAAATCGAGAGTCGTTAAAGATCCGATAGCTATGCATACATCTTAGAGATCGAATAGTGACATCGCGAGTGTAACTAGGTAAACCCATTTACCTAAAACACTTTTAGTACTCTGGCCAGAGATTTATACACTATTATCCCCTCAGATAGCATAGGATATCCACGCATGTCTGCGAGCGGTGAATCCTCGACAACGATGCATCGACTCCTACATGCATCGGGGTCTCACCCAATCCCGCCGCCTAATGACCCCAAGTGAGTCGGCAAACGGGTCAAAGTGAGACGCCTATCATGTAGAGTCTCAATGACGTTTCGAGTCGTGAGGACTAATCAGTACAACCAAGACCTCGGACTTGTCCACTCGACAAATGGTAACCACTTGGAAAGTCCGAACGAGGGCAGTTTGATAGATCACCAGGTCACTATCTATCTGCATGCTCAGAACATCACAATGTTCCCTACCAATGAAACATGGTACTTCGCATCGCAGATACTAGTCTCAAGCTCGGGCGGCCTTATCCTCATTTTGACGGCCCAATCGACTAGGAACTAATTCAGAATACACAGTGACTATTAGATGTGTTTCATGATAGCCGTCATACCCACTATGACATCTAACATACACTATAGTGCATTCTAGGTCTTTACTCAACGCAATTGTTAATCATCATACAACACAATGAAAGTAAAGAATTCCATAAATAAATGCGCATATCATATATAAAGATCGTTTCATACAAGAGTCTATGAACCCACACGCCAAAAGTTGGCTAGTTGGCATCTACTCTAACAGTTGGAACATTGCCAAACTCAGTCTGCACTCATCATCATAGTGCACTAGGTCAAACAGTCCGGTAATGTGTTGCAGCCAAGAGTCCGCATCGGAACTACTCTCGTCCCCATCAAACGTCTGAGGATTCATACGCTGAACCTCGCCATGATTAGTTCCATCTCGTCCACACGGGCAGCCAACACATCTACCTCATCATCAACCTGCCCAGCACGCCTACGAACAGGAATACTATGCTGACTTCCTCATTCTGACCCTCGGATTCTGCCGAGTAGCTCTACCCCTACGTCTTGGCGGTATCTAGGCAACACTAATACAGTAAGATCACACATCAAATATAGCACATAGTCAAGCACATGCAACACGCAACCAAGTGCCTAGACTCAAGTGTGATCAAAAGAATTCGAGCTTATCCCAGTTTAAGCTCTGATACCAAAAATGTCAGACCCTGTGCTCAATCAGAGATAAAACATGCAATAAACAAACGCGGAAGTATTTAAAAGTGGCTAAAATTTTTCTCTTTGGCCTGACCTAGAAAACATACCATAAAAATACATTGATATCAAAATACTGGTTTTACAACAACTGAAAACCCAATACAACAAACAGCAGCAATACAAACATAGAGTGACTCACAATCAGCAAACAATAGGATCCAGGCGAGTCACTCGCTCAACATAGATACAATTTAGCAATAGAACATCACATCGGTACATACCCCAGTGACGACGCTACTATTGCCTATATATACTATATATAATTGGGACACTCTATCCACCTCTCTGGGCACCACCAGCTGAGTCATCTCCACGACCAGCTGAGAAACCTGGAAATCCTGAAACCACACATAGGCAAACAACAACCAGCCCAGAGGGACATGGGGTCAAACCCTAGTACAGAGAGCAACTGAAAAACAACAATTAGATAGCAACAGATATAAATGCACGTGCTATGCATGAGAACAACAACAGGCTACAACCGAAAGTAGGGAGCCAAAGTATCTCAATAGAAGCTCAACAACTGATATAGATCAAAGGAAGATAGTGGCCACGGTGTGTGTGAGTATATGGGAGCTACCCACTCGTCTCAACACACGGTACCAGATGCACAACAGATCACTCACCTGCTTTTCCAAGCTCATGAGGCGTGGTAGCTATCCACTCAGCTCCTAACGGCTAACAACAACCCAGCAGAGAGATGAGGGTCACGGTATTTCCGCTCATCCTCATACAAGCATCCTGGTACTCACAGGTTAGCACAAATAGGAAAGGCTAGAAAGATCTGAGCTCATCATGGGCGTGTGTGCAACATATATAATAGCCAGCACAGAACAGAGGCAAACAAATGTTAGCATACACAGCAGTACACATAATATCCATGCTCAATATAAAGCTATAAAACAAGCTCACATCCGTACCTTCACTTCTGAGCAACAATTACTACAAGCGAGGTCCGAGCACACAGATCTGAAACCTGATAAATCAATAACAACAACTAGCTGAGGGACGCAAAGCATAGAAGCTCTAACTGGAGCTACGAGATCAACCATCTCTGCCCTACCCTTCTAGCACAACAGATAGCTCTAAACGGAGCATAAGGTAGGTTCTAACACATACTCGAAGCGTTACCTGAACGGGAAAAGAAAATCTGCTCAAATGCTAACAGACTACACAAGTTAGCTTCCTTCACGATCCTCTTCCAGCTTAACGCAAACCTCCAAAAGCGGTACAGAACGAAGTGCCTTAGCAATAGGAATCCAGCGTTACCACTCTTGCTTCAATCATAGTTGTCTACCACCGGCAATCGACGAAGATAAGGTTTGGTGAACAGTAACTAGAGTATCGCGACAGAGTAAGCTTACGGGAAATATTTCTAAGTGTCAGGAAATAATGGCGAGACCAGAGTCAAAGTGCTCTATATATACAATTTAAGTCTCCCAAATCTGGTGAACAGTAACCATCGACAACCTAGGCTCAAAGCTGATTCCCACTCATATCTGAATACCACTCCAGATCTGAACCTTACGCTAAAACAAATCTGAACTTCCCTCAAAACGACGTCGCATAGAAGTTCACTGTTCCACTGGTACACGTCATCCCGCTTGCACCAAATTTGTTATCGCTAAACGGCGTCGCATCGCAATCTAGATCTGAATGAACAGATCTCGCACAAATACTAACCATCGCTCGCTAATACCCAAAACGGCGTCGCACTGCCTTCCGGTCTAGGTAACCCGAATCGATCTACACCAAACCCTCAAACCAGGTCGGTTCACACAACGCTAGCAACTTGCACCCACAAATATGTATTTCTCCCAAACGAGAGTGTTTCTTTACTCGTGCAGGATATTAAATCAACGCACCTCGAATACTTTGCGACAAACAGATTTGACCTCTATCCTTGATTACCATCAACCAGATCCAAAACCGAGATCACTAACCAGCATTTCTCAACTCCCATAATCTGATTACTAGCCCATAGCACTCTCCAACTGTCCAGAGCTGTTATAATACACATAAAATAGAAACCCGATACGCTTAACAAACATACCAACTCAAAGCTGGTCCATCCCAGATTTTTTCACGCCAAATCTAGTCTATACAAAACTCGATTAATTAACTAAATAAATCCACAAATCTTTTGGGTCTCACAATCTTGGGATTCGAATTGAACAATGCTAAAAGTTTTATACGCGGATCAAAACAACCAACATACAAATTTCTGGACTAAATTGCAAAAGAATAGAAATTTTTTTCATAGAACTGAAAATATAACAGCTCTATTCATATAATTACGCGGAATTCATACAATATTTGAAGGTACAATGGGGTTCAGATTCTATCAAAACAAGGAAGTTGTAACTATAATTTTGTACAATAAATACAAAAGAAACAGAAATCAAAACGGAAGCTATCGTTTTTGATAAATAGAACTGAAACTGTTGTCTATGATAAACACATCCGGTCTGTTCCAGCTCACACCATCCAGCTTCCTACTAATCATCACCTGCACTCAAGAAAACTAGTGAGCCTACGGGCTCAGCAAGTAAATCTGGAATAGCAAAAGCAGGCAATGCAAGCATATCAATAACTTTATCTGTACTATAGTTCAAATCTGATCAAGGCGTATACTGAGTACTATAATTCGATAATCTGGAAAATCTGAAAGCATGCCTGCACATGTTTGAAACCTTTAAACATTTACTTGCTTTTAAAAAAAAAGAAGAATCTGAAATATTTCTCAGAGTCATGATTATAAATCACCCTGTGCTCTGTTCTTCTTATTAATCGAAATATGGCTTAGATACCTGTACATAGGTCAACGTCGTTTGATCAAACTGTCATCTGATATCAGGATCTGGGAAAAATTCCCATCTATCGCAATTGAAGGGTATGTAGTTCGTCAACCACAACATGATCCCTTAGGATTTGAAAGGGTAACACTGATTCGTCAGCCAGCATCCTCACCCTTTCCGTATAGACCATCTGTTATCTATGTCATAATCTCTTGTCATTCTGTAAAACTTTCTTTTCTTCTTGCATTTCTTGATCCGAAATAGATCATTGTCAAATTTTCTGTTTTTAAAACCCTCTTGATGTTCAGAAACTATTGGAAATTCATGGGATTTCAGTCGAAGGAGAAAACTGAAATCAGCTCTGAGTATGAACAGTACGCAAGCGTACCAGCTTTTAGTAGAAAATAAGATCTGGATTGTTTGATCAACTCAGACTTGGAACAATCAACATGACTTGAATGAACAGTTCGATTTCGATGGTCAAACAAGGTCAACTCAGACTTGGAACACGAAATCAGATCACAACGTAAAACAGTTCTGAGAAAGATGAATCAGAATTTTGAACTTAGCTTGTATCATAACTTAGAAGGTTTCCTTAATCTGAAGAAATTGAAAATATCTAACGAAAACTCTAGAAACAAGAATGACGAAGCTATTTGCAAGCTACTAAGGCAAGATGCCAAAGCTACTCGTAAGCTACTGATGATAATCACGTAAGCTTCTTGCGAGCTGCTTTGAAGAATATCCCAGAAAACTCAAGAAGAAACATGAATGAACATCTTAAAACATTTCCTAATAACTTTTCTGAATCAAAATCACATAAAACACATACTTTCTTCATAAATCATCATAACCTAATTCTGCATTTGAAGAACATCAAAAACAGATCTCAACCCTTTTAAAACGCATACAAACATGCAAAAAAAACAATATATATTTTCGAGAGTGTAGCAAGAAACAGAGTTTACTTGCCTTTTCTGCAACAACAACTACATCAAGCGTTCTTAGCCTGGATCAACACACAATCCGTTCACTTCCTGTGAAAAGTTTTGAAATCTTTGTTCGGTTTTCTTGTAGAGAGCACCGCTTGTGAAAAGTGTAATATTTGAGAATGAAATATGAATGAAATGTTTCAACAGCTTTTATACGAAATCTTAAGTCTAATAATGGAACACGTTTTCTTTCAAAAGTACTAAAAATACTTAAAAAGTGCTACTCAAATTTTAACAATAACAAAAGATGGAAACCAAACCATTTTAAAAGAGGAAATAAATCGCCGTCTGGATCGGCTGGACAGCTTTTGTAACCGTGTCTCAAATCTGAAAAAAATCAGCTATAAGCAAGATGAATAACAGTAGCATTTCAATAGATCTCTCAATTCTTTAAACTTTCTAATTGCGGATTTAAATGTTTGAGGAAATAAATCAGCTTGTCTAGACCGGCTGGACAACTTTTGTAACCGTGTCTCAAATCTAAAAAAAATCAGCTATAAGCAAGATGAATAACAGTAGCATTTCAAATAGATCTCTCAATTCTTTAAAATTTCTAATTGTGGATTTAAATATTTCTGAATGTTACAATTATACCCTCTTTATAAAAATTTCGTCCTCGAAATTTACTTACTTAAACAAATCTGGATAGCTACTTCGCATATCAGCTTCGGCTTCCCAGGTTGCTTCTCTTTTTGAGTGGTTTGCCCACTGAATTTTGATCCTAGAGATACTTATATTTCTTACCTTACGATTCTCTCTCTAAAGAATCTTCACTGGAGCTTCTTCGTAGGTCAAATCTGGTGCAAGCTGGATAGGCTCGTACCTAAGCATATGGGAAGGATTCGAAATGTACTTCCTGAGAGCTGATATATGAAATACATTGTGAACTCCTGACAATTGCAGGGGCAAAGCTAGAAGATAAGCTAAAGTCCCGATTCTTTCCAGTATTTCAAATGGTCCAATATATCTGGGACTCAGCTTGCCTTTTCATCCAAATCTCATTACACCCTTCATGGGCGCTACTTTCAGAAATACATGATCTCCTACTTCGAAATTCAACTCACGGCGATATCTATCAGCATAGCTCTTTTGTCTACTCTGTGCCATTTTCATTCGATCACGTATTTTTTTGATAGCTTCTGTATTCTGTTCTATAATATCAGGTCCTATCTCTGATCTTTCCCCTGCATCATCCCAATGTATCAGTGATTACAGTTTCTGCAATACAATGCTTCGTATGGAGCCATTTCTATTGAAGTCTGATAACATTGTTGTACGTGAACCCAACTAATGGCAATTTAGAATCCCAGCTTTCTACAAAGTCTAAAGTACACGCACGAAGAAAATCCTCTAGTGTTTGAATCACTCTTTCTGATTGTCCATCGGATTGCGGATGGAAAGCTGTACTGAAAGTTAACTTAGTTCCATGGCTTTATGTAAGCTCTTCCAAAACATAGAAGTGAATCTGGGATCTCGATCTGATACTATAGGAATTGGAATACCATGGAGTTTCACTATTTCTTTCACATACAGCTCAGCATACTTATTCAAATCACACGTCGTCTTTACCGGAAGTGAGCTAACTTGGTTAATTTATCAATAATAACCCAAATAGAGTTAAATCCAGGGAGTGTCTTTGGTAAACCCACTACAAAATCCATTGCTATGTTATCCCATTTCCATACTGGTATAGGGAGTGGTTTTAACATCCCAGCTGGTCTCTGATACTCTGCTTTTACTTGTTGGCATGTTAAACACTCAGAAACGAAATTGGAAATATCTTGTTTCATTCATGGCCACCAAAAAAGCCTTTGTAAATCTTTATACATCTTCGTTCCTCCTGGGTGAATTGAATACGGAGTGTTATGGCCTTCATTTATAATCTCATTATCAATTCGTGGTACCCATAACCTATCCTAGTATTTCACAATTCCTTCTACTGTAGTATAAATATTGTTAGAGTAGATGTCCAACTAGCCAACTTGTGGCGTGTGGGTTTATAGACTCTTGTTTGAAACAATATTTATATATGATATTTGCATTTATTTATATGGCATTCTTTACTTTCATTGTTGTTAGAGTAGATGCCCAACTAGCCAACTTGTGGCGTGTGGGTTTTATAGACTCTTGTACAAATAGTCTTTATATATGATATTCGCATTTACTTATATGGCGTTCTTTACTTTCATTATGTGTGTAATGATTTACAATTGCATTGAGTAAAGACCTAGAATGCACTAAAGCGTATGTTAGATGTGATAGTGGGTATGACGGCTATTATGAAACACATCTAATAGTCTTTGTGTATTCTGAACATGTTCCTAGTCGATTGGGCCGTCAAAATAAGGATAAGGCCGCCCGAGTTAGAGACTAGTATCTGCGATGCGAATTACCATGTTTCATTGGTAGGGAACATTGTGATGTTCTGAGCATGCAGATAGATAGTGACCTGGTGATCTATCGAACTACCCTCGTTCGGACTTTCCAAGTGGTTACCATTTGTCGAGTGGATAAGTCCGAGGTCTTGGTTGTACTGATTAGTCCTCATGACTCGAAACGTCATTGAGACTCTACATGGTAGGCGTCTCACTTTGACCCGTTTGCCGACTCACTTGGGGTCATAAGGCGTCGGGATTGGGTGAGACCCCGATGCATGTAGGAGTCGATGCATCGTTGTTGAGGATTCACCGCTCACAGACATGCGTGGATATCCTATGCTATCTGAGGGGATAATAGTGTATAAATCTCTGGCCAGAGTACTAGAATTGTTTTAGGTAAATGTGTTTACCTAGTTACACTCGCGATGTCACTATTCGATCTCCAAGATGTATGCATAGCTATCGGATCTTTAGCGACTCTCGATTTACCAATGGTCGTTGATCTGATCGGGATATATGGATTGAAAAGACCGTACTGTACGCTAACCACGACCAACTGGTTCTTGCAGGCACTATCAGTGATACCTAGGGGATCATGGGGCGATGTTTCTAGACACTTTACCATGATCCGTTGGGCAGGTCCGGAATTGTGATTCCGGAACCACAATGGTTGTGGGCCCACGGCTAGCTGTATCCCTGAACCATTAAGGGTCACACAAGTACTAGATCCGAGATTCCCGCACGGATACTCAGCTCAATGTGTTGAGCACAAGAAGAGGACTTCGGGAAGTGTGACTTCCTAAAAAGTCAACAGGGGTCAAACCGGGGTTTCCCGCTGTTGAGGGGCAAAACGGTCATTTTGCACTGGGGTTCTGAAAAATGGTTTTTCAGATCATAATATTCAGTTTTGGAAACTGAGTCGATCCGTCCGATCTGATCGGCGATCGGAGTTACGGTGAAGTCTCGGTGTGGAGATGAACTGAATGTTCATCGTTGGACCCGGGCCCGTTGGGCCGGATCCAAACCAACACGGGGCAAAACGGTCATTTTGCACTGGGGTTCTGAAAAATGGTTTTTCAGATCATAATATTCAGTTTTTGAAACTGAGTCGATCCGTCCGATCTGATCGGCGATCGGAGTTACGGTGAAGTCTCGGTGATGGAGATGAAACGAATGTTCATCCGTTGGACCCGGGCCCGTT
>KQ987769.1:20053-36713 GCA_001598015.1 Dorcoceras hygrometricum
TGAGTTTGACTCGATGCATGCTAACCAAGTTTGGACTCTTGTTAACCCTCCCGAAGGAATCGTTCCTATTGGGTGCAAATGGGTATACAAGAGGAAACTTGGGCCTGATGGCAAGGTAATGACCTACAAGGCACGACTGGTCGCGAAAGGTTACACTCAAAGGCAAGGCATTGACTATGACGAAACCTTCTCGCCAGTTGCGACTCTTGTTAACCCTCCCGAAGTAATTGTTCCTATTGGGTGCAAATGGGTGTACAAGTGGAAACTTGGGCCTGATGGTAAGGTAATGACCTACAAGAAACGACTGGTGGCGAAAGGTTACACTCAAAGGCAAGGCATTGACTATGACGAAACCTTCTCGCCAGTTGCAATGTTCAAGTCAATTAGAATACTGTTAGCCATAGCCGCATGGTACGACTATGAGATATGGCAAATGGATGTGAAAACTGCGTTCCTTAATGGAAACATTAAGGAAGAGATCTATATGACGCAGCCTGAGGGTTTCACATCTGTTGGAAGCGAGCATAAGGTATGCAAGCTTCAGAGATCGATCTACGGTCTCAAACAGGCATCGCGAAGTTGGAACCTGAGATTTGATGAAACAATTAAGGAATTTGGTTTCATCAAGAATCCCGAGGAGCCATGCGTTTAGAAGAAGGTAGTTAAAAGTGCTGTGACATTCCTAGTACTTTACGTTGATGACATTCTACTCATTGGGAATGATGTAGGAATGTTGCAGTCAACTAAAGTATGGTTGTCTAGTAGATTTTCGATGAAGGACATGGGTGAAGCATCCTATATTCTTGGAATACAGATCTATCGGGATAGATCTAAACGGATGCTCGGACTCACCCAAGATACCTACATCGATACCATACTTAAGAGGTTCTCTATGGAAGAGTCCAAGAGAGGACACCTACCTATGTGCCACGGGGTCACTCTATCCAAGTCTATGTGTCCAAAGACTGATGAAGAGATATAGAATATGGCACGTGTACCATATGCCTCGGCTATAGGTAGTATTATGTATGGCATGATCTCGACTAGACCGGACGTCGCATATGCTCTGAGTGTCACGAGCCGCTACCAGGCCAACCCCGGACAATTGCATTGGAAGGCCGTGAAGGATATTCTTAAGTACTTACGAAGGACTAAGAATATGTTCATGGTCTACGGGGGTGGTGAACTAAAACTGGAAGGCTACACTGATTCTAGCTTCCAGTGTGACGTGGATGATTCGAAATCAACCTCTGGATTTGTATTCATGCTCAATGGTGGTGCTGTCTCTTGGAAGAGTTCCAAGCAAGACACCATCGCGGATTCAACCACTGAGGCTGAGTACATTGCAGCATCAGCTGCTGCTAAGGAGGCCGTTTGGTTAAGGAATTTCGTCCAAGAGTTGGGCATCATTCCTAATGGAGTTGGTCCAGTCCCGGTGTACTGCGACAACACGGGTGCCGTTGCGCAAGCAAAGGAGCCTAGGTCCCACCAAAGATCCAAACACATACTGAGGAAATACCACATAATCCGGGATATTGTGGCTAGAGGTGACATAGCAGTTGAGAGAGTCACCTCTACGGACAACATTGCTGATCCACTTACGAAGCCCTTGCCTGGACCATTGTTTGAAAAACATCGCGAAACAATGGGACTGCGTCTGATGAGTAGTTGGCTTTAGGGAAAGTGGGAGATTGTTAGAGTAGATGCCCAACTAGCCAACTTGTGGCGTGTGGGTTTTATAGACTCTTGTACAAACAGTCTTTATATATGATATTCGCATTTACTTATATGACGTTTTTTACTTTCATTATGTGTGTAATGATTTACAATTGCGTTGAGTAAAGACCTAGAATGCACTAAAGCATATGTTAGATGTGATAGTGGGTATGACGGCTATCATGAAACACATCTAATAGTCGCTGTGTATTCTGAACATGTTCCTAGTCGATTGGGCCGTCAAAATGAGGATAAGGCCGCCCGAGTTAGAGACTAGTATCTGCGATGCGAATTACCATGTTTCATTGGTAGGGAACATTGTGATGTTCTGAGCATGCAGATAGATAGTGACCTGGTGATCTATCGAACTACCCTCGTTCGGACTTTCCAAGTGGTTACCATTTGTCGAGTGGATAAGTCCGAGGTCTTGGTTGTACTGATTAGTCCTCACGACTCGAAACGTCATTGAGACTCTACATGGTAGGCGTATCACTTTGACCCGTTTGCCGACTCACTTGGGGTCATAAGGCGTCGGGATTGGGTGAGACCCCGATGCATGTAGGAGTCGATGCAAAGTTGTCGAGGATTCACCGCTCGCAGACATGCGTGGATATCCTATGCTATCTGAGGGGATAATAGTGTATAAATCTCTGGCCAGAGTACTAGAAGTGTTTTAGGTAAATGTGTTTACCTAGTTACACTCGTGATGTCACTATTCGATCTCCAAGATGTATGCAAAGCTATCGGATCTTTAGCGACTCTCGATTTACCAATGGTCGTTGATCTGATCGGGATATATGGATTGAAAGGATCGTACTGTACGCTAACCACGACCAACTGGTTCTTGCAGGCACTATCAGTGATACCTAGGGGATCATGGGGCGATGTTGCTAGACGCTTCACCATGATCCGTTGGGCAGGTCCGGAATTGTGATTCCGGAGCCGACAATGGTTGTGGGCCCACGGCTAGCTGTATCCCTGAACCATTGAGGGTCACACAAGTACTAGTCAGGAATCAAGAGCAGTCCAACTAAGAATAGATTAGAGAGAAGCAAATCAGCTTATACGAACAGCTCAGAGATATTTAAAAAATTCAGATAAGATATTTACAAGACATTGATAATTATGTGCATCGCATGTTTTAAAACCAACATCTTTCAGTTTCAAAATAGTAGAGAGTATATCAGATGTTTTCAGCCTTGGTTTTTATACTAGATCTGATATACTTATCGGTGCTCAAAGTTTTCAAGAACCAGAGCTGTTGCGGCTCAATTTTTATATCTTTCAGATCGTGCATATCCCTCCCGTGCTGTTTGGCGATTCTACCGCAATCTACCGAGAAGAGCCGACGTTATTGTAACTACGGTTGGAGCCAGGCACAAGTGCCAGCAAGGTAATCATCTAAAACATCCTATGAATGTCGTAGTTTGTTTTGAATTTTTCGTATTGATCGTCTCCCGGCTTTTATTCTATGTTCTTCCGCTGCCTCGCCGGGGGGCGGATCCGGATCCCCAACAATTGTGTTGTATAATGATTAACAATTACGTTGAGTAAAGACCTAGAATGCACTATAGTGTATGTTAGATGTGATAGTGGGTACGACGGCTATCATGAAACACATCTAATAGTCACTGTGTATTCTGAATTAGTTCCTAGTCTATTGGGCCGTCAAAACGAGGATAAGGCCGCCCGAGCTCGAGACTAGTATCTGCGATGCGAAGTACCATGTTTCATTGTTAGGGAACATTGTGATGTTCTGAGCATGCAGATAGATAGTGACCTGGTGATCTATCGAACTACCCTCGTTCGGACTTTCCAAGTGGTTACCATTTGTCGAGTGGATAAGTCCGAGGTCTTGGTTGTACTGATTAGTCCTCACGACTCGAAACGTCATTGAGACTCTACATGATAGGCGTCTCACTTTGACTCGTTTGCCGACTCACCTGGGGTCATTAGGCGGCGGGATTGGGTGAGACCCCGATGCATGTAGGATTCGATGCATCATTGTCGAGGAATCACCGCTCGCAGACATGCGTGGATATCCTATGCTATCTGAGGGGATAATAGTGTATAAATCTCTGGCCAGAGTACTATAAGTGTTTTAGGTAAATGGGTTTACCTAGTTACACTCGCGATGTTACTATTCGATCTCCAATAAGTATGCATAGCTATCGGATCTTTAGCGACTCTCGATTTACCAATGGTCGTTGATCTGATCGGGATATATGGATTGAAAGGACCGTACTGTACGCTAACCACGACCAACTGGTTCTTGCAGGCACTATCAGTGATACCTAGGGGATCATGGGGTGATGTTGCTAGACGCTCTTACCATGATCCGATGGGCAAGTCCGGAATTGTGATTCCGGAGCCACAATGGTTGTGGGCCCACGGCTAGCTGTATCCCTGAACCATTGAGGGTCACACAAGTACTGTATTCGAGATTCCCGCACGGATACTGATCTCAATGTGTTGAGCATGGGAAGATGATTTTGGGGAGTGCGACTTCCTAAAAGTCAACAGTGGTCAAATCGTGATTTCCCGACTGTCAAGTCCGGAATTGTGATTCCGGAGCCACAATGGTTGTGGGCCCACGGCTAGCTGTATCCCTGAACCATTGAGGGTCACACAAGTACTGTATTCGAGATTCCCGCACGGATACTGATCTCAATGTGTTGAGCATGGGAAGATGATTTTGGGGAGTGCGACTTCCTAAAAGTCAACAGTGGTCAAATCGTGATTTCCCACTGTTGAGGGGCAAAACGGTCATTTTGCACTGGGGTTCTGAAAAATGGTTTTTCAGATCATAGTATTCAGTTTTAGAAACTGAGTCGATCGGTCCGATCTGATCGGCGATCGGAGTTACGATGAAGTCACGGTGATAGGGATGAACCGAATGTTCATCCGTTGGACCCGGGCCCGTTGGGCCGGTCCAAGTCTATCACAAGCCTATTTAATTAGACTTAAGGGCTTCATAACTAATAATCATAACACTTGATACTTGATTACACAACCCTAAACCTAGAGCTCCAAAAAGCCGCCGCCTCCCTTCCTCTCCTCACGCCGCCGCCGCTGCTTGTTGCCGCCGCCGCCGCCTCCCTCGCCGGAATTTGTTCCGGCCAACTTTTCGAGGAGAATCCGTTGGTGATAAAATCCATCAGTCTTCTAGTGCAGGCTGATCGGAGGGAGATCGTTTCCGGTCGTGGACCTGATTGACGTAACCTACCGCCGCCTACCGTGAAGTGCCGGTTTCCTCGCGAAACTGGTCGGAGCCAGGCACGAGTTGCCAGCAAGGTAATCAACAAAAACACCCTATGAATGGTTCATAGTTTGCATGATTTTGAATTGTATTGAACTTCTCTCGGCCAAATTTTGTTCTTCCGCTGCCTCGCCGGGAGACGGGATCCGGATCCGCCACGGTTCCACAACAAATATTTCCACCTCTTTCTTCATCTTGCTGCTTCCATTTAAGTAATTGTTCATCCTTCAGTTGACTATCTCTAATCCGATCCTTCAATTTAGATTAGATTTTAAGAACAGCTAGTTTAGCAGCATAAATTTGTGTGACTACTTCCAACTCAAATCTTTCGATTTATGTCGCCAATGGTATCTGAACTAGAAGTTGAGCTAATCCCACCGCTCTTCTACTTAGTGCATCAGCTACTACATTAACTTTACCAGGGTGATAGCTAAACACACAATCGTAGTCTTTAACGAGTTCGAGCCATCTTCTTTGCCTCATGTTAAGTTCCCTCTAGGTAATGAAATATTTGAGGCTTTTGTGATCTATAAATATTTCGCATTTTTCCCCATAAAGATAGTGCCTCCAAATCTTCAATGCGAAAACCACTTTGCTAATTCAAGTTCATGCGTAGGATAATTCTTTTCGTGAATCTTCAGCTGCCTAGAAACATGGCAATCACTCTCTTGTCTTGCATCAAAACAGCACCCAATCCTGTCTTCGATGCATCCATGTAGATTGTAAAATTCCCTTTTCCTGATGGCAATGTTAAAACAGGGGCTTCTATCAATGCATGCTTTAACCTCTCAAAGCTGGATTGGAATCCTGGGGACCAATCGTACTTAACATCCTTCTTGGTCAATGACGTTAAAGGAACAGCTATTTTGGAAAATTCCTCTATAAATCGTCGGTAATAACCTGCGAGACCTAAGAAACTTCGAACATCTGATACGCTATTAGGTACAGGCCATTCCCAAACGGCTTCTACTTTGGAGGGTTCTACTTCTACTCCATTCTTAGAAATGATATGACCAATAAACACAATCTTTTCAATCCAGAATTCACATTTACTAAACTTAGCAAATAATTGCTTAGTCCTCAAAATCTGAATTATCACTCTGAGCTGGTCAGCCTGCTCTTCTCTTCGCTTAGAGTAAATGAGAATATCATCTATGAAAACAATCACGAATCTATCTAGAAAAGGTTGTAATACTCTATTCATAAATCCATGGACACAGAAGGCGCATTAATTAACCCAAACGGCATTATTAAGAATTCATAATGGCCATAACGTGTTCTAAAGGCTGTCTTATATACGTCTGCATCTTTCACTCTAAGCTGGTGATAACCAGATCTGAGATCGATCTTCGAAAATACAGCAGCTCCTTGGAGTTGATCAAACAAATCATCTACCCTAGGAAGAGGATATTTATTCTTAATTTTTAACTTGTTCAACTCTCTATAATCTATACACAACCGCATACTCCCGTCCTTCTTCTTGACAAATAAAACTGGAGCTCCCCAAGGTGATGTACTGGGACAGATGAAACATTTATCCAGTAAATCTTGGATCTGCCTTAGGAGCAAGTCTGTAAGGAGACTTAGAAACTGGAGAAGCTTCGGGTACTAAATCAATAGTGAATTCTAACTCCTGATCTGGTGTCAAACCGGATATGTCTTCTGGAAATACGTCAGGAAATTCGTTCACTACTTAAACGTCTTCCAATTTAATTTTATTACCTTACACTACTGATATATCACTAACTAGAAATCAATGATATCCCTTCTTAAAATATTTCTAGGCTTTCAGAGCCGATATCAGCTTAGGAGTTCTATCGAGTCTACCAGCTTGAAACAAAAATGAGCTCTCGCTGGGTGGTTTAACCTCAACAGTTCTTTGCTTAAATCTATAATTATTCCATACTTAGTCAACCAATCCATTCCCAATATTAAATCGAACTCAATCATAGGTAATACTATCAGATCTACATAAACAATATTCCCTTGCAGCTCAAGTTCTATGTTGTGAAGAATATTATTGGTAAATAAACTGTCTCCCGAGGGAATGTTAACGCAATATCCTACCTCTAGTAATTCTGATTGAAATAAAATTCGTAGCAAAATTTACTGATATAAAAGAATGTGTTGCATTAGAATCTAACAAAGCTAAATTAGGCATACTGGCAACAACAATTTTACCTGTAACAACCGTCGAGTCTGGTTGAGCCTGCTCTTATGTCATCACATAAGCTCTACTAGTGATGAGTTGTTTGTTTTGAGGGCAAAACTTAGCTATGTGACCTGGCTTGCCACATTTATAACATCCATCCTGGCCAAAGCGACACTGGCCCGAATGATTCTTTTTGCAGGTTGGAGACAATGGCCTGTTCCCAGCTTTCGAAACTACGGTGATAGGTTGAACTACTACAGGCCCTTTTCCTTGAGGCCCTTGCTGATTGTTATTTGGCTTCTTGAATTGTCCGCGGTCCTTATTCTGGAAGGCTTGACGCTTCAATTGCCGATCATCCTCAATCAACTTCCAATCCTGCTCAGCACGTAGGGCTTTATTCACAGTTGCTCTATAGTCAGCTGGTTCCGCAATCCTAACATCGTCTTATCATCGACTTCAATCCATTGATAAAATGTCAAAGCTTCACTTCCGCATTTGTTCCTATTTGAGGAACAAATTAGAATCCTCTCTCAAATTTGCGGATATAATCCTGCATTGGCATACCTTTGCTTAAGGGTTAAAAACTCATTCTGCAGTTCCTCCCTCACATCCACTGTGAAGTACTGATCATAAAACACCCGCTTAGACTCTTCCCAGGAGAGCATTGTCAAGTATACAGTCAATTTGGCCCCTTCATACCAGATCATTGCATCTCCTCTCAGCATATAAATTGCACACCGATATCTCTCCTGGTCAGTCAGATGTAAATAATCCAATATGACTTCTAACGATTTGATCCAGCTTTCTTCTATCAGCGGATCAGTTGAACCAAAAAATTCTTGAGGTCGTTGTCTTCTAAACCTCTCCTGTGGATCTTCACGGCCAACTATTCTTCCTATTGCCTGGTCAGTCAGATGTAAATAATCCAATATGACTTCTAACGATTTGATCCAGCTTTCTTCTATCAGCGGATCAGTTGAACCAAAAAATTCTTGAGGTCGTTGTCTTCTAAACCTCTCCTGTGGATCTTCACGGCCAACTATTCTTCCTATTGGTTGACCATTTCCTGGATTGGTTTGATAAACCAGACGTTCTAGTAATTGGGCCAGGATGGTTAGGACAGGGTTATTTCTATCGATTTCACCCTCTCCTTCTATGGTACCTCTTCTTCCTCTACCTCTTCGTGCAATTATCTGTATGGGTAACCCAAAACCACCACAATACTAATATGAGAGATTTCTATATGTTAAAACATGAAATAAAACTCACAGAATGGTGGAAGCGGATGGCGAGAACTGTCTCAGACTGGAAGAAGTGTTTATCTCAAGGAACATGTTCTAATACCAATTGTGGCGGCTGAACTTTTCTAACTGACTCAATATTCGAATTGAAGAATGCTAAAAGTTTTATATGCGGATCAAAACAACCAACATACAAATTTCTGGACTGAATTGCAAAAGAATAGAAATTTGTTTCATAGAACTGAAAAGATAACACATCTGTTCATATAATTACGCGGAATTCATACAATATTCGAAGGTACAATGGTGGTTCAAATTCTATCAAAACAAGGAATTTTCAATCTATTATGCTTCGAAAGCTGTAACTATAATTTTTGTACAATAAACACAAAATAAACAGAAATCAAAACCGAGCTATCGTTTCCGATAAACAGAACTGGAACTGTTGTCCAGATAAACACCTTCGGTCCGTTCCATCTCACACCATCCATCTTCCTACTAATCATCCCTGCACTCAAGAAAACTAGTGAGCCTAAGGGCTCAGCAAATAAATCTGGAATAGAAAAAGCAGGCAATGCAAGCATATCAATAACTTTATCTATACTATAGTTCAAATCTGAACAAGGCGTATACTGAGTACTATAATTCGATAATCTGGAAAATCTGAAAGCATGACTGCACATGTTTGAAACCTTTAAAACATTTACTTGACTTTTAAAAAAAGATAATCTGAAACTATTTCTCAGAGTTCGTGATTATTAAATAACCCTGTGCTCTGTTCTTATTATTAATCGAAATATGGCTTAGACACCTGTACATAGGTCAAATTCGTTTGATCAAACTAGAAAAAGCAGGCAATGCAAGCATATCAATAACTTTATCTATACTATAGTTCAAATCTGAACAAGGCGTATACTGAGTACTATAATTCGATAATCTGGAAAATCTGAAAGCATGACTGCACATGTTTGAAACCTTTAAAACATTTACTTGCTTTTAAAAAAAGAATAATCTGAAACATTTCTCAGAGTCGTGATTATAAATAACCCTGTGCTCTGTTCTTATTATTAATCGAAATATGGCTTAGACACCTGTACATAGGTCAAATTCGTTTGATCAAACTATCATCTGATATCAGGACCTGGGAACAATTCTCATCTATCGCAACTAAAGGGTATGTAGTTAGTCAACCACAACATGATCCCTTCCGATTTGAAAGGGGCACACTGATTCGTCAGCCAGCATCCTCACCCTTTCCGTATAGACCATCTTTTGTCTATGCCATAATCTCTTAACATTCTGTAAAACTTTCTTTTATTTCTTGCGTTTCTTGATCTGAAACAGATCATTGTCGAGTATGGTTTGCTGTTTTTAAAACCATCTTGATGTTCAGAAACTATTGGAAATTCATGGGATTTCAAATGAAGGAGAAAACTAACATCAGCTCTGAGTATGAACAGTACGCAAGCGTACCAGCTTTTAGTAGAAAATAAGATCTATATTGTTTGGTCAACTCATACTTGGAACAATCAACATGACTTGAATGAACAGTTCAGATTTCGATGGTCAAACGAGGTCAACTCAGAATTGGAACACAAAATCAGATCACAACGTAAAACAGTTCTGAGAAAAGAATCAGAATTTCGAACTTAGCTTGAAATATCATAACTTAGAAGGCTTCCTTAATCTGAAGAAATTGAAAATATCTAAGGAAAACTCCAGAAACAAGAATGACGAAGCTACTTGTAAGCTACTAAGGCAAGATGCCAAAGCTGCTCGAAAGCTACTGATGATAATCACGTAAGCTTCTTGCGAGCTGCTTTGAAGAATATCCCAGAAAACTCAGGAAGAAACATGAATGAACATCTTAAAGCATTTCCTAACAACTTTTCTGAATCAAAATCTCAGCAAACACATACTTTATTCATAAAACATCACAACGTAATTCTGCGTTTGAAAAACATCAAAAACAGATCTCAACCCTTTTAAAACGCATACAAACTTGCAACAGAAACAATATATATTTTCAAGAGTGTAGCAAGAAACAGAGTTTACTTGCCTTTTCTGCAACAACAATTACAGCAAGCGTTCTTAGCCTGGATCAACACACAAGCCGTTCAATTCCTGTGAAAAGTTTGAAATCTTTGTTCGGTTTTCTTGCAGAGAGCACCGCATGTGAAAAGTGTAATATTTGAGAATGAAATATGAATGAAATGTTTCAACAGCTTTTATACGAAATCTTAAGTCTAATAATAGAACACGTGTTCTTTCAAAAGTACTAAAAATACTTAATAAGTGCTACTCTAATTTTAACGATAACAAAAGATGCAAACCGAACCATTTTAAAAGAGGAAATAAATCGGATTTCCTGGACCGTATTGATAGCTTTTGTAACCGTGTCTCAAATCTGAAAAAAATCAGCTATAAGCAAGATTAATAACAGTAGCATTTCAAATAGATCTCTCGATTCTTTAAACTTTCTAATTGTGGATTTAAATGTTTTTGGGCGTTACAATTGAGGTCCGCTTCTTACTGAACCATGAGATCAAATTATCTCTAGGAATTGAAAAGTCCCACTTGTGCTTCGCCTGTCAATTTGACATCCTGCGTAATCTGCATCACTGTACCCAATCAGTTGAAAGTTGGAGTCTTTGGGATACCAAAGACCCATATTAGGAGTATCTTTAAGGTATTTTAAAATATTTTTAACATCAATGTAATGAGACTGTCTGGCTGCTTGAAATCTAGCACACATATAGACAGAAAACATGATGTCTGGTCCGCTAGCAGTTAAGTAATGCAAATAGCCTATAATACCACGTTATAAAGATACCTCAATGGCAGCTCAAACTTCATCTTTATCCAATTTGATTGAAGCACTCATCGGGTTAACTGCTATTGAAAAATTTTCCATCCCATACTTCTTCAGCATTTTTTTAGTATATTTCACTTGATTTATGTAGATTCCAGTGTCAAGATGTCGTATTTGAAGTCCAAAAAAGAATATCAGTTCTCCCATTATGCTCATATCAAACTAGTCCTGCATTAGCTTTGAAAACATCTGGCACAGTTTGGGGTTAGTAGATCCAAAGATAATATCATCAACATAAATTTGCACCAATAACACATGATCATTTTAAAAAAATTTAAACAACGTCTTATCAACTGTGCCTATTATGACAAAAATTTAGATAGTGTATCATACCAAGCTCTGGGTGCTTGCTTCAACCGTATAGAGCTCTATCCAGTTTGTAAACGTGATCAGGATATGTATGATTTGCGAATCCAGGAGGTTGTGCTACATACACTTCCTCAGTTAATATGCCATTTAAAAAGGCACTCTTCACGTCCATCTAAAAGACTTTGAAGTCTTTGAATGCAGCATATGAAGGAAAAATGTGAATCGCTTCTAATGATTTGCGAATCCAGGAGGTTGTGCTACATACACTTCCTCAGTTAATATGCCATTTAAAAAGGCACTCTTCACGTCCATCTAAAAGACTTTGAAGTCTTTGAATGCAGCATATGAAGGAAAAATGTGAATCGCTTCTAATCTAGCTACTGGTGCGAAGGTTTCATCAAAGTATATTCCTTCTAATTGTCTAAATCCTTGTGCTACCAGCCTAGCTTTGTTTCTAATAACAATTCCATCTTCATTTAATTTATTCCTAATGACCTATTTTGTTCCTATCACAGAGTGATTAGATGGCCTATGAAATAATTTCCAAACTTTATTTCTCACAAATTGATTTAGTTACTTCTACACAGCTCAGGTCTACTGTGAGACCCGAAATTTAGAAAAGATTAATTTGTGGAATTAATCTGATTTTAAGAATTCAGATTTGTGGAGAGATCTGATAAAATAGGAGAAATCTGCTAGTGCTAGTACTGTTTAGAAGTCTGCCAACGTGTTTTAGTAGCGAGTGCAAAACATCGTCATTTAGATTAGTTGGTACGACGCCGTTTTGGCCTAGCGCTAGTGAGAGATCTGCTGACGCAAGTGGGTCTGTTGAATGTGGTGCAGGCATGATGCGACGCCGTTTCGCGGGAGCAGATGTCTTGGGGAAAGTATGTTTGTTACTGCCAACAGATGTCAACGCGAGTCAACGTTCTTGTAGTTGAGCGATCGCATCAGCTGTTGGTATATCAACTGTTGCGTTTTTGTAGGAAGCAGCAACAATGCTGACGTGGATTTTAGATCTTGTACTGTAGCGTGAGACAGAAACTACGTCGTTTAGTTAAGTTGGAACGACAACGTTTTTGGTGTAGCGTTTAGCGTCAGCTGTTGGTCGCACGAGACATCTACTGTTGAGAGATCTGATGCGTTGTTTTATTCAGCTACTGGTTTGTGAATCAGCAGTTGGTAGCAAGGTGACGTGTCCCCTGCGACGTCGTTTTGTTTAGTTGTTCGCTGTTTAGTGATAGGCAAAAGCTGATGCGAGATTTCAGCTGTTGGGTGGGAATATTAGTTGCGACGACTGTGTTGTTGATGGAATCTGTTCCTGCTACTACCAGCTATTGAGTAGTGTATTTATTAGAAGACTTGGTCTTCGATTTGGCATGAGATCCCATACTTATAATATTTTTCCCCGATTATCGTTCTTTTTGCGAACCCTAAGCACTGTTCACCGTAGCTTTTCTTCGTCGATTCCCGTCGTTTCTCGTCTCTGTTTTGAGCAAGACTGGTGGCGCTGCACTCCTTGAGAGTTGCTCTTTTGATTGATACCACTTTTGGAAGCTGTGGTAGGCTGGAAGTAGGATCGTGAAGCAGCACCAGTAGTCGTGCGTTCGCTGTTTTAGGTAGCGCTTCGATTAATTGATAAGATCTTACCTTAGGCTTTGATTTGAGCTTCCTGTTGAGTTAGGAAGGTAGGATTATCACTGGTTGAGTGTAGCTCCCAGTTCGTGTGATTCTGTGTTTAGCGTCCCTTTAGAATTATACTTGTTGCTTCCTTCAGTTTGTGTATCAGATTTCTCGGGACCCCGTTTGTGGTAATTGTTGCACAGAATATCGAGGTACGGATTGAGCTTGTTATAGCTTGGAAATGGCATGGGATAAATTGTGAGGTTGCTGTTTGTGTGAATGATCGTGTATGCTTGCTGTTGTGATTGCTGTGTGCATATGTTTTATGCTAGCTGCTGTTATATGAATACATGCATTAATTCACGTTCATTTCATATCCCTGCTGCCTTGTATCTTGTTGTATTGTTGCTGTTCTGTTCTTACCAGGATGCGAGGGCGAGCGGCAATACCGCACTCTCATCTCCCTGCTGGGATCTGTTAGCCCTCATGCGCCGAGTGGTTAACTACCACAGTTCATGAGTTGGGCAACGACAGGTTGAGTTGTTTGATGCATCTGGTATTCGGATGTGGTGTAAAGACGAGCGGGTAATTCCCGTATGCTTGTACACACACCAGTGGTCACCATTCATTGCAGATCCCGTTGAGCTGTGTTTGAGATCCTTGGCTCCCTTTCTTCGGTTGAAGCCTTCAGCTGTTGTTCAGTGTCTCATGCATAGCATCTGCATTTTATCTTATGTTGTTCTTTAGCTGTTTCAGTTGCTCTCCGTACTGGGGTTTGACCCCATGTCCCTCTGGGACTTGGTTTGTTTTGTTTGCCTATTGTTGTTCAGGGTTTCCAGGTTACTCAGCTGGTCATGGAGTTGGCCCGGCTGGAGGTGCCCCAGAAGGTGGTTAGAGTGTCCCAGTTATGTATAGTATTTATATGCACTGGTATCACTGCGGGTGGGATGTCCCGGGTGATGCTTAGACCGATATAGTTAGCAATCTATCAGTACTTGTATTGTTTGTATTGTGAAGTTGTGGTTGTTTTCAGGTACTTGGTGCATGTTTCATGCTATACTGGGTTATTGTGGCTTGTAGTCCTTGCTTGTTGTGCAACTGGTATTATTTTGAGTATTGCCGTATTTTAAATTTTATTATTTTAAACCGTCAGGCCAAAAGCAAAAATTTTAACCACTTTTTAGTTGCTTCCACTTGTTCTTGCGTGGTTTATCTCTGATGTGAGCACGAGGCCTGACATCTACTAAGGCCTCATCAATCAGCTTAGGCTCTATATGAGAAATGAATGCTGAATTGAAATACTCATGCATAAGCTGGCCTCATGTACGAACTGGTGAAGTAATGTTACCTATGAACTGCTTTGGTGGGTGATTTCTATGCCACCGAAGATCAGGTCCAAAGGGATTTGATTCATGTTGTGTGCTGATGCCTGTGATGTGAGCTGGTTCATCTTGGAGATAACGCCTTGATCTGTTTAGTGTTGGTGCAGTGGGAGATTCGGATCACGCTCCCGGGGCACAGAGAAAGTTTAAAATATTTTGTGCCCAGGAACGATCTTACGTGAATAAAATCAATACTAAACATGCATAGGATGCTTAGAAATATTTACCTTTGGCGAATTGGCCCTTGGATTCGACTATTCCTCAAAGAGAGTTTTCCTTTCAACGGTTGAACAGCTCCAATCTCTAATCCCACAATCGGTTTCAAAATTCCTTCGCTTCCTTGCCCTAGAAAGCACATCGAATTGTCACGAACAGAATCTCCTCGCGAAGACGTCCGGAACAGTGTCCGGCGAGGGGAGGAGGCCGAGAGTGGAGAGGAGGGTAGAGGGAAGTTGTCAACATATCTTGGTACAATGATCGTCTTTTTTTTCTTCTGAAAGTGTCTCCTCATTGCCATATTTATAGGTAGAGGGATAGAGTTTGATTTGGAAAAAATAGAGAACATTCGGTTCAACTCAAACAATGAACATTCTGTTCAAGTCGAACATGTAACATTCATGTCGACTCCCTCGATTGTGGTCTCATCATAATTGTGACGCCCGAACCCAACGGGGCCACGAGAATTGGGGTAAATAAAAATTTTCGAAATAAAAAAGGCTAAAAGGTAATTTGTTATAAGCTGTATTTCTTATAACTTAAAAGAAACAAAACACAAGACAATCTCAAAGACCAGCAGGTACTTAATTTGCGCGCCAACTACTAAAGACATTTGCGGAAAACAGTTTTCATTGATAATTGCAATTGCGATTCACAACAACTGATATTCTACGTAAATATACAATCGTTGCTACTGATCTAATACAGTACAATCTAAATCAAAATGATACAACTGAGACACGGAAAACGTAGGCCTTGGATAAACACAACACCACCCAGCAGTTGTATTTCAAGTTTCAACTTCTGTTCGCTCTCCAGTTGTCGTACCTGCACCATTTTAAAAGCTAGTGAGCTTAAAGGCTCAGCAAGTAAAACCTGAATATCAACAATTTCATTTAACGCAGGCAGACAACTGTACATGCATAAACATTTCATAAACAATTCTTTCGTAATCTTAGAGGCAGGGGATGATAGCCCAGCTCTTTACATCAATTCCTTTTCTTTAGACTATGGCATATAAGCTCCTCATGGTCCGTGTTGCACTTTGATCAAAATAACTCCCGATATCAGTTTTAGCATATAGCTCATATGAAAGGGCAGTCGACATCTAGACAACTGCTCACCCTTCTCCTTGGTGACCGTCAACCATCTATGCCATAATCTTAAAATAAACTTTGTTCCATTAACATCATTTCGTAAAACTTTCTTGCTTAAAATCCTCGGGTTCCATCGTTTTAAAACTTTTGCTTCCACTTTGAAATTTTACTGAGTATCGAGTTCGATCTTTGAAATCATAACAATAGAAAGAAACCAGTCGCAATGCAGGGACCAGTCGTAAGAAAATGGAACAGCACTTATGAAACAAAACAGATCTCTGCTGTTCGCAAATATCGCTAAAATGAACCAACTGGGATAAACAGAAACCAGCTGCAAGATCTCTTACTAAGACAATCGTATTAAATGAAACGATGTCGTTGAAGTAAATAACAGATAGGATGACAAAACTATCTGCTGATATTTTATAACTTAAAGAAACGACGTCGTTAGCGCATCAATCAGTCACAAGGAATGCGCTAATCAACCAGTTGCAAGAAAAAGCGCTAACACGTATATATTAATGAATATTACCAGTCGCAAGACTAATACCAGCTGAAATGAACAGTACTTAGAAACGAATAAAGCAACTGCTGAACTATCACAATGGAAATGCATCTGCTGGTGAACAGTGCATCTGCTGAATTTTGAAAGACAACGCAACTGCTGAATTCTAACAAAGGAATGCAGCTGCTGAATTAGTTCAATAGGAATGCACCTGCTGATGTACAGTGCATCTGCTGATTTTATGAAAAACAACGCAACTGCTGAATTCTATCAAAGAAATGCAGCTGC
>KQ987769.1:44008-57469 GCA_001598015.1 Dorcoceras hygrometricum
GTTAAGGACTATGATTGCACCATCAATTATCATCCGGGGAAAGCAAATGTAGTGGCTGATGCATTGAGTAGAAAGTCAGCAGAATTAGCACAGTTGACTGCCCAGAGACCACTAGTGACAGAGATTGAGAGGTTTGAGTTAGAGGTGATTACTCATGAGTGTGCCGTGAAGTTGGCCGCACTGACAATTCAGCCTACCTTGAGGGATAAGATCAGAGAAGGACAGTCAAGGGATGAGCAGTTGGTTAAGTGGAGACAACGGGATGAAGAGAAAGGCACCAACCTTTACATGATGGTAGATGGGATTATTCGACATCAGGGTCGACTATGGGTGCCACATGTTGACACCTTACGATATGATATCATGAATGAGGCACACATCACTCCTTACTTTGTACATCCGGGAGGCACAAAGATGTACAAGGACTTGCAGAAATTGTACTGGTGGCCGGGAATGAAGCGTGACATTGTGAAGTTTGTCTCAGAGTGTTTGACTTTCCAGCAGGTGAAGGTAGAGCACTAGCGACCAATAGGAATGTTGAGGCCACTTTCCATACCGGAGTGGAAATGGGAGAACATCACGATGGATTTTGTTGTGGGGCTACCGAGGACATTGCATGGATATAATTCTATATGGGTTATTGTTGATCGCCTCACCAAGTCAGCTCACTTTCTTCCAGTGAAGACGACTTACGGTATGAACAAGTATGCTGAATTGTACATCAGGGAGATCGTTAGGCTTCATGGGATTCCTGTTTCCATTGTGTCAGATAGGGATCCGCGGTTCACGTCGGCGTTTTGGAGGAGTCTGCATCGAGCTTTAGGTACCAAGCTAACCTTTAGCACTGCTTTTCACCCTCAGACAGACGGTCAGTCAGAGAGAGTGATCCAGACTCTTGAGGATTTGCTACGTGCCTGCGTGATAGATTTTGAGGGGAGTTGGGATTCGAAACTTCCACTGGTTGAGTTCACGTATAATAACAGTTACCAGGCTTCGATAGAGATGGCTCCATATGAGGCGTTATATGGACGCAAGTGCAGATCACCAGTCCATTGGGATGACGTTGGCGAGAGGACTGAATTAGGTCCCGATATCGTTAAACAGACCGCCGAGGTTATTAATAGAGTTCGGGATAGAATGAGGACGGCGCAGAGTAGACAGAAAAGCTATGCTGACAGTCATCGTCGTGAGTTGGAGTTTGAGGTAGGAGACCATGTGTTTCTCAAGGTGGCTCCAATGAAGGGAGTGATGAGGTTCGGCAGGAAGGGAAGTTGAGTCCAAGATACATTGGGCCGTTCGAGATTCTAGAGAGGGTAGGCACATTAGCGTATCGAGTAGCACTACCACCACACCTATCAGCAGTACATAATGTGTTCCACGTGTCTACGCTCCGGAAGTACATGTCGAACCCTTCACATGTGCTGAGTTATGAGCCGTTACAGTTAGCCCCAGACTTGTCATACGAGGAGAAGCCGATGAGAATTCTTCAGAGGCAGGAGAGGAGATTGAGGAACAGGACCATTCCGATGATTAAAGTCCAGTGGGCGAACCACACTGAGCAGGAGGCAACGTGGGAGACCGAGGAGGACATGCACAACCGGTACCCGGAGTTATTCAGTAAGTCAAATTTCGAGGACGAAATTTATTTTAAGGGGGGTAGAGTTGTGACGCCCAGAAATCCGAGATAGCCACATGGACTGAAATTATGTGCGCATTTTAAGTTTTAGGGAATTTCTAGCGTTTTAAAAATATATGTAGCCTCTGAAAATTTTAGTAAACAAAAGAAAATTGGTTGTGGACATTTCCTTCACCCCATAATTTTGTAGCACTTTCTAGATTTTTCCTACACCGTTAGAAGTTATAAGTTTATTTTTAAAGTTGCTTTAACACTTTTAAAATATATATATATATATATATATATATATATTAAATTATTGTGTAAGCACTTTTAAACCTTAAACTTTTATAAATAAGGATTAGGCCTCCTAAACCCTACAACCATACGTGATTTTCAAAAAAAAAAAGAAGAGGGTATACGGCTGGGGTTGCAAAGGAGGCGGCTGAACTTTGGTTGGGAAACAGAGTTTGATCCTTGTCGCTTGTGGTGTAATTCGCCGGAGAACGACTCTCAACCGTCACCAAATATTCTAAGGCAAGTTAAATTTCGTTCTTTGATGCATCGTTGAGATCAATATACGTGCTTGAATGGCTTCGGATCGCATGTGTTCTGCAAATTATTTTTCTGGTTCCCTTGTTGCACGTTGAAATCATAAAGTGATTTGATGCATGAAGGTTCTGTTTTTGTTCCTCTTTCGGATCGGTGGTGTCTTGTTATGCATGAAGGTTCTTTTGTTTTTTCCTTTCTTTCTTTTCCTCGATTAGGGAAGTAAAAGCCGATCCATGTTGCTGTGAGGAAATCAGGTTGTTTGTCTGCTGAGTTATGCTCAAAACCGTGTCTCTTTTGGTACGACGGCATGAAAAAAAAAATTTCTATCTTTTGTGCGTTCCTTCCGGTTCCATGGCCGAGGAGATTATTAGTGGGTCTTTCCATTGTGATGAGTCATCATGGGTACAAATTCTGAATTTTAAGACACCTGCGTTTTCTTTTGGGTGTATGTTCGCATGTGATTGGTGGTTTTGAAGAAAAATTTATTTTCTTTTTCAACATGCAATGGGTTTGTACGTGAGCCCCTCAACTTAGCTTCCCTCACATTTTCTTCATTTAAAAATGATTTGGCTCTAAAGCCGTGGGTGTGTGTGTTTGGAAGATTAGTGGTTTTATTGCTAATAAGAAGGTTAGAGGAAATGATTTGGAAAAAAAAAAAAAGAATCTTGCTGCTCACTTTCTTTTGAGGGCTGTGTGTGGGAGTGTGTTTTGAAGCTAGGGTGGATTTTAAATTAGAAGTTTGTGGAAAATTTTGATAGAGATCCTTTTAAAAAAAAATAATAATGTTTTGAGGATTTTAAATGATCTGTGGCAAAGTTATGACTGATATTATGGGCGTGTGGATGCCGGCCGACGGGTCGGGGTGCCCCGCCAAATTATTACGGGCGTGTGGATGTCGACCGACGGGTCGGGGTGCCCCGCCAAATTATTACGGGCGTGTGGATGTCGACCGACGGGTCGGGGTGCCCCGCAACTTGACTGATTACGGGCGTGTGAATGTCGGCCTTCGGGTCGGGGTGTCCCGCCAACTTAATGGATTCATATGAGCTTATTTAAATAAGCCACTTGACTGATGACTGCAGGAAGTTTTTGAGCCACACTTCATAAATAAATGAAGGAATGATTCACGTATTTTGAGGCTAATGGTTTATTTCGAGGTTAAGGGTAAGGATTGAAAGACTTTGTTTGATGAAAATTCCTCTTATTTTTAAAAAGGGGTTGCGTTGAGGTTAATGGGTTCTTGAACTATTTTATTTGACGAACTTTTTATTTGAGCAGCTGGCTAAATGAGTTTATGTTAAATAAACATATTTTACTGCATGTGCATGTATTATGTATTATTTGTTATTTCCGGAGTTTACTTGCTGGGCTTCTAGGCTCACTAGACTTCATCGATGCAGGTGATGATGTGTAGGCGGTGCTGGTTGGCGAGGGCTTGATCGGAGTGAGAAGGCGCTTATCGATGGACACTCGTTTTCCGCATATTAGAACATTTTTATGATTCATTAAATTTTTATTCTTTGAAGAAAAATATTCGTATTAGTATTTATTTGAATTCGACTGCTTCATGATTGGATGTTTCATGATGCCAGATGGAATGGCTTTTATGTTCTATTAAAAAAAAAAAAAATCGCGTTTTTCTTTTAAAAAGTACGGGCGTTTCACCAGCCGCAGCGCATCTCATTTCTGAAATTAATTAAAATCAGCAAATACATAACATTTAAAATTGCAAATTTGGCCCATGAGATCAATAAAATGCATAAATGTGGTCCTATGGATTTTGGGGCGTTACAATAATCATACTCTATGATCAGATATCACCGATGTGCTCAGTTTACAAAACTGATCATTATGATGCAAAATCATATTTTCGGACCACTAAATCTATATATGGCATGTTTATTCTCATTAGCTAATATGGAAGTCCTACTTCCTTAGCTACCTTTTGAAGTCATTATTTGCAATTCCTCCTACTATACTCAAAACTTTGAGTACCATATATGTACGAAAATTTTAAACTAGTTCTTGTGTGACCCTCGATGGTTCAGGGATACAGCTAGTCTTGGCTCAAAACTCCTTGTGAACCGAAAACGCATTTTCGGACTTACCCATCCGATCACGGTAAAGCGTCTAGCAACATATTCCTATCCCATAGTATCACTGATAGTGCCTACAAGAACCAATCTATCATGGTTAGCGTACATGACAGTCCTTTCTTCTCAAATATCCCGACCAAATCAACGACCATTGGTAAATCAAGAGTCTTCAGAGATTCGATAGCCATGCATACATCTTGGAGATCAAATAGTGACATCGCATGTGCTACAAGGTAAACCCATTTACCTAAAGCACATCTAGTACTCTGGCCAGAGATTTGTCACACTATTATCTCCTCAGATAGCACAGGATATCGTCGCACCAAGGAAAGTCACATCCTCGACAACAAAGCATCGAATCCTACATGCATCATCCTCACACAACCTCGCCACCTGATGACCTTCATGGAGTCGGTAAAGGAGTCAAAGTGAGGGGACTAGCATGTAAAGTCTGAATGATGTTTCGAGTAATGAGGACAAATATGTACAACCATGACCTCGAACTCAAAAAATGATAACCACTTGGAGAGTCCGAACGAGGGTAGTCCGATAGATCACCAAGTCACTATCCATCTACATGCTCCGAACATCTCTATGTTCCCTACCAATGAAACGTGATACTTTGCATTGCAGATGCTAGTCTGAAGCTCGTGCAGACCATATAATCTTATGGATGGTCCAATAGACTAGGAACTAATTTAGAACACACAGTGACTATAAGATGTGTTTCATGATAGCCATCAAATCCACTATCATATCTAACATACACTATAGTGCATTTAAGGTCTTTATCCAACAAGTTTGCGCAATAAAAGCAAGATAAAGAAGGCCATGTAAATGTAAATTATATGAATAAAGATCATTTTTACAGTATAGTCAACAAACCCCACTACCAACAGTTGGATAGCTGGGCACCTAATCTAACATTTGGGTCACCAGCTTGTGTGCGATTGGTATCAGCTTGCACTTGATTCGTATCAGCTTGCGCGAGGTCTGTATCAGCTTGCACGTGATCAACTTGCACATTGTGTGAAGCGGCCTCGACAACTATCACATATGTTGCTTGTTGGTCCTGGGTCAACGTTAGTCAAACAAATAAATGACTTCAATGTTACCTGGGACATCCGTTTGTGCAACATTTCGAATATCTGCATTTGTAATAAGTGTGTCCAGTGCATGCTGATCATCAGCTTGGATTATGGTCTATTCCTCATCATCACTTGATACATCTAGGTTGATTCCAGACGGGTGCACAAATCGTTCAGGTTCGCAGCTGAAGTAGATCTAAAGCTTGTCTCATCAAACATCACTCGAGCTTATTATTTTCTAGTGTGAGACCTAGAAATGTGATTAAGAGATTATTTTGTTGGAATTAATCGGTTTTTAGAGATTTCTGGTGGTTCAGATCTCTGTTTGGATGTATTGTTTGCATTTTCGGGTCATATTTCACATTTAGAGCAATTCTGGAAATTTTGGAATTTTTCGAGTTTGAATCTGTTGGCAGATTCGATGACGTCATGTTTTCTGTTGCGCTACGCAATTGCTGACGTAAGCTTTGCTGTTGAAGTATTGGTTGAGTTAGCAATCAGATCTGATGACGTAAGGTTATCTGTTAGTGCTTGTTTTATTTTGGATGTTGGCAGCAAGTTCCTGTAGCGTGAAGGAAACGGTACCATTTTGGTGAATGCTTGCGGGAGAGATCTGTTGCCAGCAATCGATGTTCAAGCGTTTAGCGTGCTGTCTTCAGATTTGCCGACGTGTGCGAAGCTACGTCGTTTGATTTGATTGAAACGCTGTCGTTTGGATAAGTGGCTACGTCGTCGTTTTAGCATGGTGCGTTGCTAAGGCGTAGAGATCTATTTTTAGTGTGGCGCATTAGGTGACCAGTTGTGGGCAGATACGATGACGTAAGCAGCACGACGTCATTTTGGATAGCGCTTGTTACCTTGCGTTCGATTGCTGGTGTGAGCTTTGTACTGTTGAAGAAGCTGTTGGGTATTTCTTCGTCAGCTTTGCACTGTTCCCGTTACTATCAGAAGTTTGCGATATCTGTTAGCGTCGGTGGATTTTATATCCGATTGCTGGTGTGAGCTTTGTACTGTTGAAGAAGCTGTTGGGTATTTCTTCGTCAGCTTTGCACTGTTCCCGTTACTATCAGAAGTTTGCGATATCTGTTAGCGTCGGTGGATTTTATATCAATTTTCTCGTGTGTATTTAAGGAAGACTTGGTCTTCGATTTCAAGCACCAGATCCCATACTTGGCGAAATATTACCTTGGTTGTAGACCTCTGTTCTTCGAACCCTAGTACTGTTCACCGTGAGCTTTTCTGGTGAATTCCCGTCGTTGCCGGCCATTGTTTGATACGTTAAAGGTAGCGTTGGACTCCTCTTGCGAATCTCTATCATTCCATACCACTTTGGGAGGCTGTGATCGGCAAGTTGAGGAACGCGAAGTTGCTGCTCGGTTGTGCGTGGTATTGTACAGGTAGAACTTCGTTCCTTTCGTGATGAGATCTGTTCCTAGCCTTGAATTAAGCTCCCTGTTAAGTTGTGTTGTTGAGATTTAGTCGCTGGTTTGGTTGAGCATAGCTCCCAGCCGTGAGCTTCTGTAATTGGCCGTGATTTTCCTGTAGCTTGCCTGAGAACTGTTGGGCGTATGTTTAGCAGGTGTTGGATCAGATCTCTCGGGCCTGTCTTGTGGTAATTGTTGCACAGAAGTACAAGGTACGGATCTGAGCTTGATGTAGCTGGGAATTGGCGTGAGATTGAATGCTAGATGGCTGTTGTGCATTGCCGTGGATGTTGCATACACACATTACCCATATTGCATTCATATTTTTGTTGCAGCCATTGCTTCGTATTCTTGCATATTGCCGTTGTTTCTTACCAGGATGCGAGGGCGAGAGGCAATACCGCACTCTCATCTCCCTGCTGGGATTTATTAGCCACCATGCGCCGAGTGGTTAACTACCACAGTTCATGGGCGAGGCAACGGCGGGTTGAGTTGTTTGATGCATCTGGTATATGGGTGGAGTGCCAAGGCGAGTGGCTCATTACCACACTTTGAACTCACCCCGTGGCCACTAATTCGTTGCTGATCTCGTGGAGCTATGTTTGAGTTCCTTGGCTCCCTGTTCGGTTGTAGCCTTCAGCTGTTAGCCGGTGTCTCATGCATAGCATCTTTTATCTTATGCATTTTTTTTAGCTGTTTCAGTTGCTCTCCGTACTGGGGTTTGACCCCATGTCCCTCTGGGGCTTGGTTGTTTTCTCTGTTTGTGTTATTTTCAGGGAATCCAGGTTTTACAGCTGGTCGAGGGTTTCACCCAGCTGGTGGTGCCCCAGGAGGTGGTTGAGTATCCTAGTAGCGTATAGCATATTTATATGTATCAGTACTGTTAGCCAGGGGATGCCCTGCGCTTTGTCATTGTATTATGTTGTTGGAGTCTGATACATGTTGTTGCTGTTGTTATGCTATACTGTTGGTTGTTTTTATAAACTGGGATATATTTTGAGTATTGCGGTATTTTAAATTATATTGTTTAAACCGTCAGGCCAAAAGCAAAAAAAAATTTACCCGCTTTTTAGTAGCTTCCGCTTGTGTTTGTGTGATTTTACTCTTTTGTGAGCACAAGGCCTGACAAAATCTGCGTTGTATTGTGGTGCTAAGAGTTCACGTTAAGTGAGGCTTGCCGGACTGGGTGTTTACAGAAGCTGTATTCATCAAATCTTCTAGTGGAAGCTTCCTAAAAAGGAAGAAGGGGAGACGTATATTTGAGATCCGAACTTCTAGAAACAAATTCTTGACCTTTACTCTATTTACATTATCTGCATCATAATTTTTACTGTTCACTGTTTAATCAGCTCCTGTGGAGAGGATGGATGTCGTGATAGCGCGGTTTCAGAGGATGAACCCTCCAGTCTTCAATGGTGACGAGTCCAGTGAGGATGCTGATTCGTGGCTCCAGAATATTATCGGTCTTTTCGATCGGGTGCAGTATGATGATGATCTTCGACTAGTTTAGTGACCCTCTTGCTCAGGAAGGTGGCGGAGCGCTGGTGGCGAGGCGCTTCGAGTACCTTGTTGGAGACCGGTGTTGGGATCTCTTGGGGCAGTTTTTGCGAGACCTTCCGGCAGGATTATGTGCCCGAGTCCTATGTGAACGCCTGGGAGTGGGAGTTCGACCATCTGGAGCAGGGCTCCATGACTGTTAGGGAATATGCTCGGCAGTTCTCTTCTTTGTTGGCGTACGTTCCCCATGTTTCTGGCCGGGAGAGGGCCAAGCGGACTAGATTTCTTGAGGGCTTGAATGAAAAGAGTTGTATCAAATGGTGTTGACCAGTAAGCCCAAGAGTTATGCTGAGGCCGTGGATGCTGCTATTGACATTGAGGAGGTCTTGCGCAGTCGTCGTGCTCGTAGGCAGCATGCAGCGCCGGGTGGTCATCCTGCTATTCAAGGAGTGCAGTCTTCTCAGTCCTCCCAGTCCGCCTATCAGCCCCAGAAGCAGCAGCCACAGGTGACACAGCAGTCTGGCCGTCAGAGGTTCCGTCCCTGCGTTCAGTAGTTTAAGAAGAAGTCGGGTTCTGGCTCTTCTGGTTCAGGCAGCTCGAGTAGCAGTGGTTCTCGGGCTGAGTTTTGTGGATTTTGCAGTGGAAAGCATCCGTCTACGCAGTGTGTTGGTGTGCAGGGCTCCTGCAACCTTTGTGGTTGGTACGGGCATTTTGCCAGTGTGTCCGTCAGCTGGATCACAGCAGACCGCGGCCCAGCCTTAGGGTCGTGGAGGTCAGTCTAGGGGTCGTTCCCCTCAGTTTCAGCAGCCTCGGTCGGGTAAGATTCAATTCAGGCCTTTTTCGTAGCCTGGACCTTCACGTTTTGGGCAGTCGTCTCAGCCTTTCATCTCTGGAGCCTAGCATGCTTAGGTTAACGCCATCACTAGGGAGCAGGCCGAGGAGACGTCGAGTCGGGTGATCGCAGGTACTTGCCTTATTTTCGATTTTCCTACACGTGTGTTGTTTGACAACGGTGCATCACATTCTTTTGTTTCAGATTCGTTTGTTGTTGAGCATGGTCTGTGTACCATTTCGTTGCGCGATGCTGTTTACGTGTCTACCCCTGGCGGTGTGAGCTTGTTCTCCCAGGAGGTTTTGTTGGATGGCGTGTTGCGGTTTGGTGAGCATGTGTTGGTAGCGAACTTGATCCGTTTGATGCTGTGGGATTTCGATTACATAGTTGGGATGGACGTGTTGTCCAAGTATAGGGCCTCAGTGAACTGTTTCCATGGGATTGTGCACTTTGCATGGTCTGTGTACCATTTCGTTGCGCGATGCTGTTTACGTGTCTACCCCTGGCGGTGTGAGCTTGTTCTCCCAGGAGGTTTTGTTGGATGGCGTGTTGCGGTTTGGTGAGCATGTGTTGGTAGCGAACTTGATCCGTTTGATGCTGTGGGATTTCGATTACATAGTTGGGATGGACGTGTTGTCCAAGTATAGGGCCTCAGTGAACTGTTTCCATGGGATTGTGCACTTTAGGCCTATGTCTGGTGAGAAGTGGGACTTCTATGGCCAGGATTCGCGATCGAAGATTCCCTTAGTTTTAGCGATGGAGATGTTCAGCTTGTTGTCCCTAGGAAATGCTGGTTTCCTGATTTACGCTTTGGATGCGTCTTCTTCTTCCCATGTGCAGCTTAGTGACGTTCCCGTGGTGCGGCATTTTCCCGACGTGTTTCCCGAAGAGATTCCTGGTTTTCCTTCGAGGCGGGAGATTGACTTCAGCATCGATTTGGTGCCTGGAACAGCTCCAATTTCTCGTGCCCCGTATCGTCTGGCGCCTGCGGAGTTGAGAGAACTCAAGGTGCAGTTCGATGATTTGTTGGAGAAAGGTTTTATCCGACCTAGTATGTCACCGTGGGGAGCACCCATATTGTTTGTAAAGAAGAAGGATGGCTCAATGCGGATGTGCATTAATTTTCTCTAGCTGAACAAAGCCACTGTCAAGAACAAGTACCCGTTGCCGAGAATCGATGATCTGTTTGATCAGTTGCAAGGTTCTGTGGTGTATTCCAAGATTGATCTTCGTTCCGGGTACCATCGGCTGAGAGTGAGAGATCAGGATGTTGCGAAGACTGCTTTTCGTACCAGGTACGAGCATTTTGAGTTTCTAGTTATGCCGTTTGGTTTGACCAACGCGCCTGCAGTCTTCATGGATCTGATGAACCGAGTTTTCAGAGAGTTCATAGACCAGTTTGTGATTGTTTTCATTGACGACATCTTTGTGTACTCGAAGAATCCGAGGCAGCACAAGGATCACTTGGAAATTGTCCTTCAGAGATTGAGAGAGCAGCAATTGTATGCTAAATTCTCACTCGAGAATCCGAGGCAGCACAAGGATCACTTGGAAATTGTCCTTCAGAGATTGAGAGAGCAGCAATTGTATGCTAAATTCTCCAAGTGCGAGTTTTGGTTGTATCGTGATGTATTTCTGGGTCATGTCATTTCAGCCGAGGGGATTTCTGTGGATCCCAGTAAGGTTGATGCTGTTCTGAACTAGGAGCGTCCCAGAAATGTGTCTGAGATTCACAGTTTCTTGGGTCTGGCTGGCTATTACCGTAGTTTCATCGAGGGATTCTCTAGTATAGCAAAGCCGATGACTCAATTGACCCAGAAGGATAAGAGGTTTGTGTGGTGAGCAGTGCGAGAATGCCTTTCAACTGCTCAAGGAAAAGTTAACTACTGCGGCTGTGTTGGCTCTGCCGTCCGGTTCAGGTGGTTTTGTTTTTTGTTCTGACGCTTCGCTAAATGGATTGGGCTATGTTTTGATGCAGAATGGTCGAGTCATTGCGTATGCCTCGCGGCAGTTGAAACCGCACGAGACTCGTTATCCAGTCCATGATTTGGAGCTTGCAGCGGTGGTTTTTGCGCTGAATATCTGGCGTCATTATCTGTATGATGAGCAGTTTGTGGTGTACTCAGACCACAAGAGTTTGCAGTATCTGTTTTCATAGCCTGACTTGAACATGAGACAGCGCCGTTGGATGGAGCTGCTAAAGGACTTTGATTGTGAGATCAAGTACCAGCCTGGGAAGTCGAACGTAGTGGCCGATGCTTTGAGCAGGAAGGCTAGCGAGATGCTTGCGTCGTTGTACATCTCTAAGGATCAGGAGCATCTTAACACTACGGGTTGGAGATTCTACCCAGCTGAGGATTGTGTAGTGGTTTCTTCTTTCCAAGTAGAGCCACAGATTGTTTCTACTATTCGAGAAGCTCAGAGGACTGATCCGTCCATCCACGAGTTGAAGTTAAAGGTCAGGGCTGGCGAACTTGAGGACTATTCTATCTCTTCCGATGGTTTTTTCCGTTTTCGGGGCAGGTTGGTGGTGCCCAATTTGATTGATTTGAAGGAGGAGATCCTTCGGGAAGCGCACTGTAGCAGACATAGCGTTCATCCTGGTGCACGGAAGATGTACCATGCGTTGAAGCCGCACTTTTGGTGGGCTGGCCTGAAGAGTGACGTTGCTGGTTTTGTCGCTCGTTGTTTGAATTGCCAGTTGGTTAAGGCCGAAAGGATGAGACTCGGTGGTCTATTGCAGAGTTTGGAAGTGCCCCAATGGAATTGGGAGCACATTGCGATGGATTTTGTGACACATCTGCCTCGTTCCAGCAGAGGATGTGATGCTATTTGGGTGGTTGTAGACCGTCTGTTGAAGTCTGTACATTTCATTCCCTATGGGATGACCTTATCGTTGAAGAAGATGGCGAAGCTGTACGTTGATTTTGTGGTTAGACTTCACGGTGTGCCTGTTTCGATTGTTTCACCGAGATCCGAGGTTTACTTCCAGGTTTTGGAAGAGTTTGCAAATAGCTTTTGGTACCAGATTGGCGATGAGCACCGCATATCACCCCCAGACAGATGGCCAATATGAGAGAACTATCCAAACGTTGGAGGATATGTTACGAGCTGTTGTGTTGGATTTCGGAGGTAGCTGGCAAGACGCGTTGTCTTTAATTGAGTTTTCCTACAATAACAGCTATTAGGTGACGATTGGAATGGCGCCGTTTGAGGTTTTGTATGGTAGAAAGTGCAGATCGTCGGTATGTTGGGAAGAAGTGTGGGAGAAGCAGCTATCTGCCGCTGACTTTGTGCAGCAAATGAAAGATCATGTTGATCTAATTCGACAGCGGATGAGAGCTGCCCAAGATCGCCAAGCCAGTTATGCGAATAAGAGGCTTCGACCTCTAGAATTTCAGGTTGGTGATCACGTATTTCTCAAAGTTTCTCCGTTTCGCAGTGTCATGCGCTTTGGACACAAGGGAAAGTTAGCCCCTCATTACGTCGGACCGTATGAGATTGTTGAGAGGATTTGCCCTTTAGCGTATCAGCTGTTGTTGCTGCCAGAGTTGTCTTCTCTTCATGACGTCTTCCATGTTTCCATGTTGAGGAAGTATGAGCCAGATCTGTCTCATGTGCTTAGAACTGGCGAGGTTGAGCTAGATCAGTCATTGAGCTATCAGAAATATCCCTTGCAGATCCTTGGCAGAAAAGAGAAGCAGTTGAGGAATAAGACCATTTCGTTGGTGATGGTGCAGTGGAGCAAACATGGCAGGGAAGAAGCTACTTGGGAGCTGGAAGAAAAGATGCAGCGCGAGTGGCCGCATCTATTTGAGTAGTTGTTGAGCTAAATTTCCAGTAGTTGTAGCTTCTGGTTGTATTTCTTCCCTAGTTGTTATAAATTGTTTGCTCAGTTATCTTGAACTCTTGGCTTGTGTTAGGCAGAGTTCTGTTGTGTATCTTGCTGTTTAGTTGTATTTCCAGATTGTTGTTTGATTTCGGGGACGAAATCCTTTTAAGTGGGGGAGAAATGTGAGACCTGGAAATGTGATTAAGAGATTATTTTGTTGGAATTAATTGGTTTTTAGAGATTTCTGATGGTTCAGATCTCTGTTTGGATGTCTTGTTTGCATTTTCGGGTCAGATTTCACACTTAGAGCAATTCTGGAAAATTTGGAATTTTTCGAGTTTGAATCTGTTGGCAGATTTGATGATGTCATGTTTTCTGTTGCGCTACGCAATTGCTGACGTAAGCTTTGCTGTTGAAGTATTGGTTGAGTTAGCAATCAGATGTGATGACGTAAGGTTATCTGTTAGCGCTTGTGTTATTTTGGATGTTGGCAGCAAGTTCCTGTAGCGTGAAGGAAACGGTACC
>KQ987769.1:57514-73225 GCA_001598015.1 Dorcoceras hygrometricum
AAGAAGCACGACGTCATTTTGGATAGCGCTTGTTACCTTGCGTTCGATTGCTGGTGTGACCTTTGTACTGTTGAAGAAGCTGTTGGGTATTTCTTCGTCAGCTTTGCACTGTTCCCGTTACTGTCAGCAGTTTGCGATATCTGTTAGTGTCGGTGGATTTTATATCAGTTTTCTCGCGTGTATTTAAGGAAGACTTGGTCTTCGATTTCAAGCACCAGATCCCATACTTAGCGAATTATTACCTTGGTTGTCGACCTCTGTTCTTTGAACCCTTGTACTGATCACCGTGAGCTTTTCCGGTGAATTCCCGTCGTTGTCGGCCATTGTTTGATACCTTCGAGGTAGCTTTGGACTCCTCTTGCGAAGCTCTATCATTCCATACCACTTTGGGAGGCTGTGATCGGCAAGTTGAGGAACGCGAAGTTGCTGCTCGGTTGTATGTGGTATCGTACATGTAGAACTTCGTTTCTTTCGTGATGAGATCTGTTCCTAGCCTTGAATTAAGCTCCCTGTTAAGTTGTGTTGTTGAGATTAGTCGCTGTTTTGGTTGAGCGTAGCTCCCAGCCGTGAGCTTCTGTAATTGGCCGTGATTTTCCTGTAGCTTGCCTGAGAACTGTTGTGCGTATGTTTACCAGGTGTTGGATCAGATCTCTCGGGCCTGTCTTGTGGTAATTGTTGCACAGAAGTACAAGGTACGGATCTGAGCTTGATGTAGCTGGGAATTGGCGTGAGATTGAATGCTACTTGGCTGTTGTGCATTGCCGTGGATGTTGCATACACGAATTACCCATATTGCATTCATATTTCTGTTGCAGCCATTGCTTCGAATTCTTGTATATTGTTGTGGTTTCTTACCAGGATGCGAGGGCGAGCGGCAATACCGCACTCTCATCTCCCTGATGGGATTCGTTAGCCACCATGCGCTGAGTGGTTAACTACCACAGTTCATGGGCGAGGCAACGGCAGGTTGAGTTGTTTGATGCATCTGGTATATGGGTGGAGTGTCAAGGCGAGTGGCTCATTACCACACTTTGAACTCACCCCGTGGCCACTGTTTCGTTGCTGATCTCGTGGAGCTATGTTTGTGTTCCTTGGATCCCTATTCGGTTGTAGCCTTCAGCTGTTAGCCGGTGTCTCATGCATAGCATCTGTATTTTATCTTACCCATTTCTTTTAGCTGTTTTAGTTGCTCTCCGTACTAGGATTTGACCCCATGTCCCTCTGGGGCTTGGTTGTTTTCTCTGTTTGTGTTGTTTTGAGGGAATCCAGGTTTTACTGCTGGTCGAGGGTTTCACCCAGCTGGTGGTGCCCCAGGAGGTGGTTGAGTATCCCAGTAGCGTATAGCATATTTATATTTATCAGTACTGTTAGCAAGGGGATGCCCTGCGCTTTGTCATTGTATTATGTTGTTGGAGTCTGATACATGTTGTTGCTGTTGTTATGCTATACTGTTGGTTGTTTTTATAAACTAGGATATATTCTGAGTATTGCGGTATTTTAAATTATATTGTTTAAACCGTCAGGCCAAAAGCAAAAATTTTACCCGCTTTTTGATAGCTTCCGCATGTGTTTTTATGTTTTTACTCTGTTTAGAGCACGAGGCCTGACATATAGTGTCAGGCTCGGTGCTTATAAACACAGATGCAACACGCAAAACATGGAATCTTAAAAGTGGCTAAAAATTTTTCTTTTTGGCCCGAATTTGAAATGCGTCAACAAAGACGTATACTCAAGATACGATTTTGAATCAAAACCACAACATAAAAACTCCAGTTACAACAATTTATACATACATACAGCCCAATCAAGTCAATACACAACAACTACATAGGGAATCCCCTGACAATGACTCGATATAACATATATATATATGTAACTGGGAACTCACGCCTGGGACTGCACCAGCTGTAACACCTCTTGTACCAGCTTACTACAGGAAAAAGGCTTGCAGTGGCCAACACACGGCCAAAGTAGCCCAAGGAAAAAAACGATGTCAAACCTCAATACGAAGAGCAAATCATCATACAAATATCAAATAAAGCATGAACATAAAGTGTGCAATGCATGGAAGGATGCCAGAAGACATCGAGTCTCAAGGAGTAGCTCAACAGCTGGGAATCCACCTCCCAAAGAATCATTCGACAACTAGAGAACAAAACAGAAATAAACGACTGAGCCCAAAGAAACGACAACACTGCTGGAAAACAACGCTGAAATAGCCACGGAGTATGTGAGAGCATGGGAGCCACCCAATCAACCCACACACAGTACCAGAAGCAAGATAGAATAGCTCAACCCACTGGTGTCCTAAGCTCTCAAGAGCATGGGATTTACCCAATAGACCCATGGCGGCACAACAAGCCACAGCAGGGAGAAGAGGAGCATGGTAGCTAACCGATCGACCTCAAGTAAATCCAACAACAAGCTTCCTGGTATTTATAGATCAACAACACAAGTCCAGCATAGTATAACAAAGAAGGCTCACAACAGGGAACGACTAGCAATGAATAACAACTCTAGCAACAGATAACAATGGAGGAGCTCAACATGCCAAGCGTGTATGCCATACTAACAGAATATATGCAGTAGACAATAACCATAAGGAAACATGTTGGCGCAGTGTGAGACCCGAAAGATTATTGGATTGATTAATATAATTAATCGGGTTTAGTATAGACCAGATTTGACATGAGAAGATCTAGGGCAGACCAGATTTGAGTTGGTAGACTTGGTTAACATATCGGGTTTCTATATCTGTGTGTTAGAAACAGCTCTGGACAGTTGGAGAGTGCTATGGGCTAGCAATCAGATTTGGGTTGTTGATAAGTTCTGGTTGGTAACCTCGGCTTTGGAGTTGGTTGATGGTAATCAAGGATAGAGATCAAACCTGGTTGTCGCAAAGTATTCGAGGTGTGTTAGTTGATTGTCCTGCGCGGGTAGAGAAACCAGATTTGAGGGTGTAAGTTGAAAGCACTATGTGAACCGGCCTGACTCGAGGGTTTGGTGTAGATCGGTTTCGGGTTATCTAGACCGGAAGGCAGTGCGACGCAGTTTCGGGTATTAGCGAGCGCTGGTTAGTATTTGTGTGAGATCTGGTCATACAGATCTGGTTTGCGATGCGACGCCGTTTAGCGATAACAGATTTGGTGCTAGCGGGTTGATGTGTACCAGTGGAATAGTGGACTTCTGTGCGACGTATTTTGGAAGGAAGTTCATATCTGTTTTAGCGTAAGGTTCAGATCTGGTGTGGTACTCAGATCTGAGTGGGAATCAGCTTTGAGCCTATGTTGTCGGTGGTTCCTGTTCACCAGATTTGGGAGACTTAAGTTGTATATATAGATGACTTTGACTGTGGTCTCGCCATTATGTTCCCGACACTTTGAAATACTTCCCGAAAGCTTACTCTGTCGCGTTACCCTATTTACTGTTCACTGAACCTTATCTTCGTCGATTGCCGACGGTAGACAGCTCCGATTGAAACAAGAGTGATAGCGATGGACTCCTCTTGTCAAGACCGTTCTTTCTATACCTCTTTCGAAGACTTGAGTTTAGCTTGGAGAGGATCGCGAAGGAAGCTACCTTGTGTAGTCTGTTAGCGTTTGAGCAGATTTGTTCTTCTGTTCAGGTAACGCTTCGAGTAAGTGTTAGAACCTACCTTATGCTCCGTTTAGAGCTATCTGTTGTGCTAGAAGGGTAGGACAGATGTAACGACCGGACTTTTCTTAACGGAAAGTTTAGGGTTCAAATCGAAAGACCCAAAAGTTTCGATTCTAAATGATGAACCAGTCGTTATTAAATTTTCTGGGCTAAAGTGAAAATAAATTCAACACTTAAACAATAAGATAAATCAGACGTGAACTATAAAAGGCGCGGAAGTACTACACATCTGAATTTAATAACAAACGCGGAAATGGGAGAGATGTGATGATGCAATAAGTGAGAATTTCAACCATGAAGTCTGTACAGATTTCTACAAAATAATCGAACTAGAAATTTGATTCAAAAAAACACAAAAAATAAGGTTCCTGTACAACAAAATCTGAAACAGAAAGGAGCAATGAAATCTGGTGTCCACGATAAACACTTCCTTCCTTTCTGTTCATCTCCCTCCAGCTCCTGTTTGCTCTTTACCTGCACTCAATGAAAACTAGTGAGCCAAAGGCCCAGCAGGTAAAATCTGGGATATCGAAGGCATACAGATAAAAGCAAACGGTATCTGATACAACTGAGATATGAGTATACTTAACAATAATTAAGCAAAGTATAAAACTGAGGAATCTGAATAATTACGAAAGCGTGAAATATGAATCAGTTCTGAAAACAATTTCGAAGCATATTTAAACATACTGTAGAGCTGTGATTAAAATCACTCATACGCTCTTTATTTCTTTTCTGAAATTATGACAACATTTAAACATTTGGTCCAATTCGTTTGATCAAACTCCTGATATCAGTATTAGCATAAAGCTCATGGTTGAAGGGGTATACAGATCCGTCAATCCGTAATCCTAATCCTTCCTATTTGAAAGGGCACACGGTTCGTCAGCCGCGCACTCACCCTTCCTCTGGGGACCCTCTTCGTTGTCATAACTTAAAACATTTCTAAAACATTGTTCTGCTCTTTATTTTCTTTTGTTAATCTGTTTTCCTTTTCTCTTAGTACGATTTACTGGTTTTTGTGTATTAAATGATGTTCTGGAACTGTATAAGGATTCTCTGAAATGCTTGCGAAGATGAAAACTGAATAAAAATACTACTTGAATCTGTCAATTGAATCGGATAATTCTTTCAAATTGAAGTGGAAATAAACAAGGAATCTGACTCTAGAATTTCTCTATTAATTATAAAGAAATAGAGAAATGAACAAGTAACATCTAACTGAATATAACGTTACAAGGAAGAAGAAAACAATTCAGCTGTCAGCTGGTCAACTCAGACGTCAATGTTGTTTAAACGAAGGAACTCAGCTGTTGGTAAAACAAAATACTTCAGATGTCAGTTGGTCAACTTAGTAGTCAACACAACTTAACAAAGAGATTCAGACGTTGAGCAATCCAATATATGAACACCAACTAAAACAACATCTGAATACAAAGTACGGTAACAGCTGAATATAATTAACGCGACAGCTGAACTCAAACGAATGCGACAGCTGAACACAAACTATTACGACATCTGACAACAGCTGAACAAGAATAATACAACAGCTGAAAGCCACACTTAGAATTTATCCAACATAGAATATCAGTTGTGGTTTAAGAACCAGATTTCAGACTTAACCAGGTGAATAAACATTAACAACGATGGTTTCCTTTGTCTGAAGAAATCAAAATATCTCAAGAAATTTCTGGAAAAAGATCGAATAAGCTACTTGTAAGATACTTCGAAGAAATATCTTTAGCATACTCAAGAACATACTGGACGAACATCATCAAACCATTTCGAAAACATTTCTGGATCAAAATACAGTAAATACGTACCTCTGTAAAAACAGAGCATGAACATACTTTAATTTTAAGAACAGCCGTAACAAAACTTCAAATCCTAAACTCACAAAAACATGCATACATAAGTGAATATATGCTTTAATGAGTGAGCAAGAAACAGAGTTTACTTGCCTGAATTCTGCAACACAAACACAGCCGAAGTTCAGCAAATCACCTGCACTCCGTTCGTCTCCTTCAAAAGTTTTAAAAGGATTTTGCTCGGTTTCCTTAAGAAAGAGCACCGCTTACTATGATTTGTTTTGAAAGTAATGATGCATGAAGCAGCTTATGGTTCTATTTATATGATTTAAATGCCTAAGGAAGGAAAACACGTTATCAATAGGTCAACGTCCCCTAAAAGCGTACTCTGTTTTTCAAAGTAAAATCCGATGCAATAAAAACCAAGCCAATTTAGTTAAAATTAAGGATCCGATTGGTTTGAAATTAACCTGCTAAACAACTGCTGAATTTATGTTCTAACATCTGGAAGTCTATGCATTGCAATAGAAATCTGAATAAAGCATGAAGCTAACTTCTGAATGTCGATTTAATGAAGTCTGAAACTTACGAAATCATGAAATCTGAATTTTAGCTTTTCAAGGCTTAAAACTAAACAGTACAAATCTGAAACTTGAAATTCAACCAAATTAAGAGTTGAAGAAAATAGCATATCAATTTATTCCCTCAAATCCATAACTTATTAATTGTGGCTAAAAAAAGTCTGGTCACTACATTCTACCCCCTTAAAAGAATTTCGTCCTTGAAATTACTTACTTGAAGAGGTCTGGGTAACTTCTCTGCATATCAGCTTCAACTTCCCATGTTGCTTCTCTTTCTGAGTGATTTTTCCATTGAAATCTAATCATTGGGATAGTTCTGTTTCTTAACTTACGATTTTCTTTCGCTAAAATCTTCTCTGGAATCTCTTCGTAAGTCAAGTCTGATGCTAAATGAATGGGTTCATATCTGAGTACATGCGAAGGGTTTGCAATGTATTTTCTAAGCGCTGATATGTGGAACACATTGTGAACAATAGACTTCTCTTGAGGTAACGCTAAACGATACGATAAAGTCCCGATTCGTTCTAAGATCTGAAATGGTCCAATAAATCTGGGACTTAGCTTTCCCTTTCTACCAAATCTGATAACACCCTTCATTGGTGATATCTTCAAGAACACATGATCTCCTACTGCAAAGTTCAGATCTCTGCGATGACTGTCTGCATAGCTTTTCTGCCTACTCTGAGCAGTTTTCATTCGATCACGAATTCTTTTAATTGCTTCAGCAGTTTGTTCAACAATATCAGGTCCTATCTCCATTCTTTCACCTATATCATCCCAAAGAATCGGCGAACGACATTTTCTGCCATACAAAGCTTCGTATGGTGCCATTTCTATCGAAGCTTGGTAACTATTGTTATAGGTGAATTCAATTAATGGTAATTTAAATTCCCAACTATCTGAAAAGTCAAGAACACTAGCCCGTAACAAATCTTCCAGTATTTGAATAACTCTTTCTGATTGTCCATCTGTTTGAGGATGGAACGCTGTACTGAAAGTTAATTTAGTTCCTAAGGCTTGGTGTAAGCTTTTCCAGAATCTCGAAGTAAATCTGGGATCTCTATCTGATACAATAGATCTTGGAATTCCGTGAAGTCTGACTATTTCTTTGATGTACAACTCTGCATACTTATTCAAATCATAAGTTGTTGTAACAGGTAGGAAATCTGCAGACTTAGTTAATCTATCAATGATAACCCAAATTGCATTGTATCCAAGTGCTGTTCTCGGTAATCCTACAACGAAATCCATCGCTATATTGTCCCATTTCCATACGGGTATAGGAAGTGGTTTCAACATTCCAGCAGTTCTTTGGTGTTCTGCTTTAACTTGCTGACATGTTAAACATTCAGCGACGAATCTACAGATGTCACGTTTCATCCCCGGCCACCAAAACAGAGCTTGAAAATCCTTAAACATCTTTGTTCCTCCTATAGTGTCTCCAAATCTTTAATGCGAAAACAACTGCTGCTAATTCGAGATCGTGTGTAGGATAATTTTTCTCATGAACTTTTAGTTGTCTAGACGCGTACACGATCACCTTCTTATCTTGCATCAAAACAGATCCCAGTCCTATCTTCGATGCATCCGTATAAATCACAAAATTACCTTTCTCCGATGGTAACGTTAGAACAGGGGCTTTGATTAACGCAAGTTTTAATTTTTCAAAGCTGGACTGGCATTCTAAAGTCCAATCATACTTAGCATTTTTCTTAGTCAAAGCTGTTAATGGAACAGCGATCTTCGAAAATCCCTCTATAAATCTGCAATAATAACCTGCAAGTCCTAAGAAATTTCAGATTTCTGTTACACTCTTAGGTACAGGCCAATCCCATACAGATTCTACCTTTGACGGATCTACTTCTATTCCATCCTTTGAAATAATATGACCCAAGAATACAAATTTTTCGATCCAGAACTCACATTTTTCTAAACTTAGAAAATAACTGTTTATTTCTCAAAATCCGTAAGATTTCTCTAAGGTGTTCTTCGTGTTCACCTATGTTCTTAGAGTAGATAAGTATATAGTCTATAAATACTATTACGAATTTGTCTAAGAAAGGTTGAAATACCCGATTCATTAAATCCATAAAGACTGATGGCGCATTAGTCAATCCAAATGGCATAACTAAAAATTCATAATGGCCATATCTAGTTCTAAAGGCTGTTTTGTACACATCTGCTTCCTTAACTCGTAATTGGTGATATCCATACCTTAAATCGATCTTTGAGAACATAGCAGCTCCACGAAGCTGATCGAATAAATCATCGATCCTAGGGAGTGGATACTTATGTTGTGGAACCATGGCGGATCCGGATCACGCCTCCCGGCGAGGCAGCGGAAGAACAAAATTTGGGCCGGGAGACGATCAATACAATTCATAAACAATCATGCTATGAACCATTCATAGGGTGTTTTGATGATTACCTTGCTGGCAACTCGTGCCTGGCTCCGACCAGTTTCGCGAGGAAACCGGCACTTCACGGTAGGCGGCGGTAGATTACGTCAATCAGGTCCACGACCGAAAGGGAGACTCCTTCGTCAGCCTGCACTAGAAGGCTTGACGAGATCAGCACGGACGTATTCTCCTCGTCAAGTTGGCCGGAACAAATTCCGGCGAGGCGGCGGCGACGACGGCGGCGTGCACCGGCGGCGACGGCGGTTTGAGGAGAGGAAGGGGGCGGTGCCTTTTTGGCTAGGGTTAGGGTTGATTGTCATTGTTGTTATGAAGCCTAAGTCTACATTAAGTAGACAAGTAATAGACTTGGACCGGCCCAACGGGCCCGGGTCCAACAGATGAACATTCGGTTCATCCCTATCACCGTGACTTCATCGTAACTCCGATCTCCGATCAGATCGGACCGATCGACTCAGTTTCCAAAACTGAATACTATGATCTAAAAAACCATTTTTCAGAACCCCAGTGCAAAATGACCGTTTTGCCCCTCAACAGCGGGAAATCACGATTTGACCCCTGTTGACTTTTAGGAAGTCGCACTCCCCAAAATCCTCTTCCCTTGCTCAACACATTGAGCTCAGTATCCGTGCGGGAATCTCGAATCCAGTACTTGTGTGACCCTCAATGGTTCAGGGATACAGCTAGCCGTGGGCCCACAACCATTGTGGCTCCGGAATCACAATTCCGGACTTGCCCATCGGATCATGGTAAGAGCATCTAGAAACATCGCCCCATGATTCCCTAGGTATCACTGATAGTGCCTGCAAGAACCAGTTGGTCGTGGTTAGCGTACAGTACGGTCCTTTCAATCCATATATCCCGATCAGATCAACGACCATTGGTAAATCGAGAGTCGCAATAGATCCGATAGCTATGCATACATCTTGGAGATCGAATAGTGACATCGCGAGTGTAACTAGTAAACCCATTTACCTAAAACACTTCTAGTACTCTGGCCAGAGATTTATACACTATTATCCCCTCAGATAGCATAGGATATCCACGCATGTCTGCGAGCGGTGAATCCTCGACAACGATGCATCGACTCCTACATGCATTGGGGTCTCACCCAATCCCACCGCCTGATGACCCCAAGTGAGTCGGCAAACGAGTCAAAGTGAGACGCCTATCATGTAGAGTCTCAATGACGTTTCGAGTCGTGAGGACTAATCAGTACAACCAAGACCTCGGACTTATCCACTCGACAAATGTTAACCACTTGGAATGTCCGAACGAGGGTAGTTCGATAGATCACCAGGTCACTATCTATCTGCATGCTCTGAACATCACAATGTTCCCTACCAATGAAACATGGTACTTCGTATCGCAGATACTAGTCTCAATCTCGGGCGGCCTTATCCTCATTCTGACGGCCCAATCGACTAGGAACTAATTCAGAATACACAGTGACTATTAGATGTGTTTCATGATAGCCGTCATACCCACTATCACATCTAACATACACTATAGTGCATTCTAGGTCTTTACTCAACACAATTGTTAATCATTATACAACACAATGAAAGTAAAGAATGCCATATAAATAAACGCAAATATCATATATAAAGATTGTTTCATATAAGAGTCTATAAACCCACACGCCACAAGTTGGATAGTTGGGCATCTACTCTAACAACTTATTCTTAATTGTTAACTTATTCAGTTCTCTATAATCGATACACAAACGCATACTCCCATCTTCCTTCTTTACGAACAGTACTGGAGCACCCCATGGTGAGGTACTGGGTCTAATGAATCCCCTATCCAATAGATCTTGGATCTGGTCTTTTAGTTCCTTCATTTCCTTAGGAGCGAGTCCGTGAGGATGCTTAGAAACTGGGGCGGCTTCTGGCACTAAATCAATAGTGAATTATAATTCCCGACTCGGAGGCAAACCTGTAATATCTGCTGGGAAGATATCTGGAAACTCTCTCACGACACGTACATCTTCCAAATTAATTTTCTTTTCAGGTTCTAATAATAAGGCACTTACTAAAAATCCCTGACATCCGTTTCTTAGACACTTATGGGCTTTCAATGCTGATATTATTTTTGAGGTACCCCTAAACTTATTCAATTTGAACAGACCTCTGCTTAAAGTCGATAACAGCTGCGTATTTGGTTAACCAATCTATTCCCAATATGAAATCAAACTCAAGCATCGGAAATACTATCAAATCTGCATAGACAATATTTCCTTGCAACTTAAGTTCTATATTTCGGATAACACGATTAGTTACTATATTATCTCCCATAGGAATCTGAACACAAAATCCTACTTCTACTTCTTCTGGTTTAATAGACAATTTCTTAGAAAATTTATCTGATACAAACGAATGAGTTGCACCAGAATCTAACAGGGCTATTGTAGACATGTTAGCGATAGAGATCTTACCCGTTACCATTGTGGTATCTGTCGGAGCTTCTTCAGCTGTCATCACATAGGCCCTGCTTGTGATGAGCTGTTGTTGTTTCTGGGGCAGTTCCTAGACATGTGGCCTGGCTTGCCACATGTATAGCAAACCTTCTGTCCAAAAAGACACTGTCCTGCAAGATTTTTCTTGCAGGTAGGACATGGAGGCCTATTCCCAGAATTTGGAACAGCAGATATTGGTTGAGCATCAATTGTGTGAGGATTCAGATTTAGATTAGTGGTTAATTTTATTGTTTGGGATTAGCCACGTGAATTTTGAAGATATAGAGTTGTCGAATTCCTCCAAGTATTGAATCAACCGTACTGTAGCCAACGACTGGTAGGATTTGGAATTTGATGGTTACTGTAGCTTGCAGCTGGTGGAAATGGAAAATCAGTCGTTGCGCTTGTGTTGCGTCTGGCAGTCGTTGCGCTTGTGTTAGTTGCTACTAGTAGTAGGCGCGCACAAATACAAGGATCAACGAGGAAGTGCCACGTGTTGGTTACTATTGTGCACGAGGGAACCAGCCGCGGGAGTTTTTCCTTGTGCAACTGCTGGTCTGTTATGCGTCGACTGGATTTGATGACGTGGGCGCTGCGACGTCGTTTGATTTAGTTAAACTCCGTGTTTTGAATATTGCGACTGGGTGACCAGCTGTGGATTTGAGGAACCAGTCGAGGGAGCAACACGACGTCGTCTGGTTAAGTTGAAACGCTGCGTTTCGAGGTTTACGTCTGGGTTATTTAACGCCTTGCGACTGGATTGTTGCGTCTGGATTGTTGCGTCTGGGTTGTTGCGACTGGTTTGTTGTAGGAAGCATGAGTGCTAGTCGTAAGATTACTACTGTTCACGTCGACTGGATTGGTGATCAACAGTTGAGAGAATTGAGATGTATATATTTAGAGGTGTTGATCGACACTTAGAATAATTGAGAGCCCGATATTACTTATCTCTATTTCCAAACCCTCATCGAGCTACTGTTCACCGTGAATTTCTATCGCCGATTTCCATCGCATCCAACCTCTGTTTTTGACGATTTGAGTGGCGCTGGACTCCCCTAGCTTAGCTCTTTCGTTTGCTGCCCTTTTCGAACCCTGTATTAGCGCTGGTGTGGAAACGCAAAGCTGCTGGAGTTCGAAGCTTTTTAATAAAAGTCTGTACGTGCGTTCTTCTTCTAGCGTGAACTTTTGGGTGAGCATTTCTTGTAGATTTGAGCTCTGTTCTTGTAGTTAATGCCTGCGTAGAAGTGTAGGATTGAAGTATGCTTCTGACCGTAGGATTAGCGTGATTGAGTAGCAGAGTTGAGTTATGATTTTGAGTACCTGTAACAGATTTCAGCATTCCAGGAAGTCCCTGCTGCGTGAATTGAACCAGGAGAAATCTGGTTGCTTGGCCGTGTGTTGCCGTGACTTTGTTGAGAATCTGTTAGGTAAATTGAAGAAGAAAGGTACGAATTGAGCAGCACTTACAGCTTGAGCGTGAACATGACTGAATCGATGTTGTGGAATGTGTGGTGTTTCTGTTTTGTGTTTACGTGGAACAGCTGTTGAATTGATTGAACTTGATATTCTGTTTTCACGTATTATGATTGTATGCATTGAGCATTGATATTGATTGGCATACATGCATACATATTGGGCATTTACAGATTTGATTGATGACCCAAGCCACGTTGGAGCTGATCAACAGATGTGTTGTGCACCAGTCCAACACTATCATCGGAGCGGTGACTACTGGATATGAGTGTCTACCGCCGAGCTGTGATGGGCTGACGGGCCCCAATGATCACGGACCGATGATTTCCCGGTTGATAGATCGTGGTATTGAGGCTACTTTCTATGTTTTTCCGGTTGATAGACTGGCCTAGTTGACCGATATTCCTTTGACAGCCGCATGCATTTCATAGCATTGATTGTTAGCATGTTGCATGCATAGCTGTTTGATAGCTCTTCGTGCTGAGGCTTGACCTCGTACTTGTTTCCTGCTTTTGTTTTGTTTGGGTCTATGTTACCCACTTGCAGGAAATGCAGGTAACCAAGCTGGGCAGAGTGTAAGTTCAGCTGGTAGATCCCCGCATTCTTGAGTCCCAGTTATATATATATATATGTATGATATGTATTGAGCCGGGGGCTGCCCCGTGTTATCATGTATTTTGGGGATCTGTATTTGATTGATATTATGTTGTTGCCTCTTGCATATGAGTTTGAGTTAACTCATATTTTGAGTATTGAATATTTTGAATGTATGATTTGAAGTTCAGGCCCATTGTATTTCGAAAAATTTTTAAGCCCTGATTTTAAGCTTCCGTGTTTATGCGCTTATTATGTGTTGATTGTTAGTAATTAGCACGGGGCCTGACATTTTTGGTATCAGAGCTTAAACTTGGATAAGCTCGATTTCTTTTGATCACACTCGAGTCTAGGCACAGAGTTTTGATTTGATTTTGATTGCCTCTGTGACTTATGTGATCTATTATCTGTCTTGTTATTCTATCTGCTGTGAGATCTTACCTATAGGCTTGTTTAGATGCCGCCGAGACGAGAAGGAGGTAGGAGGACTAGACCTTCCGTGGAGGAGTCTAGAGCACGTAGTGATGACGACGCTCAGGTTGAGGACGTCACTAGGCAGATAGGTGGGATGGAGTTGGTCTTAGCCCGATTTCAGCGGACGAACCCACCGACGTTTGCCGGTACTGAGGGTGGTGCTAGGGCTGAGGCGTGGCTCTTCCAGATGGAGGAATTATTTGATACCTTGGAGTACGCTCCGGAAAAGAGACTGAAGTTGGCAGTGCTGCAGTTGCGAGAGGATGCGCAGCGCTGGTGGAGGGGTACTTCTAGGATGCTTCGTGATAATGGGACGGCGCTCACCTGGGATGGTTTTTGTGAGGCTTTTCGATGGGAATACACACCATAGTCCTATTTCTCCAGCCGAGAGCGCGAGTTTGATAGCGTGAAGCAGGGTGACATGCGTGTGGCCGAGTATGCGAGGCGGTTTTCTGCGCTTCTAGTGTACATGCCAGCTGTGGCGAACCAGGAGCGAACGAAGAGGAACAAGTTCTTGAAGGGCTTGAGACCTGATCTTTATCGGATGGTGTTGTCTGGGTCCCCGGCGACCTTCATGGAAGCTGTGAACAATGCGGTTGATATTGAGGAGAGTTTGATGGATCCCGAGGCTCCAGTGCATCAGACGACCGCGCGTGCTTCTCAGCCAGCTCAGGCGGTGTCGCAGTCGTATCAATCTCCTCAGGGGTCACAGCAGTCGAGTCGCCAGCAGTTCCGACCTCGAGGGAAGCAATTCAAGAAGAAGGGCCATTCGAGTTCCTCTGGTTCCGTGAGCTCTGGTTCTGGCAGTGGTTCAAGTAGTGGTTCTGGCGGCGGATTTTGTAGTCAGTACGGAGGGAGACACGAGACTGTGCAGTGTCGTGGAGTTAGAGGACTCTGCCATCTTTGTGGTCAGCCGGGACATTTCGCAAGAGCATGTCCTTCGATTGGAGGGCGGTCTACTGGTCAGTTGCAGCAGGGTTCCGCTAGTGGTTCTTCTCAGCGACAGCAGCCGTTTGTGGAGTCCCAGCAATCTGGTTTTCAGCCTCGTGAGCCGTCACGTTTTGGAGGACCTTCCCGACCCCCGTTTCAAATTCCCCAGCAGGCACAGGCGAACGCCTTGTCGTTGGACCAGGCTGAGGAGACGCCGAGCATGGTGATTAGAGGTACATGCTCTATTTATGATTATCCTGCGAGAGTCTTATTTGACACGGGTGCATCACACTCTTTTATATCTGAGATGTTTGTGTTTGAGCGTGGGTTGAGTTCTTCCCCACTGTGTGATGTTGTTTCTGTGTCTACTCCTGCTGGTGTGAATCTGTGGTCTCGAGAGGTTGTGGTAGATTGCCTGATTAGGTTTGATGAGCATGTTTTGGTGACCAATCTGATTGTTTTGGGGATTAGAGATTTCGACTGTATTTTGGGAATGGACGTATTATCTAGCTATAAGGCTACCGTTGATTGCTTCCATGGAGTGGTGAGATTTCTCCCTGATACGGGTGAGAGGTGGGATTTCTACGGCACGGATTCGAGGTTGAAGATTCCCCTAGTGTCCGCTATGGAGATGTTTAGCCTGCTATCGCTAGGTAATGCAGGATTCATGATCTACGCACTCAATAGTTACCAAGAGCAGCGATTAGAGTTGCGCGACATCCCCGTCGTTCGAGAGTTGACGTGTTTCCAAATGAGATTCCTGGATTCCCTCCTCGACGTGAGATCGACTTCAGTATCGAGTTGGTGCCCGGTACCGCCCCGATTTCTAGAGCTCCTTAACGGTTGGCGCCCGCAGAGTTGAAGGAGCTGAAGGAACAGTTGAGTGATCTCTTGGAGAAAGGCTTCATCAGACCGAGCATGTCGCCTTGGGGAGCTCCGATTCTATTTGTGAAAAAGAAAGATGGCACTATGAGGATGTGTGTGGACTTCAGACAGTTGAATAAAGAAACGGTGAAAAAAAAGTATCCTTTGCCGAGGATTGATGACTTGTTCGATCAGTTGCAGGGATCGGTTGTTTACTCGAAGATTGACTTGAGCTCTGGTTATCACCAGTTGAGAATTAGAGACGCTGATGTGGCAAAGACAGCCTTCCGGACTCGATATGGGCATTTTGAGTTTCTTATCATGCCGTTTGGATTGACGAATGCCCCCGCTGTCTTTATTGATTTGATGAATCGCGTCTTCAGCGAATATATCGATCGGTTCGTAAATCGTCTTATAGATGACATCTTGGTGTACTCGAGGAGCAAGAGAGAGCA
>KQ987769.1:74455-92877 GCA_001598015.1 Dorcoceras hygrometricum
ACTTCTCGCTTTTGGAAGAGTCTACAAGCAGCAATGGGTTCGAGATTGGCGATGAGCACAGCCTATCACCCACAGACAGACGGACAGTCTGAGCGGACTATCCAAACTTTAGAGGATATGCTGCGAGCAGTAGTGATGGATTTCAGCGGTGGCTGGCAGGATTCGCTTTCCTTGGTAGAGTTTTCGTATACAACAGCTACCAAGTCACTATTGGAATGGCTCCGTTTGATGCGTTGTATGGTCTAAAGTGCAGATCCCCGATTTGTTGGGAAGAAGTTGGCGAGAGACAGCTTTCTACACCGGATTTTGTTCAGCACATGAAGGATCAAATTGACTTGATTCGGAGTAGAATGAAAGCTGCCCAAGACCGTTTCTCTAGCTATGCTAATAGAAGACGTCGACCGTTAAAGTTTGAGGTTGGCGATCGTGTGTTTCTCAAGATTTCTCCTTTCAAGAGCATGATGAGATTCAGATTTAAAGGCAAATTGGCTCCCAGATTCGTTGGTCCCTTTGAGATTATCGAGCGGATTGGACTATTGGCTTATAGACTGAGGCTGCCCGAGGAGCTAGCCTCGATGCATGACGTGTTTCATGTGTCAATGTTGAGAAAATATGAGCCGGATCCGTCCCATGTTTTGAGAACTGACGAAGTTGAGCTGGATTCCGCCTTGATAGCTTGCGATTGGTTGGATTGGTCTTAGGAAGGTACTGTTTCGTTGCGCTTGTGTTGCGTCTGGCAGTCGTTGCGCTTGTGTTAGTTGCTACTGGTAGTAGGCGCGCGCAAATACAAGCATCAACGAGGAAGTGCCACGTGTTGGTTACTATTGTGCACGAGGGAACCAGCCGCGGGAGTTTTTCCTTGTGCAACTGCTGGTTTGTTATGCGTCGACTGGATTTGATGACGTGGGCGCTGCGACGTCGTTTGATTTAGTTAAACTCCGCGTTTTGAATATTGCGACTGGGTGACCAGCTGTGGATTTGAGGAACCAGTCGAGGGAGCAACGCGACGTCGTCTGGTTAAGTTGAAACGCTGCGTTTTGAGGTTTGCGTCTGGGTTATTTAGCGCCTTGCGACTGGATTGTTGCATCTGGATTGTTGCGTCTGGGTTTTTGCGACTGGTTTGTTATAGGAAGCATGAGTGTCAGTCGTAAGATTCCTACTGTTCACGTCGACTGGATTGGTGATCAGCAGTCGAGAGAATTGAGATGTATATATTTAGAGGTGTTGATCGTCACTTAGAATAATTGAGAGCCCGATATTTCTTATCTCTATTTCTAAACCCTCGTCGAGCTACTATTCACCGTGATTTTCTATCGCCGATTTCCATCGCATCCAGCCTCTGTTTTTGACGATTTGAGTGGCGCTGGACTCCCCTAGCTTAGCTATTTCGTTTGCTGCCCTTTTCGAACCCTGTATTAGCGCTGGTGTGGAAACGCGAAGCTGCTGGAGTTCGAAGCTTTTTAAGAAAAGTCTGTACGTGCGTTCTTCTGCTAGCGTGAACTTTTGGGTGAGCATTTCTTGTAGATTTGAGCTCTGTTCTTGTAGAGCTACTATTCACCGTGATTTTCTATCGCCGATTTCCATCGCATCCAGCCTCTGTTTTTGACGATTTGAGTGGCGCTGGACTCCCCTAGCTTAGCTATTTCGTTTGCTGCCCTTTTCGAACCCTGTATTAGCGCTGGTGTGGAAACGCGAAGCTGCTGGAGTTCGAAGCTTTTTAAGAAAAGTCTGTACGTGCGTTCTTCTGCTAGCGTGAACTTTTGGGTGAGCATTTCTTGTAGATTTGAGCTCTGTTCTTGTAGTTAATGCCTGCGTATAAGTGTAGGATTGAAGTATGCTTCTGGCCGTAGGATTAGCGTGATTGAGTAGCAGAGTTGAGTTATGATTTTGAGTACCTGTAACAGATTTCAGCATTCACGAAAGTCCCTGCTGCGTGAATTGAACCAGGAGAAATCTGGTTGCTTGGCCGTGTGTTGTCGTGACTTTGTTGAGAATCTGTTAGGTAAATTGAAGAAGAAAGGTACGAATTGAGCAGCACTTACAGCTTGAGCGTGAAAATTACTGAATCGATGTTGTGGAATGTGTGGTATTGCTGTTTTGTGTTTACGTGGAACAGCTGTTGAATTGATTGAACTTGATATTCTGTTTTCACGTATTATGATTGTATGCATTGAGCATTGATATTGATTGGCATACATGCATACATATTGGGCCTTGAAAGATTTAATTGATGACCCAAGCCACGTTGGAGCTGATCAACAGATGTGTTGTGCACCAGTCCAACGCTATTTCGGAGCGGTGACTACTGGATATGAGTGTCTACCGCCGAGCTGTGATGGGCTGACGGGCCCCGATGATCACGGACCGATGATTTCCCGGTTGATAGACCGTGGTATTGAGGCTACTTTCTATGTTTTGCCGGTTGATAGAATGGCCTAGTTGACCGATTTTCCTTTGACAGCCGCATGCATTTCATAGCATTGATTTTTAGCATGTTGCACGCATAGCTGTTTGATAGCTCTTCGTACTGAGTCTTGACCTCGTACTTGTTTCCTGCTTTTGTTTTGTTTGGGTCTGTGTTACCCACTTGCAGGAAATGCAGGTAACCAAGCTGGGCAGAGTGGAAGTTCAGCTGGTAGATCCCCGCATTCTTGAGTCCCAGTTATATATATATATGTATGATATGTATTGAGCCGGGGGATGCCCCGTGTTATCATGTATTGGGGATTTGTATTTGATTGATATTATGTTGTTGCCTGTTGCATATGAGTTTGAGTTAACTCATATTTTGAGTATTGAATATTTTGAATGTATGATTTGAAGTTCAGGCCCACTGTATTTCGAAAAATTTTTAAGCCCTGATTTTAAGCTTCCGTGTTTATGCGCTTATTATGTGTTGATTGTTAGTAATTAGCACGGGGCCTGACAAATTGGCCCTTTTCCTTGAGGACCTTGCTGATTGCTGTTCTGTTTCTTGAACTTCCTTCAATCATTTTGCTGGGAAGCCTGCCTCTCAATTTTCTCTCATCATCAATTGCCTTACAATCTTGTTCCACCCGCAGAGCTTTATTTATAGCTGCTCTGTAATCCACAGGTTCTGCCAACCTAACATCATGTTTGATCATGGGCTTCAATCCATTAATGAAATGGCGAAGTTTGGAATCTGTATTTGTCCCAATCAATGGAACAAAATAACATCCCCTCTCGAATTTGCGGATATAGTCCTGCATCGCCATTCCTTCTTGCTTAAGGGTTAAAAATTCGCTCTGCAATTGTTCTCTCACGTCTACAGTAAAATAATACTCGAAAAATACCCGCTTAAATTCCTCCAGGTAAGAATTTCCAAGTTCATCGTTAACTTGGCTCCTTCCCACCACATCATCGCATCTCCCCCTCAGCATATAAATTGCACACCGAGGTCTCTCAAGTTCAGTCAGATGCAGATATTCGAATATCACTTCCATAGATTTGATCCAGCTCTATACTATGAGCGGATCAGTACTACCAGAAAATTCCTGAGGTCGCTGCCTCCTGAATCGCTCTTGTGGATCTTCTCGGTTAACTATTCTACCCGAAGACTGACCATTCCCATTAGTGGTTTGATCAACTAATCGTTCTAACAGTCGAGTCATGCTGTTAAGAACGGGATTCATTCCATCAGATTCGCTATCTCCTTTTGTATAACTCCTTCTTCCTCTACCTCGTCCTGACATATCTGAAAGGATAGCCCAAATCCACCACAATTCTATATGAGAGATTACTTTATGCTAGAACATGAATTAAAACTCATATATTTTTTAGCGGCTGGAGAGATCTGCTCAGACTGGAAGTGTGTTTATCTCAAGGACCATTCTCTAATACCAACTGTAACGACCGGACTTTTCTTAAGGGAATTTTAGAAGTTTAGGGTTCAAATCGAAAGATCCAAAAGTTTCGATTCTAAATGATGAACCAGTCGTTATTAAATTTTCTGGGCTAAAGTGCAAATAAATTCAACACTTAAACAATAAGAGAAATCAGACGTGAACTATAAAAGGCACGGAAGTACTACACATCTGAATAATTATAACAAACGCGGAAATGGGAGAGATCTGATGATGCAATAAGTGAGAATTTCAACCATGAAGTCTGTACAGATTTCTACAAAATAATCGAACTAGAAATCTGATTCAAACAAAACACTAAAACTAAGGTTTCTGTACAACAAAATCTGAATCAGAAAGGAGCAATGAAATCTGGTGTCCACGATAAACACTTCCTTCCTTTCTGTTCATCTCCCTCCAGCTCCTATTTGCTCTTTACCTGCACTCAATGAAAACTAGTGAGCTCCCAGCAGGTAAAATCTGGGATATCGAAGGCATACAGATAAAAGCAAACGGTATCTGATACAACTGAGATCTGAGTATACTTAAAAATAATTAATCAAAGTATAAAACTGGGGAATCTGAATAATTACGAAAGCATGAAATATGAATCAGTTCTGAAAACAATTTCGAAGCATCTTTAAACATACTGTAGAGCTGTGATTAAAATCACTCATACGCTCTTTATTTCTTTTCTGAAATTATGACAACATTTAAACATTTGGTCCAATTCGTTTGATCAAACTCCTGATATCAGTATTAGAATAAATCTCATCGTTGAAGAGGTATACAGATCCGTCAATCCGTAATCCTAATCCTTCCTATTTGAAAGGGCACACGGTTCGTCAGCCGCGCAATCACCCTTCCTCTGGGGACCCTCTTCGTTGTCATAACTTAAAACATTCTAAAACATTGTTCTGCTCTTTCTTTTCTTTTGTAAATCTGTTTTCCTTTTCTCTTAGTACGATTTACTGGTTTTTGTTTATGTTCTGGAACTGTATAAGGATTCTCTGAAATGCTTGCGAAGATGAAAACTGAATAAAAATACTACTTGAATAAGTCAATTGAATCGGATAATTCTTTCGAATTGAAGTGGAAATAAACAAGGAATCTGACTCTGGAAATTCGATATTAATTGTAAAGAAATAGAGAAATGAACAGGTAACATCTGACTGAATATAACGTTACAAGGAAGAAGAAACAATTCAGCTGTCAGCTGGTCAACTCAGACGTCAACGTTGTTTAAACGAAGGAACTCAGCTGTTGGTAAAACAAAATACTTCAGCCAGTTGGTCAAATCAGTAGTCAACACAACTTAACAAAGAGATTCAGACGTTGAGCAATCCAACATCTGAACACCAACTAAAACAACATCTGAATACAAAGTACGGTAACAGCTGAATATAATTAACGCGACAGCTAAACTCAAAGGAATGCAGCATCTGAACACAAACTATTACGACATCTGACAACAGCTGAACAAGAACAATACAACAGCTCAAAACCACACTTAGAATTTATCCAACATAGAATATCAGTTGTGGTTTAAGAACCAGATTTCAGACTTAACCAGGTGAATAAACATTAACAACGATGGTTTCCTTTGTCTGAAGAAATCAAAATATCTCAAGAAATTTCTGGAAAAAGATCGAATAAGCTACTTGTAAGCTACTTCGAAGAAATATCTTTAGAATACTCAAGAACATACTGGACGAACATCATCAAACCATTTTCTAAAACATTTCTGGATCAAAATAAAGTAAATACGTACCTTTGTAAAACAAAGCATGAACATAATTTTATTTGATGAACAGCCGTAGAAAAACTTCAAATCCTTAAAACTCACACAAACATGCGTACAAAACTGAATATATGCTTTCATGAGTGAGCAAGAAACAGATACTTTCCTGAATTCTGCAACACAAACACAGTCGAACTTCAGCAAATCACCTGCACTCCGTTCGTCTCCTTCAAAAGTTTTAAAAGTATTTTGCTCGGTTTCCCTAAGAAAGAGCACCGCTTAATATGATTTGATTTGAAAGTAATGATGCATGAAGCAGCTTATGATTCTATTTATATGATTTAAATGCCTAAGGAAGGAAAACACGACACGTATATGTCAAAGTCCCCTAAAAGCGTACTCTGTTTTTCAAAGTAAAATTTGATGCAATAAAAACCAAGCCATTTTAGTTAAATCGAAGGATCCGATTTGTTTAAGAGTTGAATAGCATATGAATTTAATCCCTCAAATGTCATAACTTATTAATTGTGGCTAAAAAAGTCTGGTCACTACACTACAACTGGTTGAGCTCGTAACACCCAGTTAGAATTTCTGTGCTTTGTGTCCCTGATCTTGTTGTTGTTGATGGTTTATCAGGTTTCAGATCTGTGTGCTCGGGACTTCGATTGTAGTAATTATAGCTCAGAAGTGAAGGTACGGATGTGAGCTTATATTTACAGCTTTGAGATAGGCTTGTGTATAAAAGAGTTGTGCTGTTATGTTGAGCAGTGTGTATGCACAAGAGTCTATAAACCCACACGCCACAAGTTGGCTAGTTGGGCATATACTCTAACACGAACATCAAACCATTTCCTAAAAAATTTCTGGATCAAAATACAGTAAACGTACTTGGTCATAAAACAGAGCATGAACTTTCTGATTTTGAAGAACAGCAGTATCTATCTTCCATTCTTTAAAATCTCGCACACAATCATGCAAACGGAACTGAATATATGCTTTCATGAGTGAGCAAAAAAAAGATTTTACTTGCCTGAATTCTGCAACACAAACACAGCCGAAGTTCAGCAAATCACCTGCACTCCGTTCGTCTCCTTCAAAAGTTTTGAAAAGATTTTTTTCTCGGTTTCCTTAAGAAGAGCACCGCTTACTATGATTTGTTTTGAAAGTAATGATGCATGAAGCAGCTTATGATTCTATTTATATGATTTAAATGCCTAAGGAAGGAAAACACGTTATCAATATGTCAAAGTCCCCTAAAAGCGTACTCTGTTTTTCAAAGTAAAATTTGATGCAATAAAAACCAAGCCATTTTAGTTAAAACGAAGGATCCGATTGGTTTGCAATTAATTTGATGCAATAAAAACCTAAGCCAGTTTTAGTTAAAACGAAGGATCCGATTGGTTTGCAATTAACCTGCTAAACCACTGCTGATTTATGTTCTAACATCTGGAGGTCTATGCATTGAAATATAAATCTGAAAAAAGCATGAAGCTAACTTCTGAATGTCGATTTAATGAAGTCTGAAACATAAGAAATCATGAAATCTGAATTTTAGCTTTTCAAGGCTTAAAACTAAACAGTACAAATCTGAAACTTGAAATTCAACCAAATTAAGAGTTGAAGAAAATAGCATATGAATTTAATCCCTCAAATGTCATAACTTATTAATTGTGGCTAAAAAAGTCTGGTCACTACAACAGAGCTGGTTGAGCTCGTAACACCCAGTTAGAATTTCTGTGCTTTGTGTCCCTGATCTTGTTGTTGTTGATGGTTTATCAGGTTTCAGATCTGTGTGCTCGGGACTTCGATTGTAGTAATTATAGCTCAGAAGTGAAGGTACGGATGTGAGCTTATATTTACAGCTTTGAGATAGGCTTGTGTATAAAAGAGTTGTGCTGTTATGTTGAGCAGTGTGTATGCTGTTGTATTCTGTGCCGTTTCTTGCATCTTTTTGTGTGTTATCTTGCAAGATGTTATTACGCATACACGCATGTCATGTTATTCTGTTCATTCCTTTGCGAGCCTTTGTTAACAGTCTGTTGTGAGCTCCTCTGATCTGTTTTTGTCTTCTTTGAGTTAATACTTGTTGACAGGATGCCTGTGATTGAGCGCTTGGATAACTCCCAATTCTCTCACATGCGATATGGCCTTTCAGCTTTGGCTGGTACTGGTTTCCGCATGATTGAGCGCATGGGCAGCTACCATTTCTCTCACATGAGTTGCGACCATTCTTGATCTGTTGGTGTTTGGTACATGTATGATCGAGCGCGTGGTTAGATCCCATTCTCTCGTACATTGTGTGATCATTCCTGTTCTGACGGAGGGACTGGATTGTTTTGTTTGCCTGTGTGTTGTTCAGGTTATCCAGGTTTCTCATCTGGTCGTGAGATGGTCCAGCTGGTGGTTCCCCTGGAGGTGGATAGAGTGTCCAAGTTATGTATATTATTTATATTAGGCAGTAGAACAGTCTCCGGGGAATACCTCATGAGGATGTGATGTTTTATTGTTGGGTTGGGATGTACACTGTTAGGGAGTCTCTCGATGCTTGTATTTGTTATTGTATTTGCTGTTGTTGGTTTTCGATTGTTGTAAAACCAATATTTTGACTATCATTGTATTTTTAATTATGTTTTCTAAGTCAGGACAAAGAGAAAAATTTTAGCCACTTTTTAAATGCTTCCGAGATTGTATTTTGCGTGGTTAATCTCTATATTGTGCATCGGGTCTGACATTTTTGGTATCAGAGCTTAGACTGGGATCTCGAATTATTTTGATCACACCTGAGTCTAGGCACTTTGTTGCGTGTTGTTTGTGCTTGACTATGTGCTATATTTTCTGTGTGATCTTACTGTATTAGTGTTTGCCTAGATGCCACCTAGACGTAGGGGTAGAGCTACCAGGCAGATTCCGGCATAATCTGAGGGTCAGAATGAGGATATTCATCATAGTATTCCTGGTCATAGGCGTGCTGGGCAGGTTGACGATGAGGTAGATGTGTTGGCTGCTCGTGTGGACTAGATGGAACTAATCATGGTGAGGTTTCAGCGTATGAATCCTCAGACGTTTGATGGGGATGAGAGTTCCGATGCGGACTCGTGGCTGCAACACATTACTTGACTGTTTGATCGAGTGCACGATGATGATGAGCGCAGACTGAGTTTGGCGACGTTCCAACTGAGGAAGAATGCAGAGCGCTGGTGGAGAGGTGCTTTCTGAACTCTTGAGGAGACTGGTGCCGGGATTACTTGGGATAGTTTCTGTACGGCGTTCCGCCAGGAGTATGTTCCGGACATATGTAAATGCTCGAGAACGTGAGTTTGACAACTTGGTTCAGGGAACCATGTCGGTGGGAGAGTATGCTCGTAGGTTTCTTCTCTTCTTGCCTACGTTCCTCATGTGTCTGGTCGGGAGAGGGCGAAGAGGAATCCTTTCTTGGAAGGGCTTAACGAGGATCTGTATTCCTTGGTGTTGGCGAGTTCACCTACTATTTATGCGGACGCGGTGGACAAGGAAATGGACATCGAGGAAGGGTTGAGGAACCACAGGTCTCGGGTTCAGCCTCAAGCTGCACAAGGTTCACGTCCCAATGTCCGAGGGGCACAACCTCCCCAGTTTCCCCAGTCATCTCAGCAGCAACCCCAGCAGTCAGCGCAACAGTCTGGGTGCCACAGGTTTAGGCCTTGTGGCCATCAGTTCAAGAAGAAGCAGGGTCCTAGTTCTTCTGGCTCGGGCAGTTCGAGCAGTAGGAGTAGTCCTAGGGCTACATTTTGTGGCAAGTGTGGTGGCAGACACCCTTCGATGCAGTGTACAGGGGTTCAGGGTGCTTGTAAAATTTGTGGGAATTATGGACCTTTTGCGAGAGTCTGTCCATTGGTTGGATCTCAGCACATCGGTGCCCCACCACAAGGTCGTTCTGGTGGGTCATCTAGAGATCGTTATTTTCCTGTTCCGTAGCCGAGGGTAGGGGAAGCTCAGTATAGGCCGTTCCAGCAGCATGTTCCTTTGCGGTTTTGACAGTCTTCCCAGCCCCAGTTTTCAGGACCTCAGCATGCCCAGGTGAATTCCATGACGAGGGAGCAAGCCGAAGGCATGCCAGGAGGAGTGATTGCAGGTACTTGTACTGTCTTTGATTTTCCTGCACGTGTTTTGTTTGATACTGGAGAATCACATTAGTTTATAGCTGATGCATTTGTGGTTGAGCATGGTTTGCATACCACTTCTTTATGTGATGATGTTTCTTTTGCGACTCCTGTCTGCGCAAGCCTGTACTCCCGAGAGATTTTGTTGAATGACATTAGGTTTGGTGAGAATGTGTTGGTAGCAAACCTGATACGGTTAGCGATTTGGGATTTTGACTGCATTGTGGGAATGGACGTGTTGTTGAACTTTAGGGCCACTGTGGATTGTTTCCATGGCATTGTGCGATTTTGGCCCCAGTTTGGCGAGAAATGGAATTTATATGGTCACGATTCCCACTCGAAGATTCCCTTGGTCTCTTCCATGGGGATGTCTAGCCTGTTGTCGCTAGAGAACTCTGGGTTTATGATTTATGCCCTTGATGTTTCTCGGGAATCGTGGATGGAGTTGAGCGATGTTCCGATCATTCCAGAGTTCTCTGATGTGTTTCTGGATGATATTCCTGGATTCCCACCGAGACGAGAGATTTACTTCAGCATAGAGTTGGTGCCAGGAACAGCCTCAATTTCGAGAGCCCCTTATCGATTGGCGCCCGTTGAGTTGAAGGAGCTCAAGGATTAGTTGCATGATTTTTTGAAGAAGAGATTCATTAGGCCGATTATGTCGCCTTGGGGAGCTCCGATTATCTTCGTGAAAAAGAATGATGGATCTATGAGGATGTGTGTGGATTTTCGGCAGCTGCATAAAGAGACGATCAAGAACAAGTATCCTTTGCCGAGGATTGATGACATGTTTGATCAGCTGTAGGGATCGACGTTGTACTCTAAGATTGATCTACGATCTGGTTATCATCAGTACTGGATCAGAGATGCTGATGTGTCGAAGATAGCTTTCAGGATTAGATACGGGCATTATGAGTTTCTGGTGATGCCATTTGGATTGACGAATGCTCCTGTTGTCCTCATAGATTTGATGAATCGCGTATTTCACATCGATCATTTTGTGATTGTCTTCATATAGGACATCTTGGTGTATTCGAAGAACTTCATGGAACATAAGGAACACTTGAGATTGGTGTTGCAGAAACTGAGTGACTCACAGCTTTTTGCGAAGTTTAGTAAGTGTGAATTCTGGTTGGATAGAGTAATATTTTTTTGTCATGTTATTTCTGCAGAAGGTATTTCGGTGGATCCTAGTACTGTCGAAGCAGTTCTTAACTGGGAGCGACCTAGGATTAGAAATCCGCAGTTTCTTGGGTTTGGCTGGCTACTATAGACGTTTCATTGAGGGTTTTTCTTCGATAGCCAAGCCGATGACGCAGTTGACTCAGAAGGATAGAAGATTTCTGTGGACAGATGAATGTGAGTCGAGTTTCCAATTGCTCAAAGAGAAGTTGACCACTGCTTCTGTGTTGGCTTTGCCTTCAGGTTCAGGTGATTATGTGGTTTGTTCGGATGCTTCGCTTAATGGATTGGGTTGTGTGTTGATGCATAATGGTCGAGTCATTGCGTATTCTTCTCGTCAGTTGAAACCGCATGAGACTAGATACCCAGTTCATGGTTTGGAGTTGGCAGCCATGGTCTTTGCCTTGAAGATTTGGCGCCACTATCTGTATGACGAGAAGTTTGTGGTGTATACAGACCACAAGAGTCTTCAGTATCTATTTTCCCAGCCAGATTTGAACATGAGACAGCGTAGATGGATGGAGCTGCTTAAGGATTTTGATTGTGAGATCCAATATCAATCTGGAAAAGCGAATGTAGTTGCTGATGCGTTGATCAGAAAAGCTCAAGTGGCTATGCTCCTTTGTTGCAGATTTCGAAGGTTCATGAGCATCTAAGCACTACTGGTTGGCGTTTTTACCCAGGTGACGATTATGTGGTGGTCTCTTCTTTCCAGGTAGAGCCACAGATTGTTGCGAATATTAGAGAAGCTCAGAGAACAGATCCATAGATCCATGAGCTGAAGTTGAAGACTCGAGCTGGACAGTTAAAGGATTATACTGTCACGTCTGATGGATGTTTGAGGTTTTGTGGTAGGTTGGTAGTGCCAAATCTGATTGATTTGAAGGAGGAGATCTTGAGAGAAGCACACTGTAGTAGACACAGTGTCCATCCTGGTGCAAGGAAGATGTACCATACCTTGAAGCCACTCTACTGGTGGGCAGGTTTGAAGAGTGATGTGCTGATTTTGTAGCGCGTTTTCTGAACTGTCAGCAAGTTAAGGCAGAAAGGATGAGACCTGATGGTCTGTTGCAGAGTTTAGAGGTGCCCCAATGGAATTGGGGGCACATAGCCATAGATTTTGTAACCCATTTACCTCGTTCCATCAGAGGTTGTGATGCTATTTGGGTTGTCATAGATAGACTTTCGAAGTCTGCTCACTTCATTCCCTACAATATGACGTATTCTTTAAAGAAGATGGCGAAGCTGTACATAGATTTTGTGGTGCGTTTGCATGGTGTGCCTGTGTCCATTGTTTCAGATCATGATCCGAGGTTTACTTCCAGATTTTGGAAGAGTTTGCAGACAGCCTTGGGCACCAGATTGGCTATGAGTACAGCCTACCATCCTCAAACCGATGGCCAAACTGAGAGGACTATCCAGACTTTGGAGGATATGTTGAGAGCTGTTGTGATGGATTTCAGTGGTAGCTGGAAAGATTCGTTGTCTTTAGTTGAGTTTTCTTACAATAACAGCTACCAGGTAACAATGGAAATGGAAGCATTCGAGGCATTGTATGGGAGGAAGTGCAGATTGCAAATCTGTTGCGAAGAAGTGGGGGAGAAGCAACTATCTTCTCCAGAATTTGTGCAGCAGATGAGAGATCAGGTAGATGTGATTCGACAGCGCATGAAAGCTGCACAAGATTGCCAAGCTAGTTACGCGAACCGCAGGCATAGGCCTTTGGAATTTCAGGTTGGCGATAGAGTTTTCTTGAAAGTTTCTCCTTTTAGAAGTGTAATGAGATTTGGTCTCAAGGGAAAGTTAGCTCCTCGTTATGTTTGACCTTATGAGATTGTGGAGAGGATCGGTCCTATGGCTTATCGCTTGTTGTTGGCACCAGATCTGTACTCATTACATGATGTGTTTCATGTGTCTATGTTGAGGAAGCATGAGCCATATTCTTCCCATGTGTTGCGAACTAACGAGGTGGAGCTGGATCGAACTTTGAGTTATGTGGAATATCCCTTGCAGATTTTAGACAGAAAGGAGAAACAGCTTAGGAACAAGACCATTCCTTTGGTGATGGTCCAGTGGACTAAACACGATAGAGAAGAAGCTACGTGGGAGTTAGAGGAGAAAAGGCAACGTGAATGGCCTCATCTGATTGAGTAGATCTTGCATTAACTCCTGTATCTAGTTTTATTGTTGTTGTTTTGCCCAGTTATCTTGTTAGTAGTCTCTTGTTGTGTGTGAGAGTGCTTCTGGTTGTTTTGTGCGCAGTGTGATAACGAGGTGGAGCTGGATCGAACTTTGAGTTATGTGGAATATCCCTTGCAGATTTTAGACAGAAAGGAGAAACAGCTTAGGAACAAGACCATTCCTTTGGTGATGGTCCAGTGGACTAAACACGATAGAGAAGAAGCTACGTGGGAGTTAGAGGAGAAAAGGCAACGTGAATGGCCTCATCTGATTGAGTAGATCTTGCATTAACTCCTGTATCTAGTTTTATTGTTGTTGTTTTGCCCAGTTATCTTGTTAGTAGTCTCTTGTTGTGTGTGAGAGTGCTTCTGGTTGTTTTGTGCGCAGTGTGATTTTCCAGTTTTGGTTGTTTTGTTGAAGTTTTGTTCAGTTCTGGAGTAGTTGTTTAATTTCGAGGACGAAATCTTATTTTAGTGGGGGAGAATGTGAGACACGAAAGATTATTGGATTGATTAAGCTAATTAATCGGGTTTAGTATAGACCAGATTTGGCATGAGCTGATCTGGGACAGACCAGCTTTGAGTTGGTATACTTGGTTAACATATCGGGTTTCTATATCTGTGTGTTAGAAACAGCTCTGGACAGTTGGAGAGTGCTATGGGCTAGCAATCAGATTTGGGGAGTTGTGAAGTGCTGGTTGGTAACCTCGGCTTAGGAGTTGGTTTATGGTAATCAAAGATAGACTGGTTGTCGCAAAGTATTCGAGGTGCGTTAGTTGAATGTCCTGCGCGGGTAGAGAAACGCCGTCGTTTGGGAGAAACCAGATTTGAGGGCATAAGTTGTTAGCACTATATGAACCGGCCTGACTCGAGGGTTTGGTGTAGATCGGTTTTGGTTATCTATACCGGAAGGCATTGCGACGCCGTTTTGGGTATTAGCGAGCGCTGGTTAGTATTTGTGTGAGATCTGGTTATCCAGTTATTGTTTGCGGTGCGACGCCATTTAGAGATAGTAGATTTGGTGCTAGCGGGTTGACGTGTACCAGTGGAATAGTGGACTTCTGTGAGACGTCGTTTTGAAGGAAGTTCAGATCTGTTTTAGCGTAAGGTTCAGATCTAGTGTGGTACTCAGATCTGAGTGGGAATCAGCTTTGAGCCTATGTTGTCGGTGGTTACGGTTCACCAGATTTGGGAGACTTAAGTTGTATATATAGAGGACTTTGACTGTGGTCTCGCCATTATCTTCCCGACACTTAGAAATACTTCCCGAAAGCTTACTCTGTCGCGTTACCCTAGTTACTGTTCACCGAACCTTATCTTCATCGATTGCCGTCGGTAGACAGCTCCGATTGAAGCTAGAGTGGTAGCGCTGGACTCCTCTTGTCAAGACCGTTTTTTCTATACCTCTTTCGAAGACTTGAGTTTAGCTTGGAGAGGATCGCGAAGGGAGCTACCTTGTGTATTCTGTTAGAATTTGAGCATATTTGTTCTTCTGTTCAGGTAACGCTTCGATAAGTGTTAGAACCTACCTTATGCTCCGTTTAGAGCTATCTGTTGTGCTAGAAGGGTAGGACATAGCTGGTTGAGCTCGTAGCTCCCAGTTAGAATTTCTATGCTTTGCGTCCCTGAGCTTGTTGTTGTTGCTGGTTTACCAGGTTTCAGATCAGTGTGCTCGGACTTCGATTGTAGTAATTATAGCTCATAAGTGAAGGTACGGATGTGAGCTTATATTTACAACTTTGAGATAGGCTTGTGTATAAATGAGTTGTGCTGTTATGATGAGTAGTGTGTATGCTGTTGTATTCTGTGCCGTTGCTTGCATCTGTTTTTGTGTTATCTTGCAAGCTGTTATTTCGCATACACGCATTTCATGTTATTCTGCTCATTCCATTGCGAGCCTCTGTTAACATCCTGCTGTGAGCTCCTCTGATCTGTTGTCTGCTTTGAGTTAATCCTTGTTGACAGGATGCATGTGATTGAGCGCTTGAGTAACTCCCAATTCTCTTACATGAGATATGGCCTTTCAGCTTTGGCTAGTACTGGTTTTCGTGTGATTGAGCGCATGGGCAGCTCTCATTTCTCTCACATGAGTTGCGGCCATTCCTGATCTGTTGGTGTTTGGTACCATGTATGATCGAGCGCGTGGGTAGCTCCCATTCTCTCATACATTGGGTGATCATTCCTGTTCTGTTGATCACTTGTGTTCAGTCTTCTGGATCCTTTGAGCTCCCTGTTCTCATGCATCGCATAACATTTATATCTTGCTCTATCTGCATGTGTTTTATGTTGCTCTCCGTACTGGGGTTTGACCCCTGTCCCTCCGGGGATGGATTGTTTTGTTTGCCTGTGTGTTGTTCAGGTTATCCAGGTTTCACTGCTTGTCGTGGAGATGGTCCAGCTGGTGGTGCCCCGGGAGGTGGATAGAGTGTCCCAGTTATGTATATTATTTATATTAGGCAGTAGAACAGTCTCCAGGAAATACCCCGTGAGGATGTGATGTTTTATTGATGGGTTGGGATGTACCCTGTTAGGGAGTCTCTCGATGCTTGTATTTGTTATTGTATTTGTTGTCGTTGGTTTTCGATTGTTGTAAAACCAATATTTTGACCATCAGTGTATTTTTAATTATGTTTTCCAAGTTAGGCCAAAGCGAAAAATTTTAGCCACTTTTTAAAGGCTTCCGTGATTGTATTTTGCGTGGTTAATCTCTGTATTGTGCACCGGGCCTGACATGCATCGGCGTATCCGGATCCCGCTCCCGGGGAGCAGCGGAAGTTTAAAATTTTGAATGCCCGAGAACGATCAATATACGAAAATAAAATCTAAACATACATAGGATATTTAGGGATTTACCTCTGGTGACTAGGTGCCTAACTCCGACCAGTCCACGAGGGAAATTGCCTTTCAACGTTTGAATGGCTGATGAATGCCCAATCCAGTCCATGACCGAAATCTCAATTCTTTTGCTGGTTTGCACTAGAAAACCAGCAAAGGTTTTGCGAACGGAATCTCCATGCCGAGATGGTCGGAATGAATTCTGACGGTGGCGGCAAGCGGCGACGGCGGGGCGCGGCGGCGGGAGGAGGAGTGCGAGAGAGGGGAGGGGATCTGAGGGGAAGAGTTGTCAACACAACCTAATACAGATAAATGAATATCCCAAGACCCCTATTTATAGATTTTTCATGGGCTTAAACCAGGTTAATAGGCCCAGGCTTAGTGAACATTGATTTCAAGTTTATCGTTGTGGCTTCATCATAATCCCGATTGATGATCAGATCGGACCGATCCGCACAGTTTACAAAACTGAACATTATGATGTGAAAACAATTTTTCAGACCACATAATCCAAGTAGCAGTTAGGCCCCTATAAGCTTTAAGGAAAGTCATACTTACCCAGCTAATTTTAGGAAGTCACACTTCCATACTTCCTCCTATTATACCCAAAAATTGAGCAAAATTTCCGTACGGAAATTGAGAAACCAGTACTTGTGTGACTGTTGAGTTAAGCGTGCATGGGTGAGAGCAGTAATGGGATGGGTGACCTCCTGGGAAGTTCTCGTACGTCAAGCTGCTGACGTTGCGCCGCTTGATCTGGTTGGCCATGTGGGCTGTAAAAGCGTGATGCCAGATCTAACGAGTAATACTATCTTTGCTGGGGATAGGGCCGACGGTAGGGGAAGGATAGCTATAGCTTTTGGCCTAGTAATAAGCGCTTGATCCTAACAATTGGTATCAGAGCGAGGTCAGGGGTTCGAGTCTCCCAAGAAGCACTTTCTATAATTCTTGGGGGGGGGGGTGATTTTGAGTTAAGCGTGCATGGGTGAGAGCAATACTGGGATGGGTGACCTCCTGGAAAGTTCTCGTACGTTAAGCTGCTGACGTTGCGTCGCATGATCTGGTTGGCCATGTGGGCTGTAAACGTGTTATGCCAGATCTTAACGGGTAATAATATCTCTGCTGAGGATAGGGCCGGCGGTAGGGGAAGGGTAAGACTGATCTCTAAGGGAATTGAGACAGCACCAACAGTTAGACACGCACCTCCCCCGACTCATGGGCCTAACAGCCCAACCATAACGCACATAAAAGGTGCACTCTGTGCTGCCATATTATAAGGAAATAAAGTTGCACATTGGCTAACAACTATAGATTTTGTCCTAGTGGTAAGCGCTTGATCCTAACAGTGACCCTCAATGGTTTAGGCATATAGCTAGCCGTGGGCTCACAACTCTTTGTGACTCTAAAAACACATTTTCGAGCTTACCCATTGGATCATGGTAAAGCGTCTAGCAACATCGTCCCATGATCCTCTAGGTATCACTGATAGTGCCTGCAAGAACCAGTTGGTCATGTTTAGCATACAGTATGGTCATTTCAGCTCAAATATCCCGATCTAATCAACGACCATGGGTAATCTGTTGGGGATCCGGATCCGCCCCCCGGCTAGGCAGCGGAAGAACAAGAAACAGGTGCTGGGAGGCGATCAATTGCGAAAAACAGACAATTACAGTAATCGTCATACATAGGGCGTTTTAGCATGTTACCTCGCTGGCACTTGTGCCTGGCTCCAACCGGTGTTTCAAGAACCCGGCTCTTCTCGGTAGATTGCGGTAGTTATGCCAATCCGGTCCACGACCAGATCCGAGACTCCTTCGTCAGGCTGCACTAGAAGCCCTGACGAGATCAGCACGAACGGATTCTCCTCGTCGAACTGGCCGGAAACAATTTTCCGGCGGCGGCGGCGGCGGCGGAGCACGGCGGCGGCGGCGGCGGCGTGAGAGAGGAAATGAGGGGGGCGGCTAGTGCTTTAGGGTTAGGGTTTTTGATAATGATGATTGTTAAGTCTAGCTTAAGTCTAATTAAATAGACTTAAGTGTTGGACTTGGACCGGCCCAACGGGCCCGGGTCCAACGATGAACATTCAGTTCATCTCCAACACCGAGACTTCACCGTAACTCCGATCGCCGATCAGATCGGACCGATCGACTCAGTTTCCGAAACTGAATACAATGATTTGAAAAACCATTTTTCAGAACCCCAGTGCAAAATGACCGTTTTGCCCCTCAACAGCGGGATTGTTAAGTCTAGCTTAAGTCTAATTAAATAGACTTAAGTGTTGGACTTGGACCGGCCCAACGGGCCCGGGTCCAACGATGAACATTCAGTTCATCTCCAACACCGAGACTTCACCGTAACTCCGATCGCCGATCAGATCAGACCGATCGACTCAGTTTCCGAAACTGAATACAATGATTTGAAAAACCATTTTTCAGAACCCCAGTGCAAAATGACCGTTTTGCCCCTCAACAGCGGGAAACCC
>KQ987769.1:101017-125438 GCA_001598015.1 Dorcoceras hygrometricum
GGAAAGTCCGAAGGAGGGTAGTTCGATAGATCACCAGGTCACTATCTATCTGCATGCTCAGAACATCACAATGTTCCCTACCAATGAAACATGGTACTTCGCATCGCAGATACTAGTCTCTAACTCGGGCGGCCTTATCCTCATTTTGACGGCCCAATCTACTAGGAACATGTTCAGAATACACAGCGACTATTAGATGTGTTTCATGATAGCCGTCATACCCACTATCACATCTAACATACGGTTCAGTGCATTCTAGGTCTTTACTCAACGCAATTGTAAATCATTACACAAATAATGAAAGTAAAGAATGCCATATAAGAAATTGCGAATATCATATATAAAGATTGTTTGTACAAGAGTCTATAAAACCCACACGCCATAAGTTGGCTAGTTGGTCATCTACTCTAACATAATCGAGAGTCGCTAGAAATTCGATAGCCATGCATACATCTTGGTGTTGGGGAACCGCGGCGGATCCGGATCACGCCTCCCGGCGAGGTAGTGGAAGAACAAAATTTGGGCCGGGATAAGATCAATAAAATTCAATAATCAAGCAGGCTATGACATTCATCTGGCAACTCGTGCCTGGCTCCGACCAGTTTCGCGAGGAAACCGACACTTCATGGTAGGCGGCGGTAGATAACGTCAATCAGGTCCACGACCGGATACGAGACTCCTTCGTCAGCCTGCACTAGAAGGCCTGACGAGATCGGCTCGGACGGATTCTCCTCGAAAGATTAGCCGGAACAATTTCCGGCGAACGGCGGCGGCGGCGGCGACTAGCGGCGGCGGCTGCGGCTTTGAGTGAGAGGAGAGGGCGGCGCACACTAGGTTTAGGGTTAAGAGTTAAGTGTTTTATGTTATGAAGCCTAAGTCTATATTAAATAGACTTAGTGATGGACTTGGACCAGCCCAACGGGCCCGAGTCCAACGGATGAACATTCAGTTCATCCCCATCACCGTGACTTCATCGTAACTCCGATCGCCGATCAGATCGGACCGATCGAATCAGCTTCCAAAACTGAATACTATGATCTGAAAAACCATTTTTCAGAACCCCAGTGCAAAATGACCGTTTTGTCCCTCAACAGCGGAAAATCACGATTTGACCCCTGTTGACTTTTAGGAAGTCGCACTCCCCAAAATCCTCTTTTCATGCTCAACACATTGAGATGAATATCCATGCGGGAATCTCGAATCCTGTACTTGTGTGAACCTCAATGGTTCAGGGATACAGCTAGCCGTGGGCCCACAACCATTGCGGCTCCGGAATCACAATTCCGGACTTGCCCATCGGATCATGGTAAGAGCGTCTAGCAACATCGCCCCATAATCCCCTAGGTATCACTGATAGTGCCTGCAAGAACCAGTTGGTCGTGGTTAGCGTACAGTACGGTCCTTTCAATCCATATATCCCGATCAGATCAACGACCATTGGTAAATCGAGAGTCGCTAAAGATCCGATAGCTATGCGTACATCTTGGAGATCGAATAGTGGCATCGCGAGTGTAACTAGGTAAACACATTTACCTAAAACACTTATAGTACTCTGGCCAGAAATTTATACACTATTATCCCCTCAGATAGCATAGGATATCCACGCATGTCTGCGAGCGGTGAATCCTCGACAACGATGCATCGACTCCTACATGCATCGGGGTCTCACCCAATCCCGCCGCCTGATGACCCCAAGTGAGTCGGCAAATGAGTCAAAGTGAGACGCCTATCATGTAGAGTCTCAATGACGTTTCGAGTCGTGAGGACTAATCAGTACAACCAAGACCTCGGACTTATCCACTCGAAAAATGGTAACCACTTGGAAAGTCCGAACGAGGGTAGTTCGATAGATCACTAGGTCACTATATATCTGCACGCTCATAACATCACAATGTTCCCTACCAATGAAACATGGTACTTCGCATAGCAGATAATAGTCTCTAGCTCGGGCGGCCTTATCCTCATTTTAACGGCCCAATCGACTTGGAACATGTTCAGAATACACAGTGACTATTAGATGTGTTTCATGATAGCCGTCATACCCACTATCACATCTAACATACACTTTAGCGTATTCTAGGTCTTTACTCAACGCAATTGTTAATCACCATACAACACAATGAAAGTAAAGAATGCCATATAAATAAATTCGAATATCATATATAAAGATTGTTTCATACAAGAGTCTATAAACCCAAACGCCACAAGTTGGCTAGTTGGGCATCTACTCTAACACTTGGAGATCAAATAGTGACATCACATGTGCTACTAGGTAAAACCATCTACCTAAAACACATCTAGTACTCTAGCCAGATATTTGTCACACTATTATCTCCTCAGACAACATAGGATATCCATGCACAATGGCGAGTGGTGAATCCTTGACAAAGAAGCATCGACTCCTACATGCATCCGGACCTCACCCAATCCCGCTACCTGATGATCTCGATAAACGGGTCAAAGTGAGACACCTATCATGTAGAGTCTCAATGACGTTTCGAGTAATGAGTACTAATCAGTACAACCAAGACCTCGGACATAATCCACTCGAAAAATGATAACCACTTGAAAAGTCCGAACAAGGGTAGTTCGATAGATCATCAGGTTACTATCCATCGGCATGCTCAGAACATCACTAAGTTCCCTACCAATGAAATGTGGTACTTTGCATCGCAGATGCCAGTCTCATGCTCGGGCAGTGTGAGACCTGGATTTGTATAAGATTAATTTGGTTGGTACTTTCGGGTCAGATTTCATATTTTAAGAAATCCTGAAAGTTGTCGTATTTTGAGATTTTTGGGTGAAAGCTGGTTTCATGGTGAAAGCTGGTTGATTTGGTGAAATCCAGTCGTAGCGTATTTTGGTAACAGGAGATTCCTAAACGCCGTCGTTTTAGTGAAATCTGGATGCGTTGTGTTAAGTAAAAGCTGGTAGCGTGTTTGTATCCAGCTGCTACTTTATCTTGTTTGTTGAGGGCAAAACGGTAGCGTTTTGATTAGTTGGTGCGACACCGTTTTGAGTGTTGCGACTGGTACCAGCTGCGAGGTTTTGTTCGCGTGTGTGACGACTGGTTGTCCAGCTGGGAGAAGATGTCAACGATGGTCAACTCTTCTGTAGCTTGCGTTTGGTTTCCTGTAGCTTGTGTCTGGTTTCCTGTAGCTTGCGTCTGGTTGTTTTTGCACGAGAGCTAGCGACTGGATGACGTAGGCTATGCGTCGTCATTTTAGTTAGCGCTAAGGAATCCAGTCGATTGGTTAGTGACCAGCTGTTGGGTTTATGCGACGCTGTTTTATTAAGTTGGGACACAGCGTTTTGATGCAACGTCTGGTATCAGCTTTTGAATGTTATACAATCCAGCTTTTGGATTTGAGAACCAGTCGATGATTGTGGAGCAACTGCTGGTTTTTTCGATGGACATTTTAACCAGATTTCAGCAGTCACGAGATTTATTTAAGGAAGACTTGGTCTTCGATTTGAGATATCAGATCCCATACTTAGTAAAATTCTCCAAATTGTCGACCTCTGTTTCTCGAACCCTAGCACTGTTCACCGTGAGTTTCTCCGGCAAATTTCCGTCGTTTCCGACCGTTGTTTTGGGTGTTTGGGGTAGCGTTGGACTCCTCTCGAGAAGCTCTTTCATCCTATACCCGTTTTGGAGGCTGTTGTGGGCTGTAGCAGAAGCACAAAGTTGCTGGTTTAGCTCGTGCAATTCGTTGTTCAGGTAGAACTTTGTTTATTCTATGAGATCTTGTTCCTAGCCTAGAATTGAGCTTCCTGTTGAGTTGTTGTGTAGGATGTTAGCTGGTTGAGTGTGTGTAACTCCCAGCGTGATTTCTGTGTATTAGCGTCCCTTGAGAATATTGCCCTGTGTGTTTCGACATGTTGGAATTCAGATTTCTCGGGACCTTTGATTTTGGTAATTGTTGCACAGAAGTACAAGGTACGGATTGGAGCTTGTAATAGAGCGATGTTATGGCTTGGATAATTTGTGAGATGACTATTGCAGGCTGCTGTTTTGTGAGATGACTGTTGGTTATGTGGTGTATACTTGCTGATGCTATTACTGTTTCGCATATGTTTATATGCTTGTTATTCCAGCATGTTGCATACACGCATTTGCATCTCCGTTCAGATTTTTCAGCCATTGCTTCGTTGTTATTGTTCTGTTTACTTACCAGGATGCGAGGGCGAGCGGTGATTCCGCACTCTCATTTCCCCTATGCGCCCAGTGGCTAGCTACCATAGTTCATAGGTTGGGTTGTTGATGCATCTGGTAAGGGTGGGCGAGTAGGGGTGAGTGGGTAGCACACACATGTCCCACACTCACCGTGGCCACATATTCTGTTGCAGTTCCCGTTGAGCTGTTGTCTCCTTTCTCATGCATAGCATCTGCATTTTATTCTTGCTGTTTACTGCTGTTTATAGTTGCTCTCCGTACTGGGGTTTGACCCCATGTCCCTCTGGGGCTTGGTTTGTTTTCCTTGTCGCTCATGCATAGCATCTGCATTTTATTCTTGCTGTTTACTGCTGTTTATAGTTGCTCTCCGTACTGGGGTTTGACCCCATGTCCCTCTGGGGCTTGGTTTGTTTTCCTTGTCTGTTGTGTTGTCCAGGTTACTCAGCTGGTCGGGGAGCTAGCCCAGCTGTAGGTGCCCCAGGAGGTGGTTAGAGTATCCCAGTAGCGTATGACATATTTATATGTATCGGTCCAGTTAGCTGGGGAGATGCCCTGTGCTTCGTTGGTGTATTTGATTGTTTGAGTCTGATACTTGTTTTATGCTATACTTTTATTGTTGTTGTGATTTTCGTAAACTGGGATTCAATTTTGAGTATCGTGGTATTTTAATGTTTATGGTTTAAACCGTCAGGCCCAAACGCGAAAATTTTACCCGCTTTTTAATAGCTTCCGCATGTTTTTGTATGTTTTATCTCTGATATGAGCACGAGGCCTGACATGCAGCCCTCATCCTCTTTTGGACGGCCCAATCGACTAGGAACTCGTTTAGAACACACAGTGACTATTAGATGTGTCATGATAGCCATCAAATTCACTATCACATCTAACATACACTATAGTGCATTCAAAGTATTTATCCAACAATTTTTAATCATAATAATGAAGATAAAGACGCCATAAATATGCGAATTTTATAAATAAAGATTGTTTTACAAAGAGTCAACAAGTACCCACATGCCACAAGTTGGCTAGTTGGGCACCTACTCTAAAAATCTCCAACTTTCCCTAAATCAACTACTCATGAGACGTAGTCCCATTGCTTCACAATGTTTTTCAAATAATTGTCCTGGCAAGGGCTTCGTAAGTGGGTCAACAATGTTGTCTGTAGAGGTGACTTTCTCGACTGCTATGTCACATTTAGCCACAATATCCCTGATTATGTGGTATTCCCTCGGTATGTGTTTGGATCTTTGGTGAGACCTAGGTTCCTTTACTTGCGGAACGGCACCCGTTTTGTCACAGTACATCGGGACTGGACCAACTCCTTCAGGAATCACGCCCAACTCTTGGACGAAATTCCTCATCCAAACCACCTCTTTTGCAGCAACTGATGCTGCGATGTACTCAGCCTCAGTGGTTTTGAATCTGCGACGATGTCTACCTTGGAACTCTTCCAAGAGACAGCACCACCATTGTGCATGAATAAAATTCCAGAGGTTGACTTCAAGTCATCCACATCGCATTGGAAGCTAGAATCACTATAGCCTTCCTATTTCATTTCACCACCCCCATAGACCATGAACATATTCTTAGTCCTTCGTAAGTACTTAAGAATATCATTCATAGCCTTCAATGCATTTGGCCAGGGTTGGATTTGTAGCGGCTCATGACACTAAGAGCATATGCGGAATCCGTTCTAATCAAGATCATACCATACATGATATTACCTATTTACGAGGTATATGGCCCACATGTCATACTCTCTATCTCCTCATCAATCTTGGTACTTAGATAGAGTGACCCCGTGGCACATAGGTAGGTGTTCTCTCTTGGACTCTTCCATAGAGAACCTCATAAGTATGGTATCGATGTAGGTCACTTGGGTGAGTCCGAGCATCATTTTCGATCTATCTCTATAAATCTGTATTCCCAAATATAGAATGCTTCACCCATGTTCTTCATAGAGAATCTACTAGACAACCACACTTTAGTTGACTGCAGCATTCCTACATTATTCCCAACGAGTAGAATGTCATCAACATAAAGTACAAGGAATGTCACATCATTCTTAACCACCTTCTTATACACACATGGCTCCTCGGAATTCTTGATGAAACCAAATTCTTCAGTATCATCAGATATCAGGTTCCAACTTCTCGATGCATGCTTGAGACCGTAGATTGATCTCTGAAGTTTGCATATTTTAAGCTCACTTTCTACAGATGAAATCCTCAGGCTGCATCATATAGATTTCTTCCTTAATATTTCCATTAAGAAACACAGTCTCCACATCCATTTTCCATATCTCATAGTCGTACCATGCATCTATGGCTAGCAGGATTCTAATCGACTTGAACATTGCAACTGATGAAAATGTTTCATCATAGTCAACACCTTGCCTTTGAGTGTAACCTTTTACGACCAGTCGCGCCTTGTAGGTTACCATCATGCCCAAGTTTTCTCTTGTATATCCATTTGCACCCAATAGGAACTATTCCTTCGGGAGGATTTACAAGAGTCCAAACTTGGTTGAATGTATTGAGTCAATCTCAGATTGCATAGCTTCAAGCCACAAATTAGAATCAGCATCGTAAATCGCCTCCTTGAAGGTTCTTGGATCACATCCAACAGTTTGATCACTTTGATCCTCTTCAAGCAGGAAACCATATCTAACAGGAGCCCTAGGAACCCTTTAAGATCTCCTAGGTATGTCCATATCAAGGATTGGTTCTTGAGGTGTGGGAGATTCACTTGGTACTTCAGTTGGTTCTCGAACCTCTTCGAGTTCTACTATCTTTCCTTTTATATCAAATAGAAATTCCTTCTTAAAAAAGGTGGCATTTCTAGAAACAAACACTTTTGTTTAATGGGATAGTAGAAGCAGTATCCAATCGAATTATTTGGATACCCAATGAAGTAGCATAAGATGGATCTATTATCCAGCTTATCTCCCACTGTCTGCTTCACGTAAGCAGGACATCCCCAAATCCTCAAATACGAGAACTTGGGTGGCTTGCCCATCCATATCTCATATGGAGTTTTATCCATTGCCTTGGTATGGACATTGTTCAACAACATTACCGCTATTTCGTGCTCATAGACCCAAACAAGGCAGGAAGTTCAGTGAAGCTCATCATAGATCGAACCATGTCCATCAATGTTTGATTATGATGCTTCGCTACACCATTGAGTTGTGGTGTGGCTGGAGGGGTCCACTGTGAGAGAATCTCATTATCATTAAGATAGTCTTGAAATTCGGCACTCAAGTATTCTCCACCTCGATCGGATCGAAGTGTTTTGATACTTTTCCCCAATTTATTTTCCACTTCAGCCTTTGACTCCTTGAACCTTTCAAAGGATTCAGACTTGTGCTTCATTAAGTACAAGTACCCACACCTAGAGTAATCATCGGTAAAGGAGATGAAATAGGTGTGGCCAGACTTAGTACCAATGCTAAGGGGGCCACAAACATCAGTATGGATAAAATCCAATAGGTCTTGAGCACGTTCAGGCTTGCCTTTGAAGGGTAATTTTGTTATTTTTCTTTTGAGACAAGACTCACAAGGTGGTAAGGAGTTAATATCAGACATATTAAACATGTTGCTCCTAACCAACTTGTTCATACTCTTTAATGAAATATGACCTAACCTAGCATGCCAAAGTTGTGCCGGGTTTAGACTATCGTATTTCCTTTTGATTGTTGTTATGTGTCTCCACATCGTGAGTTGGAACTTCTCTCAATTTTAAGTTGTACAGATCGTTTAAACTTTCCCAATTCCAATTAAACATTTATTCTTGTATATATTGCAAATAGAATTAGCAAAATGACAAGAATATCCATCACTAGCAAGCATAGAAACTGAAATAATGTTTTTTTATTAATTCAGGAACAAATAAAATATCTTTCAATAACAACTTAAAATTTGAATGAAGAAATAAATTCACATCTTCTATCGTTACGACTGCAACCCTTGCTCCGTTTCCAAGCCTCAAGTGGGTCTCACCCACCCTAAGACGCCGACATCTTGGTCATTACCTGCAATTCATTGCAGATACGAGATCCAAATCCGGTATCAAGTACCCAAGAAGTTGAGTTAAGAGCATATTTATTTCAATATAGAATATACCTTTTGCAGTTCGCAACTGCTCGAGGTAATCCCGACAGTTCCTCCTCCAGTGCCTAGGTTTGTGGCAATGGTGGCAACATCCTCAGACTTGTTCGGCTTTTGAGCCCTTGCCTTAGGATTCTTGGTGGGCTTCTCCTCCTTCGCAGGGCAGAATGCTTCTTACCCTTGCGTTTGAGCCCCTTCTTCACAAATGAAGAAGAGCCCAAAAGGAGGACGGGCTTGTCCTTTTTTATGGTCCCCTCAAACACGACAATCATGTTTACCAACTGGTCAAGGGTGGCATCCAACTTGTTCATATTGAATTTGACCACAAACAGGTCGAATGCAGCAGGGAGGGAAAGAAGAAGCAAATCCACAGACATTTCATGTGGAAACGAGATTTCGAGGTCCACTAGCTTTTAAATGAGCCCAATCATACGAACCCTATGTTCTTGGACCGAAGTCCCCTCGTGCATGCGGCTCGTCATAAGCTCCTTGAAAGTAGTGAACCTCTCCGTACGAGAGTTCTACCCATACAGTTCCTTGAGGTGAAGGTGTATGGCAGCTGCATACCCCGTCTCCTCAAATTGCCGCTGCAATTTGTTGGACATGGAAGCCATTATATAGAATCAAGCTTTAAGCTCATCGTCCCACCATTTTTCCAATTTTTCCAGCTCCTCAGGACTGGCATTGGCTAGGGCCTCCTTCGGAGGGCTCTTCTCTAGCGTGTAGAGAAAATTCTCCGAAGCCAAGACAATCTTGAGATTTTGCAGCCAATCTTGGTAGTTAGTGCTAGTGAACTTGTTGTTATCCAGTATAGCAGCAAGTGGATTTTTAATCGAAGACATGATAGATAGCAGTTTATACTGAAAGGAAAAACAGACATGCATTACAGACTATTCATGAAAAACGCTAAGACATAAAACAAGATCATTTAGTTTTATGAATTACCCTCCCACTATTTTAACAATTTCACCACCCTCTAATGAAATCAAGAGAGCCAGTTTCCTTAGTGGGTACATAGAGTCCAATTAAAAAATCACAGTCCCGAATAATATCAGCCAACCATGATCCTTAAAAGGTAGCGTCCAACTGCAACAGGTGCAACCTCCATGTATTTACCTCACGTCCAGTAAGGGCCCAATAATATGACGCCGATTACTATCACGTGTCAAGAAATGTCGAGTTGTAATGGACGATCGCCATGACATCCCCAATAATATGAGCCAAAGTCATGGGAGTTCCATCCAACTCACAGCAAGTGTCAATGGCGTGCACAGCTTTCCGACACACAGAAGCCCCCGATAATATGAGCTGGGCTATGTATGCGGATAGCGTCGACTTAAACCCATTTTTGGTAGAAGGTAGGAAATATTAAATTATATTTAAATTCCCTTAGCTTCATGATGTTATCGAATGAACTTTTGTTTTAGGATCAATTTAGAAGTCATGGACTAACATTTTCTAATGCTTTCAGGTTATTGGAGGGGCTAAGGCTCACTTGAAACCCAAATTTCTAAGACAAAGCAACGTCCCTCAATGAGCCCAGCCGATAGCATTTTTAAGCTGGTCTATGAAGGACTCTCTTAGATTAAATTTTGTCACACGACCTCATAATTATCAATAAACTAAGTTCCTTCAATTTAATCATGAAACTTTAATCTTGATATAAACATTAAATCAAATTTAAAATTAGGGATTTTAATATTGAAATTTGGTTTCAATAATTTTAAATCAAATTTAATATTTGCGAATTACAGATATATATCACATATATAATAAGGATGATCGATAACAGAGAGCTATGCGATCCGTGGTTGCCAAGCACGGATCTAGGTCCAATCCTAAGTGATATGCAATATGCAAATACAATCCTATTACATAAGCTTAAGATTTTACATGTCTTCGGTCTTCAACATCTTTGACATCATCTCCACCATCTTCGAAATCATATCTCACTAAGTCTAATATTTATATTTAAATATCCATGACCAACAGGGATACATTTAAAGGGGTGGAAACGGGCCATAAACCAGGTCCACTTTTATATGATTTCAACAATATTAAATCCAAGCAATTTCAAACATAGCATACACCTAACACATTGGGCATGACTCTCGATCATACCAAAAAACATTTATTTATTCAATTAACCAATTAATTAACATAAATAAAATAAAAAAATCAAATTTGTCTTTTTCCAACAAAATCATATTTTAAATATAAAATCATTTTTTAAATATAATATCATATTTTATAAATAAAATCTTATTTTATTATTTCAATTGCATCAAATAATTTTGGGCTTAAAACAATTTTATGTCGAGCATCTCAAAATTTTTCAAAAATAATTTTGGTTTAACCAAAAATTCCGATAGCAAGTATCAGCCCAAAAACCCGTCGGGCTGCCCGGGACAGGCCCGGGAAAACCCCAGGGAGCATCGCCGCCCCGAAACCGCTGCACGCGTGCTGCACGCCGTGTGCAACCCCATGCGCGACTTGCGCGCACGGGTGGCTGCCTGTAGCGTGGTTAGCGCGCACAGCTAGGGCGGAGGGTATGCGAAGTGCGCGCATGGGTGGCGGCCAGCGTGCGCAACGCCTGGCGAGAAGCGAGCGACCTACCGAAGCATGCACGTGCGACATGCGCCCCGGCCGCACGATACGCTTCGCGATATGCAGACAGCAGGTGCGCGGCACCTGCGCGACGTGCGTGCGGTGGAAAATTTTTTTTTTGAAAAATCGAGAATTTGATGCAATTGGGCATAATTTGGTGTGTTGACAGATCCGAGCCTGATGTTCTGATGCCATTGTTGGCGCAGTGGTGGATTCGGATCCCGCTCACGGGGCGCAGTGGAATTTTAAAATTTTAATCCCCGGGAACGTCAATACACGAAAATAAAATGTACACATACATAGGATGTTTAAGGAATTTACCTCTGGCGACTAGGTACCTGGCTTCGACCAATCCACGAGGGAAATGGCCCTTCAACGGTTGAACGGCTGATGAACGCCCAATTCGGTCCACGACCGAAATCTCAATTCCTTTGCTTGTTTGCACTAGAAACCCAGCAAAGTTCTGCGGACAGAATCTCCATGCCGAGACGGTGGGAATGAATTCCGACGTTGGTTTCTGGCGGCGTAGCGACGGGAGGAGGAAGGCGAGAGAGGGGAAGGGAGCTGAGTGGGAGAGTTGTCAACACAACTTGGTACGAATAAATGAATACCCCAATGCCCTATTTATAGATTTTTCATGGGCTTAAACCAGGTTAATAGGCCCAGGTCAGGACCAGGCCTAGTGAATATTGGTTTCAAGTCCATCGTTTTGGCTTCATCATAATCCCAATCGACGATCAGATCGGATCGATCCATATAGTTTACAAAACTAAATATTATGATGCAAAATTAATTTTCAGACCACCTAATCCAAAATAGCATTTAGGCCGCTATAAGCTTTAAGGAAAGTCATACTTACCCAACTAATTTCAGGAAGTCACACTTCCATCCTTCCTCCTATTATACTCAACAAATTGAGCACAATTTCCATACAGGATTTGAGAAATCAGTACTTGTATGGCCCTCAATGGTTCATGGATGTAGCTAGTCGTGGACTCACAACTCTTTGCGACTCCGAAAACACATTTTCGGGCTTACTCATCGCCCCATGATCCCCTAGGTATCACTGATAGTACCCGTAAGAATCAGTTGGTCATGGTTAGCGTACAGTACGGTCCTTTCAGCTCAAATATCTCGATCGAATCAAAGACCATTGGTAAATCGAGAGTCGCTAGAGATTCTATAGACATGCATACATCTTCGAGATCAAATAGTGACATCGCATGTGCTAGTAGGTAAATCCATTTAGCTAAAACATATCTAGTACTCTGGCCAGAAATTTGTCACACTATTATCTCCTCAGACAGCATATGATATCCATGCACAAGGGCAAGCGATGAATCCTCGACAACGAAGCATCGGCTCCTACATGCATCGGGACCTCACCCAATCCTGCCACCTGATGATCCCAATGGAATCGGTAAATAGGTCAAAGCGAGGCACTTATCATGTAGAGTCTCAATGAAATTTCGAGTAATGAGAACTAATCTGTAAAACCAAGACATCAGAATTAATCTACTTGACAAATGATAACCACTTGAAAAGTTCGAACGAGGATAGTTCGGTAGATCACCACGTCACTATCCATCTGCATGCTCAGAACATCACTATGTTCCCTACCAAAGAAACATGGTATTTTGTATCGCAGATGCCAGTCTCAAGCTCGGGCTGCCTTTATCCTCTTCTAGACGGCCCAGTCGATTAGGAACTCGTTTATAACACAAAGTGACTATTAGATGTGATACATGATAGCCATCAAATCTACTATCACATATAACATACACTATAGTGCATTCAAGGTCTTTATCCAACAATTTTTAATCATAATAATGAAGATAAAGAATGCCGTAAATATACGAATTTCATAAATAAAGATCGTTTTACACAGAGTCAACAAGAAACCACATGCCACAAGTTGTCTAGTTGGGAACCTACTCTAACAAAACAGCGCGGCAAACAAGAATAACATGCAACCTACTGCTGAATAGCATAAGTAAATAGCTTCAAAATCAAGCTCATGCAAAAATAGAACAATTCAGGCTTAGCACATAGTTCACAGCCACGAGGCCTACATCCTTCTCAAGCAAGCAGCGCAGCTACACATCACACGCGTAAAGGCTACGGCTGCCCAGTATATAAACAGCTCAGGCACAACATTCATAACCCAGTTCAACACATGCACAGAAAGTTACTGTAGTTCAACAACAGGCCTAGCAGGGTTTAGCAGATTACCTCAACATAGCCCACGCATAATAGGACTACGGGAACAACCCACATAGCTATGATATGTCCTCATGCCTAACCAACCCACATAGCTATGATATGTCCTCATGCCTAACCAAACAACAACACTCGGGGTTCACATCTGAAACCAACTCAAATCTGAGTACCACTCTAGATCTGGTCACTACGTCAAAACAGACGTGGGACATAACCAAACGACGTCGCACAGAAAACATGCTCCCAACTAATACACGTCATCCCGCTAACTAAAGTCTGAAACACTAAACGACGTCGCACCCAAAGCACTAAGATCTGATGCACACTAGCTAATCAAATCTGAATCCCTGAACCGTACCGGTCTACTCCACCACACGAACCGGGACTAAGGATCGGAGCTGTCACTCAGTGCTAACAACTAACGCAAATCAAATCTGTCTATTCTCAAAACAACGTCGCACCGCTGCCCGCATAGAAACTCTAACACGCGTAACTGAAATAGCGCGCGACTACCAGATTCCATCGCCACATCCGAAGACGATCAACCCGTGCTGACCAACACTCACATCTGACCAGTTCCCACGGAAATTCTCCAACTTTCCAATTCTGTTTCAAGGGATTAAATGGACCCGATAACTAAACCAAGCATACCAGCTCAAAGCTGGCTCATCCCAGATCTGTTCAAGCCAAATCTGGTCTATGCTAACCTGATTAATTAACTCAATTAATCCAAGTAAACTTTTGGATCTCACACAATACAACACAACTTAACCTTCGGGATGAATCCTCCAGCTCAGGGCACTCAGAATATCTGTAAGTTGGGTCCAGCTCAGAGCATCCAATACTCTACACCGTAACATCCAGTTTCTCATCTCTAAGCTGGTTTTAACCAGACTAGCTCACGTCCAACCAGTTTAGCATCCAGCTGGTACAGTCCAGCTCATTCTTCAACGCTGTTGTAACCCAACTCCTAAAACTTGCTCTCCTTCAGCAGAAATGTCCAAGCTGGTCACTGCAACATTGTTACTTCCAAAATAGATTACAACTGGACAGTTTCTCTACGCCAAATGAACCCGTTCAGCTCCGAGCTGGTACATACTAACGGTATAGCTTAACTCCAAATCCCATCTGGACTGATCATCACCATAGCAGCAGATCAGTCCACGTGCCCGACACGATAACCCAGCACAGTGCATACCAACCAGCTAGCATCCAAGATGGTCTAGCTTACGTACTATCCAGCATGCTTCCAAGATGGATCTCTCACGCTATGTATCCAACACATTCGGAAAGGGTACGAATCTCCAGCAAACACAATTCAGCTTTCATCTTCATGATCAGCATAGGGCTCCCTACTAGCTGGCTCCCGATCTGGTCCAGCTCGCATAAATCAATCAGCAAGCCTCAAAGCTGGAACTCTCATGCTAATATACCAATGCACTCCGAGCTGGTATAACTCCTCAGCAACACTAAAAAGCTTGTCCTTCCCACCATTTGTACAGAACTCTCAACCAGCTCTCATCCGCACTGGTCTAACTGTACCTGAAGCAGTCCCTCTACCAGCTCAGCTCTAGGACCAGCTTACATCTCTGGGATCAACATGAAACATCAGAACTTACATCGATGCTGATCTAAACTAAAATCCAAAACAACTTTTTCCATAAATTTAGCACCAACCCTAGAACTAGCTCGTGTCCAAGCTGTTCCCTCTTAACAGATGCTCCCTAGGCTTATCTATACCGATTAGTTAGCCACTAATCCGGGCGGATTTGATCGTTAATTATCTCGAATAATTACGATCCTCACATACAGCCAACGTCCTATTGTTGAAAATGCGATAAGCTCTGCAGACAGCTGAATATCCTAGAAAGATTTATGCATCAGATTTCATGTTGAAAACTGTTAGATGATTTTTTTTCATTGTTATGGATGAAGCATCTGCATCCAAACACTCTGAAATAAGAAATATCATATTTCTTGCCATTCCAGATCTCATATGCGGTTACGTCATGATGCTTATTAATCATCGATCTGTTCTGAGTTTAGCAAGCTGTGTTAATTGCTTCGGCCCAAAACATTTTAGAAATTCCTGAATCAGCAATCATAGTTGTAGTTGCTTCTTTTAAAGTTTGATTTCTACGCTCAGTTAACATGTTCTGCTGAGGTGATCCAGCTGCTGAAAGCTCATGCTTGATTCCAATGTCATCCAGATAAGAGAATAGTCTATAATTTAAAATTTCAGTTCCTCTATTATTTCTGATCCGGTTAACACTACAAGATTTGTCACTCATCATCTCCTGAGACCTGCTCCTCAGATCATCATTTTCATTCTTCAGCTTAATTAGAGTAGTCTGTGTTGGATATATGTAACGGATCAGATATTAATTTTTTGATAAACACAAAACCTGCTGTTATGTTTCAAATAATTTAATCGAATGAGCAGGTCTAAGATGAAGCAGATCAGGCACGAGCTGAGGAAGCACGCTGTAGCAGATAAGTTGCGAGTTAAATAAAAACGGTGTAGAAGATTGGAAGCAAGCTAAAAGCGACGAACTGAGTGATATTGAGAATATGACTAAGCTGGAACAGTAAGGGATGCCCAAACTGATCCAGCAGACGACATCCAAGTTGATCCAGCTTAGAGCGAAGATCATCACAGAAGAAATCAGTTCAGAGTGAACTACTTAGATAAGAGTAGGTTCAAATCATAACAGATGACCAATATTCAGTTCAGATCAGCTCAGATCTTAGAACAGATCAGAGTTCAGCTTACAGTTCAATGGATCAGATAAGATGAATCAGTTCAGAGTGAACATACTTAAAAAAGAACAGGTTCAGATCAGAATAGAAGAACAGTATAGAAAAGATCAGCTGAGGGTAAGCAGATTATATCAGATGAGATCAGTCGGAGAATAGAACATAATCAGCTCAAAGTGAACACAACAAAACAGATCAGTAGTGAACAGATCAGATGACGAAGAACTCAAAGGTCTAAGCTGGAACAGTAAGGGATTCCCAAACTGATCCAGCAAACGACATCCAAGCTGACCCAGCTCGGAGCAAGAGCATCTTAGTAAATCAGATCAGGGCTGAGTTGAAAGCTGAAGAACTATACTGTATAAGAAGAGTTGAGCTCAGTTACGAAGTGCAGACCAGTTTATCAAAGATGGAGCTTTGAGTTAGAGCAGTTCAGATCAGCTCAGAGCAGAATCAGTTCAGATCAGCTTAGAGCATTTCAGAAGGACAAAACAGCTTAGAGCTGAAACCGACCAAGAGCAGATCAGAATGAAGCTTCGACCAAATCTGATCAGCTTATCAGTTGATAGAATAACAGAACAGGAAGATCAGATCAGATCGGGATTTGTATCAGATCAAATGAGAGACCAGCTCGGACATATCAGCTTAGAGCGAAAAGTGTTGTATCAGATCATAAGAAGATTCAATGAGCAAGAACAGAGTAGTTCCGTAATTAGTTTGGAGCCTTGAAATAGATCAAATCACATGAGAAGAGAAGAGCTTAATTGCTAAAACAGATTGGCTCAGATCAGCATGAACGATCAGATCAGGATACAAGCTCATACGAACAAAGCAGTTTGAACAAGATCAAATCAATGTTGTATCAGAAAAGGTTCAAATGATTTGTTCAAATTAAAAAAACGCCAAAATCAGTTATATATGAATCATCGTGGTGCTACCATGACAGGTACCATGGTCACCAGAATAGTACTGTGAAGTTGTACGAGGTCAGTACAACTATTTTAATGCACATTTACACTTTGGATTTATTCGGATATGCCTAACGGATATATTTGTTACCGTTGAATTCAAAGTTTATATATACCAGTGGATTCAATGAACAGAAGATGGGAAAAATAAAAGAGAAGAGGAAACAGTCGACGATCTATAGAAGGAGCTTAATTGTCTATAGTGACTACTTATTCTATTAGCTCACAGAAGCTTAATTGTATATAGCGACTGCTTATTCTATCATCTCACAGAGCACTTCCCAGTGTGAGAGATACAAGAGTGTTATACATTGTAAATGTTTAAAATCTCACACACAGATTCACTCACATATGAGAGCCGTGAGTTTAATAGAATAGATGAGTGAATCAACCCAAACATACACAAAATCTGTGTAGTCTTTAGACGTTAAACTTGTTCTTGTTGATGGACTCACACAGCCTACGAGCCATTGTGTAGTCTAGTCTAGGAGTTCAGCTTTGGGAAGAGGGTAAGTCCCAGTTGAATGGGTCTGTACATGTTGTCTAAGATCAAAGTCTTCTAGTGATGCCTTCCAGTAGCAACAGTGGCCACGGGGTGTGTGAGCATATGGGAGCTACCCGCTCGTCTCAGCACACGGCACCAGAGGCAAAACATAGCTCAACCCACTTTTTCCCAACTCATGAGATGTGGGAGCTACCCACTTCGCTCATAGTGGCTAACAGATCCCAGCAGGGAGATGAGGTAAGGGAGTTACCCGCTCGTCCTCTAACGGCATCCTGGTACGCACATATCAATACAACAAGGCACAAAAGGTGCGGCTACAACAGATCTGAGCTCAATATGATAATGCGTGTATGAAATAGATAACATGTCGAAAACAGAACATATGCAACAAAGCACAGCATACACAGCAGCAAGCATAATCACCCATGCTCAACCCAAAGCTGTAAAACAAGCTCACATCCGTAACTCAAGATCTTCTGCGCTACAATTACTACAACGGGGTCCCGAGCAACACAGATCTCACACCTTCTAAGCCAAACACAAATACTAGCTTAGGGACAGTAAGACAGAAACCACGAATTGGGAGCTACGAGCTCAACCCAAGTCTTTCATATCATTCCAACAAAAAAGAAGGCTCTAAACAAAGCACAAGGTAGGATCTTTAACACTTACCCAACAAGCTACCTCAACGGAAGACGAAATCCGATGCTTATGCTAACAGACTAGATAAGGGAGATGTCTCGCAATCTCGCCAAGCTTCATGCAAGCTTCCAAAAGAAGTACCAAACGAAGCATTTTAGCAAGAGGAGTCCAACGCTACCACTATTACTTCAATTGGAGCTATCTACTGTCGGCAATCGGAGAAGATAAGGTTCGGTGAACAGTAGCAAGGGTATCGCGATAGAGTTTGCTCACGGGAAATATTCTAAGTATCGGGGAAACAATATTGGACAAAGGTCAAAGTCCTTTCTTATATAACTCAAATCTGCTCATGTCTGCTGAACAGATCCCACCGACAACTTAAGGTACAAAGCTGATTTTCTCTCGGGTCTGAATATTATAACAGATAAAACTCTTCACCAAAAAAGATCCCGACTAACTCAAACGACGTCGCACAGAGTCTACTGTTGCATCTGGACACGTCACCTGTTACTCAAATCTGAAATGCTAACCAGCATCACAAGACTCAGATCTTATCGAAATCTGAAGACCAACGCCTCTAATCTGAATCTTGCTCGCTAAACCAAAACGCTGTCGTTCCAACTAATCCAAACGACGTAGTTTAGCTACTTGCTACAGAAACACGCTAGCGTACTCACATATGCCTAGCGACCACAGATTCCAACACTACTGCTGAACGTGATCACTCAGCGATGGCTAACACTCACATCTGGTCAGATTCCACTGAAATCTGAATTAATTCAAGGCTAATTCCAGGACTTATACAGACCCGATAACTTCACCAAGCATACAAACTCAAAGCTGGTTCACCCCAAATCTGCTCAAACCCAAATCTGGTCTATGACAACCCGAGTAATTAACTCAATTAATCTTATTAAACTTTCGGGTCTCACAGCGACTCTCGATTTACCAATGGTCATTGATTCGGTCGGGATATTTGAGCTGAAGGGACCGTACTGTATGCTAAAAATTACCTACTGGTTCTTGCAGACACTATCAGTGATACCTATGGGATCACGGGGCGATGTTGCTTGACACTTTACCATGGTCCGATGGGTAGATAGGAAAAATGTGTTTTCCGAGTCACAAAGAGTTGTGAGCACATGGCTAGCTGTTTCTCTGAACCATTGATTGCCACACAAGTACTGATTTTCCAATTCTCGTACGAACAAGGAGCTCATAGTGTTGAGCATGGTGGAAGGTAAAATGGGAGTATGACTTCCAAAATGAGTAGTGGGAATAAACCTGCCATATATAAATTTAGTGGTCCGAAAATTTGATTTTGCATCATAATAATCAGTTTTGCATACTGAACACATCGATGATATCTGATCGTCGATCGGGATTATGATGGAACCACATTAAGGGCCCCACTACACTGCCGCCTTCCCAACTTCTAATCAACCGTCTCCGTCGTGATATCCACCACCGCCGCCGACCTTCAAATGCCGCTCCTTGACGTGTGCATATCGACAAGGAGATTCTGTTTCTGACAATTCACTGTGCTTTCTAGTGCAAGCCAGTGAAGGAATTTGGAAACGGGTCGTGGACCGGATGAGGCGAACAAACTGGAGATTCAACCGTTGAAGGGCTATATCAGTGCTTAAAAACCAGAATAGTCAAAGCCGGGAGTGAAGTCACCGAATGTAACAATAAAAATCACCTATAAATGTTGATTATTACCTTATTTTGTGTTTACATATGAGCGTCCTGTTAGAGTAGATGCCCAACTAGCCAACTTGTGGTGTGTGGGTTTATAGACTCTTGTATATGACAATCTTTATATATGATATTCGCATTTATTATATGGCGTCCTTTACTTTCATTGTGTGTATGATGATTTACAATTGCGTTGAGTAAAGACCTAGAATGCACTAAAGTGTATGTTAGATGTGATAGTGGGTATGACGGCTATCATGAAACACATCTAATAGTCACTGTGTATTCTGAACATGTTCCTAGTCGATTGGGCCGTCAAAATGAGGATAAGGCCGCCCGAGCTAGAGACTAGTATCTGCGATGCGAAGTACCATGTTTCATTGGTAGGGAACATTGTGATGTTCTGAGCATGCAGATAGATAGTGACCTGGTGATCTATCGAACTACCCTCCTTCGGACTTTCCAAATGGTTACCATTTGTCGAGTGGATAAGTCCGAGGTCTTGGTTGTACTGATTAGTCCTCACGACTCGAAACTTCATTGAGACTCTACATGATAGGCGTCTCACTTTGATCACGACTCGAAACTTTCATTGAGACTTCACAGTGAGTAGGCGTCTCACGTTTTGACCCCGTTTGCCGACTCACGTTGGGGTCATAAGGGCGTCGGGATTGGGGTGAGACCCCGATGCATGTAGGAGTCGATGCATCGTTGTCGAGGATTCACCGCTCGCAGACATGCGTGGATATCCTATGCTATCTGAGGGGATAATAGTGTATAAATCTCTGGCAAGAGTACTAGAAGTGTTTTAGGTAAATGTGTTTACCTAGTTACACTCGTGATGTCACTATTTGATCTCCAAGATGTATGCATAGCTATCGGATCTATAGCGACTCTCGATTTACCAATGGTCGTTGATCTGATCGGGATATATGGATTGAAAAGACCGTACTGTACGCTAACCACGACCAACTGGTTCTTGCAGGCACTATCAGTGATACCTAGGGGGATCATGGGGCGATGTTGCTAGACGCTCTTACCATGATCCGATGGGCAAGTCCGGAATTGTGATTACGGAGCCACAATGGTTGTGGGCCCACGGCTAGCTGTATCCCTGAACCATTGAGGGTCACACAAGTACTGGATTCGAGATTCCCGCATGGATACTCAGCTCAATGTGTTGAGCATGTGAAGAGGATTTTGGGAGTGCGACTTCCTAAAAAGTCAACAGAGGTCAAATCGTGATTTGCCGATGTTGAGGGGCAAAACGGTCATTTTGCACTGGGGTTCTGAAAAATGGTTTTTCAGATCATAGTGTTCAGTTTCGGAAACTGAGTCGATCGGTCCGATCTGATCGGCAATCGGAGTTATGATGAAGTCACGGTGATAGGGATGAACCGAATGTTCATCCGTTGGACCCGGGCCCGTTGGGCCGGTCCAATCCTATTACTTGTCTATTTAATATAGACTTGACTCACATAAAAACACTCTCATTAAACCCTAACCCTAGCACTAAATAGCGCCGCCCCCTCTCTTCCTCAAGGCCTCACACCGCCGCCGCCGTGCGCCGCCCGCCGCCGCCGCCACCGTCGCCCCCGCTAGCCGGAAAATTGTTTCCGACCTAGTTTTTGGAGGAGAATCCGTTGGCGATAAAATCCTTCAGCCTTCTAGTGCAGGCTGATTGGAGGGAGATCGGTTCCGGTCGTGGACCTGATTGGAGTTATCTACCGCAGTCTACCGTGAAGTGCCGTTTTCTTTACGAAACCGGTCGGAGACAGGCATAAGTTGCCAGCAAGGTAGTCACCTAAACACCCTATGAATGTCATAGTTTTGAATTGTTTTTCGTATTGATCGTCTCACGGCATTATTGTTTTGTTCTTCCGCTGCCTCGTCGGGGGGCTTGATCCGGATCCCAACAGTGGTATCAGAGCCATGGTTTTCGGATCTGATCAATACGAATTGCCTTATTGTATCTAATCTTTAACTTTTCAGATCGAAAAACGAAATTTGAGAAGCAAGTCGCCGGGCCGCCGCCACGTGCGGCGGCAACCACCATGTCGCACGCGAGCTATGGCGCGCGCGACACCATCGCGCGCTAGCCGCGCGATGGGCATTCTTACGACGCGCGCTGGCCGCACGGCAGGAGCATGGTGGCCGGACGAACGCGTTGTAGCTGGTCGATGGTGGCTGGATGTGGGCGCGGTGTCACGCGAGGGGCCGCGCATATGCTGCGCCACGGAAGCGATGGTGCCGCGCTTGTCGCGGCCGCGTGCGCCCTTGCGGCTCGCGTGATTTCGTTGGTGGCGGCCGCCGGCCGGCCGCCGCTTCAACGATGCTCCGACGATGACGTGACGGCTGATTTCTTTTAGGGTTTGGTTCGGGCCTATCCCGGGCAGCCCGTGAAGTTTTCGGGCCGGTATACGATATCGGGCCCGGTTTTGGTCGATTTTGAAATTTTAAGTTTTTGGGCCTAGAATTGTTTTAAGCCCAAATTTGATACAATTAAAATTAGCAAAATGTGATTTTAATTATGAAATATGATTTTATAATGAAATATGATTTTGTTGATTAAAATTCGATTTTATCGACAAAATACGATTTTATTATAAAACGCGATTTTATGATTAAAATATGATTTTGCGATAAATAATTAGATTATTTAAATTTATGCATGTTAATTAGATTATCTGCATGATTGGGATGATCGAGAGCCGTGCCCAATTTGTTAGGTGTATGCGATAGGTTTTGTATGATTTCGGTTTGTAAATATTTGATTATCATTTTAAGTGGGCCTGTTTGTGGCCCGTTCCCACCCCTTGATAAATGTATCCCTTGTATGTCTTAGCTTATATCTTATATAGTTAGTGATGTATGTCCGTTTTCCTTCAGTATTACTGCTTATAAAATGGTTTCGATTAAAAACCCGCTCGCTGCTATATTGGATAGCAACAGGTTCACCGGTCTGAACTACCAAGACTGGCTCCGGAACCTCAATCTTGTATTGGCTTCGGAGAAGCTCCTCTATACGATAGAGAAGTCCCCTCCGGACGAAACCCCTGCCGTTATCAGCCCTGAGGAGCTGATTACGCTTAATCAATGGCGGGACGACGAGGTTAAAGCTCGATGCTATGTGATGGCATCGATGTACAACGAAATGCAACGGCATTTTGAGAAGACAAAGTATGCCTCTACCATACTCTTTCATCTCAAAGAGCTGTACACGGAGAACTCTCGAAATGAGTGTTAGAGTAGATGCCCAACTAGCCAACTTGTGGCGTGTGGGTTTATAGACTCTTGTATGAAACAATCTTTATATATGATATTCGCATTTATTTATATGGCGTTCTTTACTTTCATTATGTGTGTAATGATTTACAATTGCGTTGAGTAAAGACCTAGAATGCACTAAAGCGTATGTTAGATGTGATAGTGGGTATGACGGCTATCATGAAACACATCTAATAGTCGCTGTGTATTCTGAACATGTTCCTAGTCGATTGGGCCGTCAAAATGAGGATAAGGCCGCCCGAGTTCGAGACTAGTATGTGCGATGCGAAGTACCATGTTTCATTGGTAGGGAACATTGTGATGTTCTGAGCATGCAGATAGATAGTGACCTGGTGATCTATCGAACTACCCTCCTTCGGACTTTCCAAGTGGTTACCATTTGTCGAGTGGATAAGTCCGAGGTCTTGGTTGTACTGATTAGTCCTCACGACTCGAAACGTCATTGAGACTCTACATGATAGGCGTCTCACTTTGACTCGTTTGCCGACTCACTTGGGGTCATCAGGCGGCGGGATTGGGTGAGACCCCGATGCATGTAGGAGTCGATGCATCGTTGTCGAGGATTCACCGCTCGCAGACATGCGTGGATATCCTATGCTATCTGAGGGGATAATAGTGTATAAATCTCTGGCCAGAGTACTAGAAGTATTTTAGGTAAATGTGTTTACCTAGTTACACTCGCGATGTCACTATTCGATCTCCAAGATGTATGCATAGCTATCGGATCTATAGCGACTCTCGATTTACCAATGGTCGTTGATCTGATCGAGATATATGGATTGAAAGGATCGTACTGTACGCTAACCACGACCAACTGGTTCTTGCAGGCACTATCAGTGATACCTAGGGGATCATGGGGCGATGTTGCTAGACGCTTTACCATGATCCGTTGGGCAAGTCCGGAATTGTGATTCCGGAGCCACAATGGTTGTGAGCCCACGGCTAGCTGTATCCCTGAACCATTGAGGGTCTGACAAGTACTAGATTCGAGATTCCCGCACGGATACTCAGCTCAATGTGTTGAGCACGAGAAGAGGACTTCGGGAAGTGCGACTTCCTAAAAGTCAACAGGGGTCAAACCGGGGTTTCCCCCTGTTGAGGGGCAAAACGGTCATTTTGCACTGGGGTTCTGAAAAATGGTTTTTCAGATCATAATATTCAGTTTTGGAAACTGAGTCGATCCGTCCGATCTGATCGGCGATCGGATTTACGGTGAAGTCTCGGTGGTGGAGATTTCCCGCACGGATACTCAGCTCAATGTGTTGAGCACGAGAAGAGGACTTCGGGAAGTGCGACTTCCTAAAAGTCAACAGGGGTCAAACCGGGGTTTCCCCCTGTTGAGGGGCAAAACGGTCATTTTGCACTGGGGTTCTGAAAAATGGTTTTTCAGATCATAATATTCAGTTTTGGAAACTGAGTCGATCCGTCCGATCTGATCGGCGATCGG
>KQ987769.1:134415-169398 GCA_001598015.1 Dorcoceras hygrometricum
TGAGACCCACTTAAGGCTTGGCAATGGAGCAAGAGTTGCTGCAGTAGCTATAGGAGATGTTTATTTATTTTTGTCTTCTGATTTTAAGATGTTATTGAGAAACGTTTTATTTGTTTCCGAATTAATAAAGAACATTATTTCTGTTTCTATGCTTGATAGTGATGGATATTCTTGTATGTTTGCTAATTCGATTTGCAATATTTACAAGAATGAATGTTTAATTGGAATTGAGGAACGCGAAAACGATTTATACACCTTAAAATTAAAAGACGTTCTCTTCTGATTTTAAGTTGTTGTTGAGAAACGTTTTATTTGTTCCCGAATTAATAAAGAACATTATTTCTGTTTCTATGCTTGATAGTGATGGATATTCTTGTATGTTTGCTAATTCGATTTGCAATATTTACAAGAATGAATGTTTAATTGGAATTGAGGAACGCGAAAACGATTTATACACCTTAAAATTAAAAGACGTTCCAACTCGCGATGTCGAAGCACATACAACAACGATTAAACGAAAACACGATAACTTGAACCCATCACAGCTTTGGCACGCTAGGCTAGGTCACATTTCCCTAAGTAGGATGAACAAGTTAGTTAGGAGTGACCTGTTTGATCTGTCAGACATCAACTCCCTACCGACTTGTGAATCTTGTCTTAAAGGAAAGATGACCAAGCAACCCTTCAAGGGCAAGGGTGAGCGTGCTCAAGGCCTATTGGATTTGATCCATACTGATGTGTGCGGCCCATTTAGTATTAGTACTAAATATGGTCACACATACTTCATCACCTTTACCGATGATTACTCTAGGTACGGGTACTTGTACTTAATGAAGCACAAGTCTGAATCCTTTGAAAGGTTCAAAGAGTTCAAGGCTGAAGTAGAAAATCAATTGGGCAAAGGTATTAAAACACTTCGATCAGATCGAGGTGGTGAATACTTGAGTGCTGAATTTCAAGATTATATGAAATAGAATGTACTTGTACTTAATGAAGCACAAGTCTGAATCCTTTGAAAGGTTCAAAGAGTTCAAGGCTGAAGTAGAAAATCAATTGGGCAAAGGTATTAAAACACTTCGATCAGATCGAGGTGGTGAATACTTGAGTGCTGAATTTCAAGATTATATGAAATAGAATGGGATTCTCGCACAGTGGACCCCTCCGGCCACACCACAGCTCAATGGCGTAGCAGAGCGTCGTAATCGGACCTTGTTGGACATGGTTCGATCTATGATGAGCTTCACTGAACTTCCTACCTCGTTTTGGGGCTATGCGCTCGAAATGGCGGTAATGTTGTTGAACAATGTCCACACCAAGGCAGTGGATAAGACTCCATATGAGATATGGATGGGCAAACCACCCAAGTACTCATTTATGAGGATTTGGGGATGTCCTGCTTACGTGAAGCAGACAATGGGAGATAAGCTGGATACGAGATCCATCTTATGCTACTTCATTGGGTATCCAAAGAATTCCATTGGATACTACTTCTACTATCCGAGCGAAACAAAAGTGTTTGTTTCTAGAAATGTCACCCTTATGGAAAGAGAATTTCTACTTGATAGAAAGGGCAGAATAGTAGAACTCGAAGAGGTTCGAGATCCAATCGAAGTACCAGGTGAGTCTCCTGCACCTACAGAGCCAATACCAGAAATGGTCGCACCTAGGAGATCCGAATGAATTCCTAGGGCTCCTGAGAGATATGGTTTTCTCCTTGAAGATGATCAAGGTGATCAAGTTGTTGGATCTGATCCAAGAACTTTCAAGGAGGTAATTTCCGATGCTGATTCTAATTTGTGGCTTGAAGCAATGCAGTCTGAGTTTGACTCAATGCATGCTAACCAAGTTTGGACTCTTGTTAACCCTCCCGAAGGAATTGTTCCTATTGGGTGCAAATGGGTATACAAGAGGAAACTTGTGCCTGATGGTAAGGTAATGACCTACAAGGCACGACTGGTGGCGAAAGGTTACACTCAAAGGCAAGGTGTTGACTATGATGAAACCTTATCGCCAGTCGCAATGTTCAAGTCAATTAGAATCTTATTAGCCATAGCCGCATGGTACGACTATGAGATATGGCAAATGGATGTGAAAACTGCATTCCTTAATGGAAATATTAAGGAAGAGATCTATATGACGCAGCCTGAGGGTTTCACATCTGTTGGAAGCGAGCATAAGGTATGCAAGCTTCAGAGATCGATCTACGGTCTCAAACAAGCATCACGAAGTTGGAACCTGAGATTCGATGAAACAATTAAGGAATTTGGTTTCATCAAGATTCCCGAGGAGCAATGCGTATACAAGAAGATAGTTAAAAGCGCTGTGACGTTCCTAGTACTTTATGTTGATGACATTCTGCTCATTGGGAATGATGTAGGAATGCTGCAGCCAACTAGAGTATGGTTGTCTAGTAGATTTTCGATGAAGGACATGGGTGAAGCATCCTATATTCTTGGAATACAGATCTATCGGGATAGATCTAAACGGGGTATGCAAGCTTCAGAGATCGATCTACGGTCTCAAACAAGCATCACGAAGTTGGAACCTGAGATTCGATGAAACAATTAAGGAATTGGTTTCATCAAGATTCCCGAGGAGCAATGCGTATACAAGAAGATAGTTAAAAGCGCTGTGACGTTCCTAGTACTTTATGTTGATGACATTCTGCTCATTGGGAATGATGTAGGAATGCTGCAGCCAACTAGAGTATGGTTGTCTAGTAGATTTTCGATGAAGGACATGGGTGAAGCATCCTATATTCTTGGAATACAGATCTATCGGGATAGATCTAAACGGATGGTCGGACTCTCCCAAACTACCTACATCGATACCATACTTAGGAGGTTGTCTATGGAAGAGTCCAAGAGAGGACACCTACCTATGTGCCACGGGGCCACTCTATCTAAGTCTATGTGTCCAAAGACTGATGAGGAGATAGAGAGTATGGCACGTGTACCATATGCCTCGGCAATATGCAGTATTATGTATGGCATGATCTCGACTAGATCGGATGTCGCATATGCTCTGAGTGTCACGAGCCGCTACCAGGCCAACCCCGGCCAATTGCATTGGAAGGCCGTGAAGGATATTCTTAAGTACTTGCGAAGGACTAAGAATATGTTCATGGTCTATGGGGGTGGTGAACTGAAACTGGAAGGCTACACAGATTCTAGCTTCCAGTGTGATGTGGATGATTCAAAATCAACCTCTGGATTTGTATTCATGCTCAATGGTGGTGTTGTCTCTTGGAAGATTTCCAAGCAAGACACCATCGCGGATTCAACCACTGAGGCTGAGTACATCGTAGCATCAGCTGTTGCTAAGGAGGCCGTTTGGATAAGGAATTTCGTCCAAGAGTTGGGCGTCATTCCTAATGGAGTTGGTCCAGTCCCAGTGTACTGCAACAACACAGGTGCCGTTGTGCAAGCAAAGGAGCCTAGGTCTCACCAAAGATCCAAACACATACTGAGGAAATACCACATAATCCGGGATATTGTGGCTAGAGGTGAAATAGCAGTTGAGAGAGTCGCCTCTGCGGACAACGTCGCTGATCCACTTACGAAGCCCTTGCCAGGACCCTTGTTTGAAAAACATCGCGAAACAATGGGACTGCGTCTGATGAGTAGTTGGCTTTAGGGCAAGTGGGAGATTGTTAGAGTAGATGCCCAACTAGCCAACTTGTGGCGTGTGGGTTTATAGACTCTTGTATATGACAATCTTTATATATGATATTCGCATTTATTATATGGCGTTCTTTACTTTCATTGTGTGTATGATGATTTACAATTGCGCTGAGTAAAGACCTAGAATGCACTAAAGTTTATGTTAGATGTGATAGTGGGTATGATGGCTATCATGAAACACATCTAATAGTCACTGTGTATTCTGAACATGTTCCTAGTCGATTGGGCCATCAAAATGAGGATAAGGCCGCCCGAGCTAGAGACTAGTATCTGCGATGCGAAGTACCATGTTTCATTGGTAGGGAACATTGTGATGTTCTGAGCATGCAGATAGATAGTGACCTGGTGATCTATCGAACTACCCTCCTTCGAACTTTCCAAGTGGTTACCATTTGTCGAGTGGATAAGTCCGAGGTCTTGGTTGTACTGATTAGTCCTCACGACTCGAAACGTCATTGAGACTCTACATGATAGGCGTCTCACTTTGACCCGTTTGTCGACTCACTTGGGGTCATAAGGCATCGGGATTTGGTGAGACCCCGATGCATGTAGGAGTCGATGCATCGTTGTCGAGGATTCACCGCTCGCAGACATGCGTGGATATCCTATGCTATCTGAGGGGATAATAGTGTATAAATCTCTGGCCAGAGTACTAGAAGTGTTTTAGGTAAATGTGTTTACCTAGTTACACTCGTGATGTCACTATTTGATCTCCAAAATGTATGCATAGCTATCGGATCTATAGCGACTCTCGATTTACCAATGGTCGTTGATCTGATCGGGATATATGGATTGAAAGGACCGTACTGTACGCTAACCACGACCAACTGGTTCTTGCAGGCACTATCAGTGATACCTAGGGGATCATGGGGCGATGTTGCTAGACGCTCTTATCATGATCCGATGGGCAAGTCCGGAATTGTGATTCCGGAGCCACAATGGTTGTGGCCCACGACTAGCTGTATCCCTGAACCATTGAGGGTCACACAAGTACTGGATTCGAGATTCCCGCATGGATACTCAGCTCAATGTGTTGAGCATGCGAAGAGGATTTTGGGAGTGCGACTTCCTAAAAAGTCAACAGAGGTTAAATCGTGATTTGCCAATGTTGAGGGGCAAAACGGTCATTTTGCACTGGGGTTCTGAAAAATTGTTTTTCAGATCATAATGTTCAGTTTTGGAAACTGAGTCGATCGGTTCGATCTGATCGGCGATCGGAGTTACGATGAAGTCACGGTGATAGGGATGAACCGAATGTTCATCCGTTGGACCCGGGCCCGTTGGGCCGGTCCAATCCTATTACTTGTCTATTTAATATAGAATTGACTCTCATAACAACACTCTCATTAAACCCTAACCCTAGCACTAAATAGCGCCGCCCCCTATCTTCCTCAAGGCCTCACGCCGACCGCCGCCGCCCGCCGTCGCCGCTCGCCGGAAAATTGTTTCCGGCCTAGTTTTTCGAGGAGAATCCGTTGGTGATAAAATCCTTCAGCCTTCTAGTGCAGGTTGATTGGAGGGAGATCGGTTCCGGTCATGGACCTGATTGGCGTTATCTACCGCAGTCTACCGTGAAGTGCCGTTTTCTTTACGAAACCGGTCGGAGCCAGGCACAAGTTGCCAGAAAGGTAGTCATCTAAACACCCTATGAATGTCATAGTTTTGAATTGTTTTTCGTATTGATCGTCTCCCGGCATTATTGTTTTGTTCTTCCGCTGCCTCGCCGGGGGGCGTGATCCGGATCCCAACACGTCCTCGATGCAATTTTTAAACTTCCATTGCGCCACCTGGGGCGTGATGCGGATCCATCGTGGGCCAACATGATCTGATCCGCAAAGCTCTGTGCTAAGTCCTTTATTGTCACCAAACATAAAACATTTTATACTTGACAATTTCTCCCTTTTGGGTATGACAAGTATAGGCGTGAAAAAATTTAACTTTTTATCACATGAACTCTATTACACTATACAATATACAAATATACAAGTACAATCCTATAATCTATCTGTAAGCTTAACTAGAACTGCTCCTGATATCTATTTGAGTATTGATATGTTGTGAGGCATGTTATAATCCTTGAAGAAATCTTGGTCAGACAATGGCCTTGTAAAATCCAGAACACTCCAAAGACTAAATTCTTTTCATTCACCTCTTCTTCTGACCTTTACTACTTTCCCCCTTGACATCACAACATCCCTTCAAACATTCCACCACCTCAACTATATTAGAACCAATGGTGGTTACTTCTGCTGCTATATCCTTTTTATTCTAATCCATTGCAAGACCAAGTCATATGGAGTCGATTTTGAGATTGTCGAAACACCCTCTCTTGCACTTGCATGGATTGTAGCACAACATCCATTTTCTAAGTCATTATATCTTTAAAATTTACAAATAATCTTGCAATTCTAACTGATTCACTTGCAGATTACTAACTACATTCTTCAGTGACTCTACGACCTAACACAATGATTGATCCGCTCTATGAGTAGCTTGAATAATGGGATCTGCTGGGGATTCTGGTGAGATCGGAATTATGGAAAGATATTGTGCATCCTCTAATCTAGATCCTGGTGCGTTCTTATCATAAAATCCTTCGGCAGAAGCTCGAGCTGCAAAAGCAGCTACTTTAGAAAAAACTAAGGAACATATAGCTTGCTCTATTTGAGTTCCTGCTAATGCTATCTTCGGAGATTGTCCATGCTGAGTCCCAGCTGGCTACTCCTCTTGAATCTGAGCTGGAAGCTTTTGTACTTTTTCATATATAAATCTAATTGTTAGTAACTTTTGTTCCTGTTTATCCTGTTCTTTTCTATCTTTACACTCTGGATCCGATTGTTCCTTTGGTTTAAATAACTTTACTATCCCCTCAAAATTGTATGGACAGTCCTTGTCCTCAAGAATTATTTAGGAAATGATTCGCCAGAGCTAGAGTCATCTTGTAATCTCCTTTGGACTTGAGGGATATGGAGCCTAATGCTCCCCTATACAAACTTGAGCCGATTGCTCCGGTGCGAACTGGATCCTGTTGCTCCTCTGTACTGGTTGGAGACGGTTGCCCGTTAATGCTGACTTGAGTCAGTTGATCAACGGGTCCAGGGAATAGGCCGTTAATGATCAATTCTTGGATCTTTTATGTAGCGCCCCAAAATCCATAAGACCACAATTATTAACCTTTTTATTTTAAGGGCTGTTTTGAGCATCCAGATTTCAGCTCAAGTTAGTTTTATTTATTTAATCTGATTTCTTTCTTTCAGCTTCGAACACAATTCAGAAGGTTTCCGGTCAGATTTCTCCCCAAACACAACTCGAGCTGATTCAGATTTCATTCGAAAATAAAATTCTTTAAATAAGAGATAAGTTATTTTCAAAATCTTATGGCAAGTTTGCAAATTAAAATAGTGAGAGGGAGTCTTTATCATTTTACAAGGAGAGGGTATGGTGTGCCACGCCTAATTTTGTACCTTTCACCTACTAGAAATCATACTCCCATATATGATTGATTTAGTGAAGTTAGAAGCTCATTTTGCTTGCCAAGAAAATCTTTAGTTCTCTCAAATTCTAAGGAGCTCGTCGCGAGTGCTTGAGGAGATCTCCTGCCGAGACCAGCTGTTCTTCGTGATTTCCAGTATAGGTCAAGTAAATTTGATTCCTTGCTACACCATGAAAGTATATATATATCGTTCCTTTCAGTTCTGTGATTGCTTGCCTTTTTTACGCACAAGTTTTAGCTTATGTTCATGCTCTTGCTTTATTTAAAATGAATGTTTCGGGGTCACAGAGTTGAATTCTGTTTTTAAAACTCTCCAGCATGTTTTAGTGCGATTATTGTTGTTTTAAAACATTGAGCAGTACAGACTCGAGTTTAATGTATGATTATGAACTCCTTCGTTCTGGTGAGTGGCAGCGTCTGGACTTGACTCCAAGTTAATCGGCGATGCTAGTCAAATCGTGATTTTATACTGGTTAGATAAGCGGAGCTGGTATCTTTGGATGTCGTCTGTGATGCTGCAATAATATTTCTATGCTCAAATATGATTTTGTACCCAAGCACCACTCATATAGCCAAATCTGTTTCACGCTAGCGGTACTATTCCTATAGCCAAATCTGTTTCACGCTAGCGGAACTATTCCTATAGCCAAATGTGTTTCACGCTAGCAATATAATTCCAGAAGCCAAATCTATTTTAACGCTAGCGATACGATTTTTGTTGTCAATCTGTTTCACGCTAGCGGAACTATTCCTATAGCCAAATGTGTTTCACGCTAGCAATATAATTCCAGAAGCCAAATCTATTTTAACGCTAGCGATACGATTTTTGTTGTCAAATCTATTTTCCACGTCTGAGATATGTATTCTTTAGCCAAAGTTGTATGCTCAGTGCAACGTATTATTTTAAGAGAAGGGAGTTTTAAAATAAGCGAACCCCGATGTTTGGTGATCCGATTTCGATCAAATGCTTCTTTTAAATGAAGTAATGTTCAGTTTTAAAGGATTTATGGCATAGATAACAGACGGTCAAATATGGAAGGGTGAGCTAGCTGTTGAAGGAATTAGTTGCCCCTTCATATTGTATGGGCGATGTTTCGCCATATTGTTACTGAATTCAGATGTAGCTTGATCAAACGCCATTGGACATAAGGAGCTTCTAAGCCATAAGTCATAAGAAAAATATAGATGAGATCTAGGTTGCTTTCCCAAATCTGATTCTACGAAAAGAATTTATGTTTAACCTGACTTCCTTTTTAAAGTATGATTATTTTAAGTTGTGTATGTGTCTTCCTGCACTAAGTGATCTTTGTTATTCTCGGTTTTAGTTGCTGAGCCCCTAGGCTCATTGGCTTTTATGGTGCAGGTGAGTCAGATCTGGGGCAGAGGGGAGGCGGGAGCTGAACCTGCTGGGGCATGTGTGTGTTTATCGAAGGTCGGCGTTCCGTGCTGTTATTGTTTTTGATCTTTTGTCAAAACTGTATTAAGATCATTACAACAATATTGAATTCATATAGAATTCCAGTAGTTGTAATATCTCGTTTTGTAAGTTGATGCAGAAGTCTGTTTACTCAAATCTGTTGTTGTTATTTAATTTTGGCGCCAATTGATTGTATATCGATTTTGTAAGGAAATACAGCTTACAACATTTCGCATTCAACCCTTCTATTCCTCTTGTTTATTCAATTAACTCCACTCCGTTGATTCCCATGGGTATGTACGTCACATTAGAGCTCCGCTTACAGCAAACAGATTGTCATCAGATCTTGATGGCTGTTGGACAATCTCGTTTGAAATTATTTCAGTGCTCAGCCATAGAGATCCACATCTGATCTCCCACATCTTGGACCCTATCAGCTCCCTTTCGTTCATCAGCACAGAAATCTGATCTGGCTAAGCACAGAGCAATAGATACTCCTCAATTTTTGCCATCTCTTGAACGGGCTTCATCAACATAATCTTGTTCAGATTCATATTAGATCAGAACCTATTCCAAACATCAATAATCTTATGCGTGGATAGACGACTTCACGAACTGCATCCCCCACAAGCCAAAATTGTTGTTGGACTGGGTTCGGCTTAAGATTACTTTGAATAATTATCAAAAATTACATTGAATAAATGATGTAGTAATCTTAAATATTCAAAAGTTGTTTATAATCTTCTATACAATCATATACCCGAGCACGGTAAAAGTTATTATTATTTTTTAAGGAAAATTTTATAAAAATTTCGGCTACTCTAATTATTAAAAACCGATAATTTTGGATAAAGGAGTATTTTTATTCTTGAGGGTTTTAAGCTTTTTGTTAGCACTTTTAACATAAATTTTTTTGGTGTAGCGCTTTGTAAATGTAAGTTTTAAATAAAATAAACACCCCATAATACTATACGTAAAACACAAACCAGAATTTTAAACTGAGAGGCGGCTAGGGTTCTGGGAGGCTATGGAACAAAACTTTCAGATTTCTGAACTGTCGCAGATCGTGCTCGTGGTGCATACAAGCCGGAGATTGCCTCTCAACCGCTGTTCTATCGTTAAGGAAAGTTGTTTTCCATTCTTTGCTGTATCTATGAAGTCATAATATGTTGTGAACTGTTTGTGGCATCTGATTGCATGTCTGTTTTTGGGTTTCAAATCTTTAAAAGTTTGGATGTTTAACATGCATCAGTAGGCTGCTGTTATATGTGTGAATCCCCTGCAGGTTGGACTCCTTTATGATCTCATAAGCCTCATTTTTTTAGAGGACCGAACTCTGTTCGGATTTGAGGGGCCTTGCTGATCTAATTGGAACTCTGTTATGATCTGATAGGCCATGATGATATGATGGGAACTTTGTTCTGATTTTATAGGCCATGCTGGTTTGGAACTCCATTCTGATATGACAACATGAACTGTTCTAAGTTAATATGACACCTCATGTTCTGTTCTGAGATGCTTTGAGTATTCTGTTATGAATTTGCTACCCTGAGCGGTTCTGAACCATTATGTTCTGTTCTGAGCTGCTTTGACTATTCCGAGCTGATTTGAATATTTTGATACGAGACTACTCTTTATGTTCTATTCTGAGCTGCTTTGCCCGTTCTGATCTGAACTGAGTTACTTAGTCGGTTGTAATCTATTTACGTGTACTGATTTGGTTCGACCTATTATGTTCTGCTCTGATCTGACCTATCATTATGGTATGATCTCTCCCGTTATGTTCTGTTCTGATCCGACCTATCTGTTTACCCGATTTGTCCTAACCTATTCTATCCCGACCATTGAACCGAGCTAATCTACTCTGAACTGTTTGGAATATACAACATGTTCCAATTTGGTCTGTTCTGAGCCATGTTTCTTAACTGAGATCAATTGTGCGTTCATACTTTACAGTCTTTGGCATCATCTCTAGTCTGTTATGATCCAGCTGACCAAGAAAACAGAATAGGAGTGAAATATCCAGCTTTGTGTTCATTAAGATTTAGGTTCGATCTATTTCTAGATCCCTCAGCTAGGCTATCTATGTTCTCCTAATGTCTTTTAAAAAAAAGGGAAAAAAGTTTTTAAACAGACCGTCTGCGCGTGCGTGATCTCTCATCTACCTGCTTAGTTTTCAATATTTTAAAATTTCGTATACGTCTAAGGGATGTGAGCGTGGGTGAATTGAGTTTTTGGAAAAATAATTGATAAAATATGCGGCCAGTTGATTTATAGATGAATTTCCCAAGTGAAGGAAATAAAGCTTTAAGGAAAACTTTTGAGGTTTTACATGATTTGTGGCAAAGTTATTAGTCAACTTACGGACGTGTGGATGTCAAATGGGCCAGGGTGCCCCGCCAAATTACAGGCATGTTGATGTTGACGAGCCGAGGTGCCGTGCCAAATTATGGGTGTTTGGATGTCGACCGACGAGTTGGGTGCCCCACCGACATGAATCATTACGGGTGTGAGAATGTCGACCTTCGGTTCGGGATGTCTCGCAAAGCCTGGTCCCAGATGAGCTTGATCAAGCAACTATGACTAAATGAATTTTTTCTTTACACTTTATAAAATAAAATGACGAGTAATTAAAGGATTTTTGACGTATTTTACTTAATGACTTTACTGTTCTTGAAATGTTTTACTCATTTGCCTGTACTACATATTAATTTTTATCTCCGGTTTTTCTCACTGGGATTCTAGGCTTAATAGATTTCATTAATGCATGTGATGTTGATTAGGTGATACTCGTGGGCAAGATCTCGACTGAGGATGTGAGAGTGCTTATTGATGGAATGCGTTTCTGAACTGCAAATTTTTTATAATTGATTATTCTTTCTAAGGTTTGAGAGGAGTTTATTATTGCGAAAATTTTCAAATGCTGGTTCAAACTTTCACGTTTGTGGTTTCGCCGATCTGATCGTAGTTCCTGATTTTATTTAGTATTTCAATCGTTACATTTAAAAAAAAGAAACTTACTCACGTTCGGTTTTAAAAGAAAATCAGATCAGGAGTTTCAACTTTAAATTAAAGAACGGGTGCTTCAACTTGGCATCCGAGTATGGTCCTGTATGATAAGCGCTCGCCTATAGTCCGGTCAGCTCTCGTTAGTAGCACCACCAAGTCTGTGAGTTTTAATTTTCATGTTAAATGGTAAAGTTTTATTTAAGGTTAAATGTTCTATTAAGTTGGTCATGTGGTGGAATCGGGCGATGTATTCAAGATAATGGCTGGAATAGGACGGGGGAGGAGAGGTACCTCAGTAGAGGATGATAGCTCGAACAGCAGCTCGTGTCCGAGCCGGGATGGCTCAACTGATGGAGCAATTTGTAGGAAAATCTGGTCATGGAGGTGGACAACTAGCGGGGAGAGGGCGTAAACAAGAGGACCCACAGGAACGGTTCAGACAGCAATGTACCAAGGAGTTTATCGGCCCCACTGATCCACTCGTGGCCGAGAGTTGGATCAAAACTCTAGAGGTCATTTTTGACTACCTACAACTAGCAGACCACGACAGACCTAGATGCGCCATCTACATGCTCATGGATGACACTATGATCTGGTGGGTGGGATCTAAACTGACAGTTTACCTGACTACTCTCACCTGGTATGGATTCAAGAAAGTGTTCTTTGATCAGTACTTCATTGCTGATGTGTGCTCTGAACTGAAGAAGGAGTTTCTGAATTTGAAGCATAAGGACATTCCAGTGCGGGACTACATCTGTAAATTTGATGAAAGGTTAAGGTTCAATGGGTGAACCACACCGAGCAGGAGGCAACGTGGGAGGCTGTAGATCAGATCGCAGGGACTTAAGTTATCAGATTTGACCTGAGCTGGTCCGTAGCTACTGTAGATTAGATCGCGGGGAATTAAGTTATATATATGAACTTTGACCAAGTGTTAGCCATTATTTTCCAACACTTATATTTTTTTCTTCCCTCGATAGCACGAACTCTTAACCTGTCGCGAAGCCCTTGTTATTGTTCACCGAATCCTATCTTCTCCGATTGTCAGTGGTAGACGTCTCGTCTTGGAGCAAGGCTGGTATCTTTGGGTTCCTCCCTTCAAGCTCATCCTTTCTATAACGTTCTTTGAGCCGTTGGTTGTCCAGAAGAGCGATTTCGAAGATAGTCAGGGCGTACTACTTTCACGATTTTTCGTCTAGTTTGTCTTCGGGCTTAGGTAGCATCTTCGGGTAAGTGTTAGTTCTTGTTTTTATGATTAGAACCTGTAATCGTAATTGGGGTGTAGGCTCGAGCTAGGTTGATCTGATAGCTCCGGGTCCTATTTTCTGACGTCTTTCCTGAGCTGATTTCGTATAGTTAAGCAGGTTGCAGCTTGGCGGTCGACTGAGTGTCTATGTTGAGATTTTTCCACGAAAGCTGAGGAGAAACAGCAGAAGGTTTTCCAGAGCTGTTGGTTTCAAAATGTGAGTTGTCTGGTGTTGGTGTTCTGTTCTTCTCGTGCCAGCTGCTTGAGGTTTTGTTGGTCAGGAGTTGAGGTACGAATTGATCTTGTGATGGCATCTTTGAGATAGGCACATTAATATACCTATGTGTGCTGATGTTGAACCACAGTTGTGTGCTGAGTTGCCGTAACTATTTGTGCTTGTGCTGAGTTTCCAAGCTGATTTTCTTGAGTATATTGTCGTGTCTATGGCTGTGTGCTGAGTTTCCAAGCTGTGTGTTGCATGTTGATGAATTTGCTGTTATGTTCTTATGTTGTATGCTGCTCTTTGATTATTTTGTTGGCATTGCATATATACATATCATGTTGAGCCTGAATGAGAACCGATTGCTGTTGATGATCTGCTAGTACCAGGAAGCTTTCTTTTGAAATAAAATGAGGACGAGCGGGTAGCACCCACATAACTCTTCTCCCTTCTGTGAGTTGTTTTGTCGCAATGAGAAGATTGTGTAGCTCCCACGCTCTCATGAGCTTAAGGCACGTGGGTTCAGTTGTTTACTATTCTTCTGGTACTGTGCATGAGACGAGTGATTAGCTCCCATATACTCACATGCATTGTGGCCACTATGATATATGATTGCCATCTAAGTCGTAGTGCTTCGGTATTCGATGATTTTTTGTACCCCTCATGCATTGCACGACATGTTATATTGCATGTTGTATTTGGTTGATGTATTATGATTGTTCTTCGTACTGAGGTTTGACCTCGTTTGTTTTTCCTTTGGACTGCTTTCGTAGTGTGTTTGACCATTTCAGGTTTTTCAGGTAGATTAGCCCCATTGACGTAGAGTGTCCTGGTTATGTATATATTGTATCGAGTCATTGCCAGGGGATGCCCTGTGTAGTTGTTCTACTTCTGATTCGATTATTTGAGTTTGATTTATACATATTTGATGGATGAGATGATGTTGTTTTTAATGTCGACTTTTGAAACAAAGTCAGTATTTTGAAGTATGCGTATATTTTGAAGAACGTATTTTCTGTCAGGCCAAAGAAAAATTGTAATCACTTTTTAAGCTTCCGCAATTTAGTGCTAATTGTGTGCTCATTTCTGTATTATGAGAACCGGGCCTGACGTTGGTATCAGAGCTTAAACTTGGATAAGCTCCATTCTTTTTCTATCACACTAGAGTCTAGGCACAATGATTGTCATCCTACATGTTTTGACTATTTGATTTACCTGTTTTGTGCTTACATTTGGGCGTCTCGTAGATGCCGCCGAGGAGGAGAGGTAGAGCTTGTAGACAGGTAGTGAGTGAGTCGAGAGCTTTGGATAGCGATGAGGAGGAGGACGTCACTCGATCTAGTGTTTCTTTGCATGCCGTAGGGCGAGGCAGAACGAGGTGGAGGTGGAGCGCTTGATGTTAGGATCGATTAATACAAAAAACAATGCCTATAAAAAACTAAGCTGCAATAGCTCAATGTTATTGAACGTTTGAGCACCGAGAACAGATCTAGACTGAAATTAAAAACCAAGCAGTATCCATAACTGAACTCTAATTTTAAAACTTGTTAAAACGGATTTTAAACAATATGCAATGCGTGCTAACAGTAAATGCGGAATGCTGTAAATAAATAGACCAGCTGTTTGTTTATGGATGTTCGGATATAACATCCTACGTCTCCCCTTCTTCCTTCTTCAGGAAGGTTCTACTAGAAGAATTTGATCCGCAGACCCAATCAGATTTGGGACTTACCCACTGTCTAAATCTGAACTCCTAGACTCTACACCAGCTCTCAGCTGTGTTCACTCAATCACTTCTTTATGCCTCAGTGAGAAAGGCTACATACACAGAGTTTAACGTCTTCGTGCTTGGACGGGATTTGGTGTTTGGTTTTGGTTTTGATTCACTCACTATTCTATTTCGCACATCTCTCATATATGTGTGAGTGAATCTTTGTGTGTGTGAGATTTACAGTGAACGCTCAACTCTCTCTCAAAACAAAATCTCACACATCTGGGAAGAGCTTCCTCAAAGCTGATTGAGTTCAGCAGTCGACACTTGCAGTTATCTTATTCTCCATGGTGGTCGACTGCTTCACCTCTTTGTAATTCTTCCCACTATCTTCTCTCTGTTTTTCTCTCTTTTTAGCATCATCGTCTTCATCAATCCTTCTTGAATAAATAGCCTCTGTTCAAATTAATCCGTTGGACACAAATTTCTTCCAGTTGAAAGGTGTTATGTAAAGTACCGACAGAGTTGTCCTTGTGTCCCTTACTTTGCAGGCTTTTGTCGTCTTCTGAATAATCTTTTGTTGACTTCTCAATAAGTCTGATAGGTTCACATTTGAATAGACTCAGCAGTTGACTTCTATGGTCCAGTTAATCTTCATATCTGTTGTCAACTGCTTCGCCTTTCTCTTCATAGCTGAACAGACCTCTCTTCACATCTGAATCCAGATCTCTCTTCACATCAGATCTCTCTTCGCAACAGATCTCTCTTCGCACTTGATCCTGATTCCTCCTTCACAGCTTCTCCTCACATTTGAATCGTTCTTCTGTTCATTGCTGGATCCAGATCTCTTGTCTTCAACATCTGACTCAACTGCTCTTGTCTTCACCTCTGATCAGACTTCACATTTTCGCATGAGACCAGTGATATTCCCTCCGAAACGGTCCAACGAGCAAGACTCAACAGCTTCGTTGTTGACCTAAGCCTCTTTTTGGCCAAATGTTAGGCCTCCGAAGTCGCGATTTACTATTTTCAGCTCTTGGTCTGCTACAGTATCAGATCTGATTGAGTTACTGTATCAGATCTGATACATCTCACTGCTGCCCAGCTTTCGATGACGTCACGACTGCTGAAATCTTCAATAAGCTTGGATGACATCACGACTGCTGAAATCTTCAATTCTCTTATCTTCTGCGAAACTCTCAATGACGTCATGACTTCTGAAATCTTCAATACACTTGGATGATGTCACTACTGCTGAAATCTTCAATTCACTTATCTTCTGTCTACGTTGCTAATCCAGCTGTGAACTTTTCTGATAAACACTCGTCTGTACAGATCTCTCTTGTTTTATTCCCACCTAACATCTGCACACGTAGTAGAAACATTAGAAACACAATAACAAGTTTTGTGTAATTCAAAACTCAGATCTGGATCTGTTATCCAGATCCAAAAATCTCTCCCTTTTTGATTTACACAAAACTTGGAATAACAAATGCATGATCTAACAAATTTTCTCCCTTTTTGTGGGAATCAAAAAGAGACCGAAATCCGGTCTTCCCCGAAATATTTAAAACAAAGCTCTCCCTACACAAACACAGTAAGATCTGGGGCAACAGAGGTTTTCAGATTTTGAAAAAGGAAAACAGATTTGGGAACAACCATATGCACTGATTGTCAGGCCTCGTGCTCAACACAGATTTAAACCATGCAAACACTAGCGGAAGCAACTAAAAAGTGGTTAAAATTTTTTCTTTTGGCCTGACAAAAAGGTAACATAATTTAAATACGGCAATACTCAAATTATATCCAAGTTACACAACAAGCAAAGGCTACAAGCCCAAAGTAAAACAGTACAGCATAAACATGCATCAAGTACCTGACAACAACCACAACTGAATACATCATAGCACAGGGCATCCTCTGGCTAAGTACTGATACATATATATATACTATACTAACTGGGAAGGTAACATAATTTAAATACGGCAATACTCAAATTATATCCAAGTTACACAACAAGCAAAGGCTACAAGCCCAAAGTAAAACAGTACAGCATAAACATGCATCAAGTACCTGACAACAACCACAACTGAATACATCATAGCACAGGGCATCCTCTGGCTAAGTACTGATACATATATATATACTATACTAACTGGGACACTCTAACAACCTCCTGGGACACCTCCAGCAGGGCCAACTCCACGACCAGCTGAGTAACCTGGGAAACCTTAACGACAAACAGACAAACAAAACAAACCAATCCCCAGAGGGACATTGGGGTCAAACCCCAGTACGGAGAGCAACTATAAATCAGCAATGAAAAGTAAGGATAAAATGCAGATGCTATGCATGAAGAACAGGACAACAGCCGAAGGCTACAACAGAATAAGGGAGCCAAGGAACTCAAGCACAGCTCAACATAATCTGCAACGAATGGTGGCCATTGGTGTGTGTACAAGCATACGGGAATTACCCGCTCGTCTTTACACCACACCCGAATACCAGATGCATCAAATAGCTCAACCTGTCGTTGCCCAACCCATGAACTGTGGTAGTTAACCACTCGGCGCATGGTGGCTAACAGATCCCAGCAGGGAGATGAGAGTGCGGTATTGCCTCTCGCCCTCGCATCCTGGTAAGAAACAGAGCAACAACAAAAAGGCATAGCTGCAACATCTGAATGGAATATGCGTGTATGCAACAGCTAACAAAACAGATAACATAAAACATATGAAACATCAACCATACACGGCAATTCACACAAACAGCAACCTCACAATTTATCAAACCATAATCACGCTGAAATACAACCTCAAATTTGTTAAGCTCACCACAACGGGGTCCCGAGAAATCTGGTACAAAACCTGCTAAGCAATGCACGCATAAATCTCAGGAATGCTAACAGAAATCACAGGCTGGGAGCTACCACTCAACCAACGATTGTGAGACCAAAAATTTAATAAAATATTAATTGTTGGATTAATCAGTTTTTGAAGAATTCTGGGTGTTCGGAATTCAATTTGAAGGTTTCGTTTTCATTTTCGGTTCAGAAATCACATTTAGAGCAATTTTGGAAATTTTGGAATTTTCGAGTTGAAATCTGATTTTGTGAAGAAATCTGTTTTGGGCGTTCGGGTGAAATCTGCTCGGTTGTGTGAGGAATCTGTTCACATTTCGTGAAATCTGGACGCTTGGTGTTGCGGTGCATTTTGTAGCGAGGAGGTTCAATACGCCGTCGTTTTCGTGAGGTCTGGATGTCGCGAAGTTGCGTGAGATCTGTTGCGCTTGTATATAGAAGTTTTCAGGACGCGTTTTTATCGTAGACGCTTGTACGTCGTCGTTTAGGAGAGATCTGATTTTGCGTTAGCACTAGGATCTAATTTTGAGATCTACCCGCGTGTTCTTGTGTTGAGGGTGAAACGATGTCGTTTAGATAAGTTGCAACGGCGTCGTTTTGGTGAACGCTTGAGGGAGAGATCTGTTTTGTGAGTTAAGCATTCGAGTGATCAGACTTCAGTGATCAGCTTTTAGCGCTTGTGGTTTTCAGATTTCACCAGCGTTTAGTATTTGTATTTCAGATTTCACCGTGTTGTGCGACGTCGTTTTGGGAGTTTTGAGAGTTGTTAGTGCATGCATTGGATTAATGTGGAATCTGGAGTTCGTTGTGTTGCGTTCAGAAGTCTTGAAAGCTGTTTCTGTCGGTGGGCATTTTATCACTTCTCGTGTGTATATATTGGAAGCTTTGGCCTTCGATTATTTCAACAGATCCCATACTTAGCATATTTTCTCCCAACTTTCATTCTTCTCTTATAACCCTCGGTTACTGTTCACCATGAGATTCTCCGGCGATTTCCCGTTCGATTCCGGCCACCGTTCTTCACGTTTGAGGTAGCGTTGGACTCCACTCGACAAGCTCTTTCATTCCACACCAATTTTGGAAGTTGTTTTGGGCTGGAGAAAAAGCACGAAGTTGCTGTTTTCGTGCGTGTATTTCGCTGTTCAGGTAGCCGTTAGTTTTAGTTGTTGGAATCTTGTTCCTAGCCTTGAATTGAGCTTCCTGTTAAGTTGTATGGGTTAGAATTGAGCGCTGGTTTTAAGTGTATAGATTCCAGCCGTGACTTTCTTTGGTTGGCCGTGAGTTTTGTTGTGTAATGCCTGAGATCTTGCGTATGTTTAGCAGGTTGGATTCAGATTTATCGAGGCTTGAATTGTGGTAATTGTTGCACGAATAAGGTACGGGTTGAGCTTGTAAAACCAGCGTGTTTATGGCTTGGATGAAATGGTTGGTTGCTGAATTGTTTCTGCCCTGGTTGTAGATGCTGGCCAAGAGTTATGCCTTGTATAATTGCCTGGTGTAATTGTTGTTGTGCATATGATTATGCTTGTTGATTGTTCAGCATGTTGCATACACTCATCGGCATGTTATTCCATTTCAGCTTTTGCAGCCATTGTTTTGTTGTTGTTGCTCTGTTCTTACCAGGATGCGAGGGCGAGCGGCGATACCGCACTCTCATCTCCCTACTGGGTTTGTTAGCCTCTATGCGCCGAGTGGTTAACTACCACAGTTCATAGGTTGGGCAACGGCAGGTCGAGCTGTTTGATGCATCTGGTATTCGGGTGTAGTGTCATGGCGAGTGGCTCATTACCACACTTTGAACGCACCCCGTGGCCACCGTTTGTTGCAGATTCCGTTGAGCTGTGCATTGAGTTCTTTGGCTCCTTTCTTTGGTTGTAGCCTTCGGCTGTTGTCCCTGGACTCATGCATAGCATCTGCATTTTATTCTTGCTGTTTACTCCTATTTTATAGTTGCTCTCCGTACTGGGGTTTGACCCCATGTCCCTCTGGGGCTTGGTTTTTTTTCCTTGCCTGTTTTGTTGTTCAGGTTTTCCAGGTTATCCAGCTGGTCGTGGTGCTGACCCAGCTAGAGCTTCCCCAGGAGGTGGTTAGAGTATCCCAGTAGCGTATAGCATATATATGTATCAATACAGTTAGCCAGGGGATGCCCTATGCTTTTGTTGTATCTTGTGATATTCGGTTGTGGTTGTTACCAGGTATCTGATACATGTTTATGTTGTACCGTTGTCGTGGGCTTGTAGCCTTTTTTTGGTTGGTTTTGTAAATTGGGATATCTATTTTAAGTATTGTTGTATTTTAAATTATATTGTTTTAAACCGTCAGGCCAAAAGCAAAACTTTTACCCGCTTTTTAGTAGCTTTCACTTGTGTTTGTGTGATTTTACTCTGTTGTGAGCACGAGGCCTGACATTTTTGGTATCAGAGCTTAAGCTGGGATAAGCTCAATTTCTTTGATCACACTTGAGTCTAGGCACAGTGTCGTGTGTTGCATGTGCTTGACTTATGTGTTTACGTGCTGCTTATTGTTGTGATATCTATGTTGTATCTGTTTTCTGTTGCCTTATCCTATTGAGTGTGTTCGTAGATGCCGCCTAGACGTCGTGGTAGAGGTAGGGGAAGTTTGAGGAATTGGCAGGATATAACGAGGATCAGCGTAGTGCTTCTAGTCGTACTCGTAGGGAAGTTTGAGGAATTGGCAGGATATAACGAGGATCAGCGTAGTGCTTCTAGTCGTACTCGTAGTAGACATGATGAGGAGGAGGAAGCTGGTGACTTTCCTATCCCTGTGGAGAGGATGGACGTGGTGATATCGAGGTTTCAGAGGATGAACCCTCAGGTCTTCAATGGCGACGAGTCAAGCAAGGATGCAGATTCGTGGCTTCAGAACATCATTGGTATTTTCGATCGTGTCCAGTATGACAACGAGCTTCGGTTGAGTTTGGTGACCCTTCAGCTTAGAAAGGGTGCAGAGCGCTGGTGGCGAGGTGCTTCTAGTACTTTGTTGGAGAATAGCGTTGGGATTACTTGGGACAGCTTTTGCGAGACTTTTAGGCAGGAGTATGTTCCTGAGTCTTATATGAATGCCCATGAGCGGGAGTTTGATCATCTGGAGCAGGACTCGATGTTTGTCCGTGAGTACGCTTGGAAGTTTTCTTCTTTGTTGGCGTACGTTCCGCACGTTTCTGGCCGGGAGAGGGCCAAGAGGACCAGATTCTTAGAGGGTTTGAATGAGGAACTGTATCAGATGGAGCTGACAAGCAAACCCAAGACTTATGCTGAAGCAGTTGATAATGCTATTGATATTGAGGAGGGTTTGAGGAGTCGTCGTGCTCGTAGACAGTTGGTAGCGCAGGGTGGTCATCCTGCTGGTCAGGGAGCACAGTCTTCGCAGTCCTCCCAGTCAGCCCAACAGCCAGCAGCAGCAGCGCCGTAGGTGGCATAGCAGTCTGGCCGTCAGAGGTTTTGACCCCATGGTCAACAGTTCAAGAAGAAGTCTGGTTCTGGATCGTCTGGTTCAGGTAGCTCGAGTAGCAGTGGTTCTCGGACTGAGTTCTGTGGTTATTGTGGTGGCAAGCATCCTTCTACCCAGTGTGTCGGTGTGAAGGGCTCCTACAATCTTTGTGGTCAGTATGAGCATTTTGCTAGGGTGTGTCCGTCAGTGGGATCGCAGCAGGCCGCAGCCCCGTCTCAGGGTCGGGGAGGACAGTCTAGGGGTCGTTCCCCTAGTTTCAGCCTCCCAGGATTGGTGAGACTCCGTTCAGGCCGTTCCAGCAGCCTGGTCCATCGCGATTCGGATAGTCGTCTCAGCCATTCTATTCTGGACTTCAGCATGCTCAGGCCAACGTCATGACTAGGGAGCAGGCAGAGGAGACGCCGAGCAGGGTGATCGTAGGTACTTGTCTTGTTTTCGATTTTCCTGTGCGTGTGTTGTTTGACACCGGTGCATCACATTCTTTTGTCTCTGATTCGTTTGTTATTGAGCATGGTCTGCATACCATCCCTTTGCGCGATGCTGTTTCAGTTTCTACCCCTGGCGGTGGGAGCCTGTTTTCCCAGGAGGTTTTGTTAGATGGCGTGTTGCGGTTTGGTGAAAATTTGTTGTTCGCAAATTTGATCCGTCTGATGTTGTAGGATTTTGATTGTATTTTTGGGATGGACGTGTTGTCCAACTATAGGGCCTCTGTGGATTGTTGTTCGTTTTAGGCCTTTGTCTGGCGAGAAGTGGGACTTCTACGGCCAGGATTCTCGATCGAAGATCCCGTTAGTCTCAGTGATGGAGATGTTCAGTCTGTTGTCTTTAGGGAATGATGGCTTCATGATTTACGCTTTGGATACGTCTTTTTCTTCCCTTGTGCAGCTTAGCGACGTTCCCATGGTGCGACATTTTCCCGATGTGTTCCCGGAGGAGATTCCTGGTTTTCCTCCGAGGCGGGAGATTGACTTCAGCATAGAGCTGGTGCCTGGCACAGCTCCGATTTCTCGTGCCCCGTATCATTTGGCGCCTACGGAGTTGAGAGAACTCAAGGTGCAGTTGGACGATTTTCTGGAGAAGGGTTTTATTCGACCTAGCATGTCGCCGTGGGGAGCGCCCATTTTGTTTGTGAAGAAGAAGGATGGCTCAATGCGGATGTGCATCGATTTCCGCCAGTTGAACAAAGCGACTGTTAAGAACAAGTACCCTTTACCCAGGATCTATGATCTATTTGATCAAGTGCAAGGTTCTGCGGTGTATTCGAAGATTGACTTGCATTCCAGGTACCATCAGCTGAGGGTAAGAGATGAGGATGTCGCAAAGACTGCTTTTCGTACGAGGTACGGACACTTTGAGTTCTTGGTTATGCCGTTTGGGTTGACCAACGCGCCTGCAGTCTTTATTGATCTAATGAACCAGATCTTCAGAGAGTTCATAGATCAGTTCGTGATAGTGTTCATTGACGACATCTTGGTATATTCTAAGACTCCTTAGGAGCATAAGGAGCACCTGAGAATTGTCCTTCAGACGTTGAGAGACCAGCAGCTGTATGCTAAATTTTCCAAGTGCGAGTTTTGGCTGGATCGTGTCGTTTTCTTCGGTCATGTTATTTCAGCCGAGGGGATATCCGTGGATCCCAGTAAGGTTGATGCTGTTCTGAACTGGGAGCGTCCCAGGAATGTATCCGAGATTCGAAGTTTCTTGGGTCTGGCTGGCTATTATCGTCGTTTCATTGAAGGATTTTCTAGTATAGCAAAGCCGATGACTCAATTGACTCAGAAGGACAAGCGGTTTGTGTGGACTGACCAATGTGAGAATGCGTTTCAATTTCTCAAGGAGAAACTGACTACTGCACCTGTGTTGGCTCTGCCGTCCGGATCAGGTGGTTTCGTTATTTGTTCTGACGCTTCGCTCAATGTATTGTGTTGTGTTTTGATGCAGAATGGTCGATCATTGCGTATGCCTCGCGGCAGTTGAAACCGAATGAGACTCGTTATCCAGTCCATGATTTGGAGCTTGCAGCGGTGGTTTTTGCGCTGAAGATCTGGACTGTATGGCGAGCTGTGTTGTGTTTTGATGCAGAATGGTCGATCATTGCGTATGCCTCGCGGCAGTTGAAACCGAATGAGACTCGTTATCCAGTCCATGATTTGGAGCTTGCAGCGGTGGTTTTTGCGCTGAAGATCTGGACTGTATGGCGAGCAATTTGTGGTGTACTCGGACCACAAAAGTTTGCAGTATCTATTTTCACAGCCCGATTTGAATATGAGACAGCGTCGTTGGATGGAGCTGCTAAAGGACTTTGATTGCGAGATCAAGTATCAGTCTAGGAAGTCGAACGTAGTGGCCGATGCTTTGAGCAGGAAGGCTAGTGAGATGCTTGCTTCGTTGTATATATCTAAGGATCAGGAGCATCTTAATACTACTGGTTTGAGATTCTATCCGGCTGATGATTGCGTTGTGGTTTCTTCTTTTCAAGTGGAGCCGCAGATTGTTTCTAGTATTCGATCAGCTCAAAGGATTGATCCTTCCATCCACGAGTTGAAGTTTAAGGTCAGGGCTGGAGAACTTGAAGATTATTCCGTTTCTTCTGATGGTTGCTTGAGGTTTCGTGGCAGGCTGGTTGTGCCTAACCTCATTGATTTGGAGGAGGAGATCCTTAGGGAAGCATGATGGTCCGTATATAAGGATCAAAAGATCAGCAGGTGCGCATTTGTTAAAAGCCTGTAAAGATTTTTGCACGCTGCTGATAAACTACTGGAGGTGCAATACCTCGTTGTTCTTGAACATTAACAATAAACAGAGCACCAGAGACAGATCTAGTATGATTTAAAAATCATGCGGAAAATACCAGAACTGAATCCTATATTTTAAAACAACTCAAACAGATTTATGTACAACATAAATCTGTTCGAGACTTGTGCTTGTGTGCTGCTGAAATGAGATGCTAAGCTGAACTGTAATGCGTATGCTCAAATGAATGCGTGCTGAACTGTAAACGTGCAATGCTAAAGTAAATGCTGAACCTCGGAAGGCTCCACTAGAAGATTTGATCTTACAACTGCGTGTACAGACCCAATCCCACAACCAGCAGCTGTGAGAACTCCTAGACTCCTCAAATGCACAAACAGTCGCAGCTGTGTGACTGACTACATACACAAGAGTTTTACGTCTTCATGCTTGGACGGGAACTGTGAAACAGATTTCGAGATTCATCACAAACAGATGTGAATGAATCCGGGTGTGTGAGATTGATACATTATAGCTCTCCAACTCTCTGTTTTTCTCACACACGAGGGACATGCTCTAACAAGCTAATCTAGACTCAGCAATCAACTCTCGTGAAAAGCTCCTCTCTAATGGCGGTCGATTGCTTCGTCTATCTCTTCTTTTTCCCTCTGTTGGTGCACTGTATATTCAAAGTAATTCTACCACAGTATGTAGTAGCACGAACTGAACGAACACTCAGCAGAACACTCAGTGTCTCGCTCTCTATCAACAGGACTTCAGTCGTCCACTTCTTCAATGGCGTCGCCTCTGTATATATAGCCTCTGTAGAAATTCTTCCCGTTGGAAAGCTTCCAAAACTGTTCAGCGCTTTAGATGGCTATCTTGTCTTCTTTCCATTTTAGTGCAACGCTCCTCTGTAAAGTACCAACAGAAGAACAGTACTTGCGTCCTTTTCTTTTGCAGGCTTCTTGTTGCTTTCGCCATTTGAATTTAGCTCAGCAGTTGACATTCATCTTTGATAACTCTTCGAAAGTTGTCAACTGCTTCGCTGCTGATTTATTCTCTTTAATAGCTGCGCTTTGCTAGTTCTTCTTTTCTTGCGTATGGGAATCCATGTCGACTGGATGCAAAGCTTGCGACTGGTTGATTAGCAACAGCTGATCTGTATAAGCTCTTCGACTGGATGCTGTTGTTGCTTGCGTCTTGTTGATCAAAGCACTGCGTCTGGAACTCTTTGCGTTGCGACTGATTCTTCTGCTGAAATATCAACGCAAAGTCTTCCTGCTGAATCTTTATCGCAAGAGCAAAACGCTGTCGTATCAACTTATGTAAACGACATCGTTTTGCAATCGCTATCTCCAAATAGCATCTGCTGATGTACAGTAGCTCTCTGCTGAATTTCCTCCTCTACGACGTCGCTTCTCTTTTGCGTCTCTCTTCATTTGCTGAATCTCAACACGACGTCGCATCGTCTTTTGCGCTTCGCTTCGTCTGCTGAAAGCCAACTGCTGATTGTGATGACATCAAGGCTGATGTCATCACAGCTCATTCCATATCTAGCGCAACTCTTCTCATCTGCTGAATCTTCATCTGCTGATCACTGTAGCTTCATGCTGAATGATGACGTCACTGCTGATGTCATCTACAAATTACGCTCCAGCTGATCTTCTTCATAGCTTCAGCTCCAGCTTGCGATTCTTCATAGATTCTTGCTTCCTGAATAGCGACTGTTGATAGATTCATCAACAGTACTTATAAACGCTACTGCTAACATATTCATCAACAATAACTTGCACATCTTCTTCTTCGATCTAATGCTCCAGCAAGCTTCTCAATACATGATCCAGCTGGTTCGCTTCGCACTTTAGCTCTTCAGCTGGTTGTTATCGTTCCAGCTGGATTATCAAGCTCCATCTGATTCAACTTGGCCCTTGCCTGATTACGAACAACTGAATCAACTCTGGACGTCTCCATCGCTAATTCAACTGCCGATTACATGAACACCAAACCATCTGCTGATTGTTTATATATAGCGAACCAACTGCTGAACAAATATAGCTGCTGCTGATCGTATTCTTCGTTCCTAAAATCTGTACGCTTAAATAGAATTGTTAGAAACACAATAACAGGTTTTGTGTAATTCAAAACTTAATCAGGATCTGTCAAAACAGATCCAACAATCTCTCCCTTTTTGATTTACACAAAACCTCAAATCAACGATGCATGTTCTAACAATTCTCTCCCTTTTTGTGGGAATCAAAAAGAGAGTGATCTGCTGGACTTCCCGATTTAAAATAAAAAGATCTCCCTACACTGTTTCAACAAAAACAATGAAACAGTAGGAGTTTTAACTTTGAAAAACGAAAACAGCAATTTGTGATGACATCAAGGCTGATGTCATCACAGCTCATTCCATATCTAGCGCAACTCTCTCATCTGCTGAATCTTCATCTGCTGATCACTGTAGCTTCATGCTGAATGATGACGTCACTGCTGATGTCATCTACAAATTACGCTCCAGCTGATCTTCTTCATAGCTTCAGCTCCAGCTTGCGATTCTTCATAGCTTCTTGCTTCCTGAATAGCGACTGTTGATAGATTCATCAACAGTACTTATAAACGCTACTGCTAACATATTCATCAACAATAACTTGCACATCTTCTTCTTCGATCTAATGCTCCAGCAAGCTTCTCAATACATGATCCAGCTGGTTCGTTTCGCACTTTAGCTCTTCAGCTGGTTGTTATCGTTCCAGCTGGATTATCAAGCTCCAGCTGATTCAACTTGGCCCTTGCCTGATTACGAACAACTGAATCAACTCTGGACATCTCCATCGCTAATTCAACTGCCGATTCCATGAACACCAAACCATCTGCTGATTGTTTATATATAGCGAACCAACTGCTGAACAAATATAGCTGCTGCTCATCGTCTTCTTCGTTCCTAAAATCTGTACGCTTAAATAGAATTGTTAGAAACACAATAACAGGTTTTGTGTAATTCAAAACTTAATCAGGATCTGTCAAAACAGATCCAACAAAGCACAGTGCAGCAGACATAGTGTTCATCCTGGTGCACGGAAGATGTACCATGCGTTGAAGCCGCACTTTTGGTGGGCTGGCCTGAAGAGCGACGTTGCTGGTTTTGTCGCTCGTTGTTTGAACTGTCAGATGGTTAAGGCCGAGAGGATGAGCCTGGTGGTCTGTTGTAGAGTTTGGAAGTGCCCCAATGGAATTGGGAGCACATAGTGATGGATTTCATGACGCATCTGCATCGTTCCAGCAGAGAATGCGATGCTATTTGGGTGGTTATCGACCGATTGTCGAAGTATGCACATTTTATTCCCTACGATATGACCTTTTCTCTGAAGAAAATGGTGAAACTGTACGTTGATTTCGTGGTTAGAATTCACGGTGTTTCGATCGTTTCCGACCGAGATCCAAGGTTTACTTCCAGGTTTTGGAAGAGTTTGCAAGCAGCTTTGGGTACCAGATTGGCTATGAGTACCGCGTATCACCCCCAGACAGATGGCCAATCTGAACGAACTATCCAGACATTGGAGGATATGTTACGAGCTGTTGTGATGGATTTTGGAGGTAGCTGGAAAGACGCGTTGTCTTTGGTAGAGTTTTCCTACAATAACAGCTATCAAGTGACGATTGGCATGGCGCCGTTTGAGGATTTGTATGGCAGGAAGTGCAGATCGCCAGTATGTTTTGAAGAAGTGGGGGAGAAGCAGCTATCTGCCCCAGACTTTGTTCCGCAAATGAAAGATCATGTGGATCTAATTCGGCAGTGGATGAAAGCTGCCCAGGATCGCCAAGACAGTTATGCGAATAAGAGGCGTCGACCTCTATAGTTTCAGGTTGGTGATCAGGTATTTCTCAAAGTTTCCCCGTTTCGCAGTGTTATGCGCTTTGGACACAAGGGAAAGTTAGCCCCTCATTACGTCGGACCGTATGAGATCGTTGAGAGGATTGGCCCATTAGCGTATCGGCTGTTGTTGCCTCCAGAATTATCTTCTCTGCATGATGTCTTCCATGTTTCCATGTTGAGGAAGTACGAGCCAGATCCGTCTCATGTGCTTAGAATAGACGAGGTTGAGCTAGATCTGACGTTGAGCTATCAGGAATATCCCTTGCAGATCCTAGGCAGAAAAGGGAAACAATTGAGGAACAAAACCATTCCGTTGGTGATGGTGCAATGGAGCAAGCATGGCAGGGAAGAAGCTACATGGGAGCTGGAGGAAAAGATGCAGCGCGAGTGGCCGCATCTGTTTGAGTAGCTGTTGTGCTAGATTCCCAGTAATTGTAGCTTTGGTCGTAACTTTCCTAGTTGTTGTTATTTTCTTGTCTCTAGTTATCTCTGCATGATGTCTTCCATGTTTCCATGTTGAGGAAGTACGAGCCAGATCCGTCTCATGTGCTTAGAATAGACGAGGTTGAGCTAGATCTGACGTTGAGCTATCAGGAATATCCCTTGCAGATCCTAGGCAGAAAAGGGAAACAATTGAGGAACAAAACCATTCCGTTGGTGATGGTGCAATGGAGCAAGCATGGCAGGGAAGAAGCTACATGGGAGCTGGAGGAAAAGATGCAGCGCGAGTGGCCGCATCTGTTTGAGTAGCTGTTGTGCTAGATTCCCAGTAATTGTAGCTTTGGTCGTAACTTTCCTAGTTGTTGTTATTTTCTTGCTCAGTTATATTTAATTCTTGGCCGTGTGTTAGGCAAATTTCTGTTTTGTTTACCTATTGTTGAGTTCAATTTTCAGAATTGTCGTTTGATTTCGGGGACGAAATCCTTTTTAGTGGGGGAGAAATTTGAGACCTGAAATTTAATAAAAGATTAATTTTTGTATTAATTGGTTTTTGAAGAATTATGGGTGTTTCTGAATTCAATTTGAAGGTTTCGTTTGCATTTTTGGGTCAGAAATCACATTTAGAGCAATTCTGGAAATTTTGGAATTTTCGAGTTGAAATCTGATTTTGTGAAGAAATCTGTTTTGGGCGCTCGGGTGAAATCTGCTCGGTTGTGTGAGGAATCTGTTCGCATTTCATGAAATCTGGACGCTTGGTGTTGCGGCGCGTTTAGTAGCGAGAGGTTTCAATATGCCGTCGTTTTCGTGAGGTCTGGATGTCGCGAAGTTGGGTGAGATCTGTTGCGCTTGTATATAGAAGTTTGTGCAGAGCGTTTTTATCATAGACGCTTGTACGTCGTCGTTTAGGAGAGATATGATTTTGCATTAGCGCTAGGATCTGATTTTGAGATCTGCCCGCGTGTTCTTGTGTTGAGGGTGAAACAATGTCGTTTAGATAACTTGCAACGGCATCGTTTTGGTGAACGCTTGAGGGAGATCTGTTTTGTGAGTTAAGCGTTCGAGTGATCAGACTTCAGTGATCAGCTTTTAGCGCTTGTGGTTTTCAGATTTCACCAGCGTTTAGTATTTGTATTTCAGATTTCACCGTGTTGTGCGACGTTGTTTTGGGAGTTTTGAGCGCTGTTAGCGCATGCGTTGGATTGTTGTGGAATCTGGTGTTCGTTGTGTTGCGTTCAGAAGTCTTGAAAGCTGTTTTTGTCGTTGGGCATTTTTTCAGAATTCTCGTGTGTATATATTGGAAGCTTTGGCCTTCGATTATTTTAACAGATCCCATACTTAGCAAATTTTCTCCCAACTTTCGTTCTTCGCTTCTAACCCTCGGTTACTGTTCACCGTGAGATTCTCCGGCGATTTACCATCGATTCCGGCCACCGTTCTTCACGTTTGAGGTAGCGTTGGACTCCTCTCGACAAGCTCTTTCATTCCATACCAATTTTGGAGGCTATCGTGGGCTGGAGCAAAAGCACGAAGTTGCTGTTTTCGTGCGTGTATTTCGCTGTTCAGGTAGCCATTAGTTTAAGTTGTTGAAATCTTGTTCCTAGCATTGAATTGAGCTTCCTGTTAATTTGTATGGGTTAGAATTGAGCACTGGTTTTAAGTGTATAGATTCCAGCCGTGACTTTCTTTGGTTGGCCGTGAGTTTTGTTGTGTAATTCCTGAGATCTTGCGTATGTTTAGCAGGTTGGATTCAGATTTCTCGAGGCTTGAATTGTGGTAATTGTTGCACGAATCAGGTACGGTTTGAGCTTGTAAAATCAGCGTGTTTATGGCTTAGATAAAATGGTTGGTTGCTGAATTGTTTCTGCTCTGGTTGTAGATGCTGGCCGAGAGTTATGCCTTGTATAATTGCCTGGTGTAATTGCTGTTGTGCATATGATTATGCTTGTTGATTGTTCAGCATGTTGCATACACTCATCGGCATTTTATTCCATTTCAGCTTTTGCAGACATTGTTTTGTTGTTGTTGCTCTGTTCTTACTAGGATGCGAGGGCGAGCGGCGATACCGCACTCTCATCTCCCTACTGGGTTTGTTAGCCCCTATGCGCCGAGTGGTTAACTACCACAGTTCATAGGTTGGGCAACGACAGGTCGATCTGTTTGATGCATCTGGTATTCGGGTGTAGTGTCAAGGAGAGTGACTCATTACCACACTTTGAACACACCCCGTGGCCACCGTTTGTTGCAGATTCCGTTGAGCTGTTCATTGAGTTCTTTGGCTCCTTTCTTTGGTTGTAGCCTTCGGCTATTGTCCCTGTTCTCATGCATAACATCTGCATTTTATTCTTGCTGTTTACTGATGTTTTATAGTTTCTCTCCGTACTGGGGTTTGACCCATGTCCCTCTGGGGCTTGGTTTGTTTTCCTTGCTTGTTTTGTTGTTCAGGTTTTCCAGGTTATCCAGCTGGTCGTGGTGCTGACCCAGCTAGAGGTGCCCCAGGAGGTGATTAGAGTATCCCAGTAGCGTATAGCATATATATGTATCAGTACAGTTAGCCAGGGGATGCCCTGTGCTTTTGTTGTATCTTGTGATATTCGGTTGTGGTTGTTACCAGGTATCTGATACATGTTTATGTTGTACCGTTGTCGGGGGCTTGTAGCCTTTGTTTGGTTGGTTTTGTAAACTGGGATATCTATTTTGAGTATTGTTGTATTTTAAATTATATTGTTTTAAAGCGTCAGGCCAAAAGCAAAAATTTTACCCGCTTTTTAGTAGCTTCTGCTTGTGTTTGTGTGATTTTACTCTGTTGTGAGCACGAGGCCTGACAGCGATAATCCTACCTTCCTATCTCAACAGGAAGCTCAAATCAAAGCCTAAGGTAAGATCTTATCAATTAACTCGAAGCGCTACCTGAACGACGCAACACATGAACGTTGGAGAAGCTTCGCGATTCTACTTCCAGCGAACACAACCTCCAAAAGTGGTATCCAACGAAGCACCGAAGAAAAGGAGTCCAAAGCTTCAACTCTTACTTCCAACAGATCTGTATTTCGTCGGGAATTGGAAGAAAACCACCGCGATGAACAGTAACCTAGGGATCGCGACAGAGATCGACAATCGGGAAAATATTCTAAGTAATCTGTTACTAATTCGAAGACCAAGTCTTCTATTAAATACACTTCTCAACAGCTGACAGAAACAGGAACAGATTCCACCGACAAAATCAGTTGTCATCGTTTTTATCTCAACCAACAGCTGAACCAACAGCTGATCGAACCAACAACTGAATCTCTCAAACAACGCTAAGGCTAAACGGCGTCGCACCAACTTAACCAAACGACGTCACAGAGGGACACGTCACCTCGCTACCAATGGCTGATCAACAAACCAGCTGTTAGTAAAATTTATTAGTTTTGGTGATAACAAAATAAGTCAAGAAATACAGACGTTGATAACAGTAAGAAAGGATCCTGACGACAGGGTTGTTGGTGATATTCAGACGAAGGGAACAGTACATCAGACGCAAGTATTTGAGTGTTAGTGTAAAGACCGCAAAACGACAGCGTTTGAATAAGTCAAAATGACTGCTTATTGGGATCAGTCAACCAGACGAGAGCTACATTAATTCGTTGAACCAGACGCAAGCTACAGTGCTTTAGAAACAGTCGCAAGCTACAGTGAATTACAGAACCAGACGCAAGATATAGTAATCCAGACGCAAGCTACAGTGCTTTAGAAACAGTCGCAAGCTACAGTGGATTACAGAACTATACGCAAGATATAGTAATCCAGACGCAAGCTACAGTGCTTTAGAAACAGTCGCAAGCTACAGTGGATTACAGAACCAGACGCAAGATATAGTAATCCAGACGCAAGCTACAGTAAAGAGTTTGACTATTCGTTGGGTAATCCAGACGCAGTTACGTGGCTTTATCAGTTGATGATTTGTAGAACCAGACGAGAGCTACAGTGTTATAATTAACCAGTCGAGGGTTTTGAGCAAAACGATGTCGTATGAATAAGTTAAAACGTCAACGTTTTAACTAACCAGTCGTTGGATTTAATAAAGAACCAGTCGCTGGAAAAACGCACGTGGTATAAAGGAAACCAGTCGGTGCATACATTTAAACATTTTCCAGTCACAACATTGCAAACGACGAAGGAAGTTGGAGCTAGTTAAGATAAGGAATTCCAGGCGCAAGTTAAAATTCATTCAAATACGATTGTATACTCAAAATGGAAAAGATATGTAGAATCGTACAATGGCCTGGAATTGAGGAGACAGCGTAGGTACTATTTTGTGTAAATAGTACGATGTACAGAGGCCGTTTTTCAATGTTTGCACAAAAATGGTATACGACAAATTGGCTCTGTCAATGGGCAATTTACCTTTTAGTGGAGCAGGTTTTATGGCGTAAATTTTTCACAGAGATTCAAACGGGATTTATTTTCCTTCGAAGCATTTATGACCATTGGACGAAGCTTATAATACCTGAAGCTGGATTGAAGAAAATACATTCATCATTATCATCGCGGTCACGCTGTCAAAATACTCCCAGAGCTTTCTATCTGTTGAATATATTCAAAAAGCTCACAAGACTCGAAGAACATTACTGTTGATATTCATAGATAAACATTCGAGTCTATTCTCTGGTTCAATCTTTTGAATCGAGTTTCTATTTTTAGAAACCAGAGAAAATTTACATTACTCATAGAATTGTATTCATTGTTAAATCATTTGAGTCTGTAACAAACGGGCTTCTCAAAAAGCCGTTTGAAAATATTGATAAGTGTTGTAAACCAGAAGCTGCGTCTGCGTGGATTGTTGTGGAGATACTAGGAGTTCATACAAGTGAGGCTTGTGTGATCGGGTGTGTGCAGAAGGCCTGTACAAATCAAATCTTCTAGTAATACCTTCCGAGGAGGAAGAAGGGGAGACGTAGGATATTAATATCCGAACTTCCAGAAACAAATCCTTGAGCTCTTATCTTTTATATACTGCTGTGAGGACTGAGAATTTAGATTAGTGATTAATTGATTTGATTTGGGAATTAATCACGTAGATTTTGAAGTCCCTGCTGATTTTGAGCGTCGCATTAATTTTTGGGAAATTTAGTCGTAGCGATTTTGGAGAAAAAATGTTAGCAGCAAGTTACTGTAGCTCCTGCTGGTGGATTTTGAATCAGCAGAGATGACGTCAGCGTGACGCAAGGAGAGCTGCTGGTTTTAGTTTCGAAGTTTGAAGTTGCTGCTGGCAGATGCTGCGCGTAGCGTAAGATTGTATGAGGAAGTGAGACGTGTTAGTCAACATTTTTGGAGTGTTGACTATTGGATTCAGCAGTTGCGCTTGTGAACAGTGATCAGCTGATGGTTTGTGGAATCAGTCGCAAGAACTATCGATAGATATGATGACGTAGGCGTGACGTATTCATTGTTGCTGGTAGTAGTTTGCGTTGCGATGGTTGCTGCTGACCAGCAGGCGCGCAAATACTAAAGCGTTGAGAAGCGGCGTCGTTTGAATTACTTGAAACGCTGCGTTTTGAGCTTTGCGTTTAGAGATCAGCTGTTGGCAGCAATGCTTGCGTAACCAAAGTGGCGTCGTTTTGGATTAGTAGATGCGTCGTCGTTTTGAGTGATTTCGCGCGACCAGCAGATGAATTGTTTCGAAGAGAGAGAGCTGTTATCAGCTCTTGGTTGTTTTGCTTGCGAGAGCTGTTGTCAGCTGGTGTTTGCTACGACGTCGTTTTGATAAGTGGGAACGGTGTCGTTTTGAAGTGTTTTCGTGCGATTGTTTGTGTAGTCGTTGCTGCTGAATTTAACGAAAGAAAGGAGGTATCTGCTGGAAGATCTCTACTGTTCAGTCGATTGAATATTGGTGTTCAGCAGACGTTGATTTGGGGAGATTATATTTAGAAGTGTTGTTCGACACTTAGAATTATTTTTGAGCCAGATATTTCTTATCTCTTCTTCTCCAAACCCTCGTCGAGCTACTGTTCACCGTGTTTTTCCACCGCCGTTTCCCATCGCATCCAGCCTCTGTTTTTGGAAATATTAGTGGCGCTGGATTCCCCTTGCTTAGCTCTTTCGTTTGCTACCCTTTTGAGACGTTGTATTTGCACTGGAAGTGGAAACGCGAAGCTGCTGGAGTTCGAAGCTTTTGAGAAAAGTCTGTACGAGCGTTCTTCTGCTAGCGTGAGCTTTTGGGTGAGCATTCCTTATAGAATTGAGCTCTGTTCTTGTAGCTAGTGCCTGCATAGAAGTGTAGGAATTGAATTAGAATTCTGGCCGTAGGATTAGCGTATTTACGATGAGATTGAGCTAAGATATTAGCTATGTTGTAACAGATTTCAGCTTCCAGGAAGTTCCTGCTGCGTGATTTGAGCCAGGAGAAATCTGTTAGGTAAATTGAAGAGGAAAGGTACGATTGAGCAGCCCTTAGCAGCTTTGAGCGTGGACATGTCTATATTTCAATGTTGTGAAATCCGTGACTTGCTGTTATGTGGTTACGATTGAGCTAAGATATTAGCTATGTTGTAACAGATTTCAGCTTCCAGGAAGTTCCTGCTGCGTGATTTGAGCCAGGAGAAATCTGTTAGGTAAATTGAAGAAGAAAGGTACGATTGAGCAGCCCTTAGCAGCTTTGAGCGTGGACATGTCTATATTTCAATGTTGTGAAATCCGTGACTTGCTGTTATGTGGTTACGTGGAACAGTTCGATGAATTGCTTGAGCTATACATTCTGTTTGCACGTATTATGAATTGTATGCATTAAGCATTGATATTGAATGCCATTCATGCATACATCTTGAGCCTGAATTGATAGATTGA
>KQ987769.1:196768-208015 GCA_001598015.1 Dorcoceras hygrometricum
GGGATCGACTGATCTCCTGGTTCAGTAAGAAGCAGACATCAATTGCCACGTCAACAGCCGAAGCAGAGTATCTCGCTGCTGGCAGTTGTTGCGCTCCAATCCTCTAGATTCAACATCAATTAAAGGATTATGGCATTGATGCTTCTGAAGCTCCTATTCTCTGTGACAACACAAGTGCGATAGCGATTACCCAGAACCCTGTGCTGCATTAGCGAACCAAACACATCGACATCAGGCATCATTTATCAGAGACCATGTTCTAAAGAAGGACGTCCGGTTGGAGTACGTGTCGACGGAGCAACAAGTTGCTGACATCTTCACAAAGCCTCTTCCAGACGCTAAGTTCTCTTATTTTAGAAATATTTTAGGTCTCCTTGAATTGCCTTGATTGTATGTGCACTAACAGTTGCAGGTTGCTAGCCATCGCTTCACCCAGTTGCAATTCATGTGTTCAGGGGGAACAGTAGACAACCAGCTGAGGGAAGCATTTTGCGTTGAGAGTATACCAGTCGCGAATATACCAGTCGCAATGTATACCAGTCGCGGTAAGTACCAGTCGCAGGGGGAACCAAGATCTGGATTGATAAGTGTGACTTCGTCTAAATATGTTGCGTCTGGACACTCAGATGTTGCATATATACAGTCGATACTTATTTGTGACCAGATCTTGCCTACCTTGCGACACATTAAAAACCAGCTGCAAGGTTATTACACCAGACGCAGCAGTTGTGACTTAATATTTTTGGCACGCGTTTTCTACGATTAAAATATTTCTTTTGCAAATTTCCTTTGAAAATATTCTGTTCGATTAAAATTTATTGAAAAATATTTTCCTCTGTACGATTAAAATATTTTGAAAATCTTTTCCGAAAATAGTACGCGTCGCTCGATGACTGACACGTGTCTTTGTCATCATTCCAAAAGTCACATCTACACCGTTCCCTAGTTTGTAACTTTTCATATTCCTTATATATTATGATGTTTTCTGTTCATTTTCATTCTTACCTTGCAAACTTGCTTTCTCGTACTATTGCTCTCTTTGCGTGTTTTCTTTGCAGAAACCCTACTCGCAAATCTTTTTGCTCTCAATCTAAATCGAAATGGCATCTTCGTTGATCAGCAACAGCCATCATATTGATTTCGACGCGGTTTTCGGGATGGAGGATACTGATTTGGTTCAAATGTTTGAATCGCTAATAGCGACCGGATTGAAAAATTTTCTGGGATGTCCCGCCGTATTCAACGAAGCCGCACTGACAGAGTTCTTTGCAAATAGTTCAGTTAGAGAAGATGGGTTGGTGGTCAGTACCGTGAATGGAGTTTCAGTGGAGATTTCTGAGGAAGTTTTTGCCGCAATGTTTGAACTACCAGTAGAGGGGCTGACAGATTTATCAGAAGTGCCCAAGAATCTGGTGTTCGATGCACGCAGTCTTTTCTCCATATCCAAAGAACAAGTAAGCATTTCAAGTCTGAAGAAGGCCATGAAAATTCAATATCGTCTGTTGCATGATATTTTGGCCAAAACAATCTATGTGAAAGCTGTGTCATTTGATTTTATGACCCGTGATAAATTCATGCTGATGACAGCCATCACGTTTGACGTGAAAATAAACTGGAGCAGTCTTTTATTTGGTGTTCTAAGGGAGATGGTAACCCCTGGTTCGCGACAAGCGAAGGGTTACGCAATTCAAATTTGTGTACTATTGAGGAATGTGCCCGGATTGGAGCTGGGTGAATCAAAAACATTTCCCATTCACAGAGTGTTGAATGAGAGAACTGTGCACCGATATGTTGTCATTAATGACAAACTTGGAGGAGAAGAGGTTGTGGATGCACCAAAGGTCAAGCGTACCCCTACGAAGAAGAAGGGTGTAACAAAGAAGCGACCAGCGGCTGGTGATGCTGAGGTGGCCCCAATTGTCAAGAAGAAGAGGACCACCAAGGGCAAGCCAGTTTCCGCTAAAAGATTACCGATTGAAGAACCAGTTGGTGTTAGCACTACGTCTGAACAACCAGTCACAGAGGTTGTGATTGGTGAACGAGAACCAGTTGGGGGATTAAGAATTGCATCAATTACTGAGGCTACGAATGGGGATGAAGACGCAACTATTGAACAAGTCCTTGCTCAATTGGACTTGGTCATTAAGGATTCAGATGTTGAAAGAGGTGATAGGGTTGAAACTTGGTTTGATAGGGCTTTCGATGAAGAATTTGGCGGATCAAGAGAACCAAGATTCTGAGGATGAAATAGATTTTGATGTAGACAATCAGGAGCTACCAGTGTTTGATGAGACAAGGACAGTACCAGAAGCTGGTGGCAGCAAAAGTTTTGGTGATGATAAGGCTGGTGAGAAAGCTATTGGCAGCACGCATAGTACTGAGGAGCACATGTCCATTGACGATCTCTTGATGCAAATCTCTAAGGACATGATGTTGCCGTCTGTTACTACCCCCGAGATTACTAAGATACGGCTTGGTGAATCTATAAACATTCATGAGGTTCAAGAACGCGATCTGTATTATGCCAGTCTTCCCCGCATTTCAATACATGATAAAGGGAAATAAAAACTGGAAGAAGATGAGCCTGTAAGAGGGAATCCAGAAAGGGAAACGGTGGAGTTGATTTGCGGAGATGTTGATTTTTTGGTCCAGTTGCGTAACAAGGTTATGCAGGACGTCGTTGAATTCTTTCATTCTTTTTCTTTAAATAAGTTAACTGATCTTGATGGTTTGAAGGCTTTGAAAGCGAAGGAGAGTTTGATGTTGAACTGGGCGGAAACCGATTCACTAGAAATGGCTGTTAGGAGGAGAGAATATATTCTTGCCAAATATAGGGAGATGCTTCTTAGGAAGTTCTTGGATCTCATCGAAAATACCTTGTTCTTGGGCAGCCGTGGACAGCAACAGCCTCTAAAATTATTGATCTTCTGTCTGTTGCCCATTCAAAATCACTTGAGGATCTGATCGCACAGCAGAAAGGGCAGGGCCTACCTATAGAGCAACCATGCACTTCTACTTACGTTTCTTGATACATCTGTAGGTAGTGGCGCTGTCCTAGTGCAATTCTTTTCTCAGGCCAAATCCAAATGTTGGGTACGGACAATGGTTTTGATGATGGGGTGTGGACACCCATTCATGGCAATGATTTCTTGCGGAGCAGTTGTAAGTTGTCATTGTTTGTAAATAGGAAGAAACTTCCAAAGTCTGTGGTTGAAGAAGCGTTTGTCCCTCACTGCTATCTGATTGAACCAGTACAATATTGGGGAGCTGCCCCTTCTTTAATCAAAACTTGGGGCTGGGCTAGAGTATGTACAGAGATTATCCGCTACAGTATGTTTGGTTGTTTATGGCCGGTTTTCCGAGAGATAGTTGTGTATAATTAGGAGTTGAGAGACTTCCAGACTACCTTCTTAGTGATTTTCAGAAGGGTGTATGAATAGATACATTTGTTGGATTTTTCAGTGGTTCTAGTGTAGAGACAGACTCAGAGATTGAGCTAAGCTCTTCAGATGGTGATATAGTTTATCTTTCTCCCTCACCAATTTTGCAAGAGATTGATTAGTGATTTTCAGAAGGGTGTATGAATAGATACATTTGTTGGATTTTTCAGTGGTTCTAGTGTAGAGACAGACTCAGAGATTGAGCTAAGCTCTTCAGATGGTGATATAGTTTATCTTTCTCCCTCACCAATTTTGCAAGAGATTGATTCTTTTGAGGAAAATTTACAGTTTGACTTAGGACCAGTTGTTTCTACTAATGCACTGGAGGAGCAATTATATTATGTTGAGAGTCCAGAGTCTCCTCCACCTATTCCTCAGCGACAAGAGTCTTCTAGTTCGTCCAGTGATTCTCAAATGAATTTTGATACCACTGATTTTCCCCTGGATGACACTACCGAGGCTCAGACTTCGCTCCCAGCTGCTACTGTTGAAGCAATCGATGATCTTCGAGCTTTCATACTACAGCGCATTGATGATTCTAACAGTGCGATACTATCTAAGCTCCATACGCTTGAAAGAGGCCTTCGAGACGCTCTGCACGATCAAGATGACAACGCACGAAAATTGATTAACAGTGTTTGTCAAGATGCCCATACTATAAGTGATGTCCAGAAAATTCACTTGAATGATGTAAAGAAAATTGTGTTGGCACAGGGTGTTACTGCTGGTGCAGATTCACTTGAAATCAAGAAGGAGTTCAAAGCGATTGATGCTAAGATTAATTCATTGGATGGGCAGGTTGCTGCTATCAGAAATGAGCAATTGGAATTCCAAAAAAAAATAGCAGCAGATATTCTGAGCCTCTCCACCCATCTTGGTGATATCATCGACTATATTCGTGGCGGTGATGCCAAAAAGGGGGAAGGAAGCAGCCGCCGCCGCCCTCTACCTACTCCTGTTCATCAAAGTGAAGGAACTGGTGATGCTGTGAGATTAACGGAGCCTACACAAGAAGATATTGACAATGCAAACAGAGCAATTCTGGAGAGAATGAGGAATGAGGATTCTTTGCGTGCTGAAATGGAAAGAGACAGGGCAAGGAGAGAAAGAAGGCTGAGTAGGAGTGGAGCATATAAGAGGAGAAGAGGTTTTTAGTCAAGATAGAACTTGTACAAATTTCTTGTACTTGTACTTAATCTTCAATCAATAGAATTCTTGCGTTCTAACAGTCCGTTGTGCAATTTATTTTTGCTTATTTATTTTTCTCGGCTGCTAGGTTTGTCATCACCAAAAAGGGGGAAATTGTTAGGATAAAATTTATTAGTTTTGGTGATCACAAAATAAGTCAAGAAATACAGACGTTGATAACAGTAAGAAAGGATCCAGACGACAAGGTTGTTGGTGATATTCAGACGAAGGGAACAGTACATCAGACGCAAGTATTTGAGTGTTAGTGTAAAGACTACAAAACGACAGCGTTTGAATAAGTCAAAACGACAACGTATTGGGATCAATCAACCAGATGAGAGCTACAGTAATTCGTTGAACCAGACGCAAGCTACAGTGCTTTAGAAACAGTCGCAAGCTACAGTGGATTATAGAACCAGACGCAAGATATAGTAATCCAGACGCAAGCTACAGTGCTTTAGAAACAGTCGCAAGCTACAGTGGATTACAGAACCAGACGCAAGATATAGTAATCCAGACGCAAGCTACAATGCTTTAGAAACAGTCGCAAGCTACAGTGGATTACAGAACCAGACACAAGATATAGTAATCCAGACGCAAGCTACAGTAAAGAGTTTGACTAGTCGTTGGGTAATCAAGACGCAGTTACGTGGCTTTATCAGTTGATGGTTTGTAGAACCAGACGAGAGCTACAGTGTTATAATTAACCAGTCAAGGGTTTTGAGCAAAACGATGTTGTATAAATAAGTTAAAACGTCAGCGTTTTAACTAACCAGTCATTGGAATAATAAAGAACCAGTCGCTGGAAAAACGCATGTGGTATAAAGGAAACCAGTCAGTGCATACATTTAAACATTTTCCAGTCGCAACATTGCAAACGACGAAGGAAGTTGGAGCTAGTTAAGATAAAGAATTCCAGGCGCAAGTTCAAATTGATTCAAATACGATTGTATACTCAAATGGAAAAGATATGTAGAATCGTACAATTGCCTGGAATTGAGGAGACAGCGTAGGTACTATTTTGGGTAAATAGTAAAATGTACAGAGGCCGTTTTTCAATGTTTTCACAAAAATGGTATACAAGAAATTGGCTCTGTCAATGGGCAATTTACCTTTTAGTGGAGTAGGTTTTACGGCGTACAATTTTCACAGAGATTCAAACGGGATTTATTTTCCTTTAAAGCATTATGACCGTTGGACGAAGCCTATAAATACCTGAAGCTGGATTGAAGAAAATACATTCATCATTATCATCGCGGTCACGCTGTCGAAATACTCCTAGAGCTTTCTATATGTTGAATATATTCAAAAAGCTCACAAGACTCGAAGAACATTACTGTTGATATTCATAGATAAACATCCGAGTCTATTCTCTGGTTCAATCTTTTGAATCGAGTTTCTGTGTTTAGAAACCAGAGAAAATTTACAGTACTCATAGCATTGTATTCATTGTTAAATCATTTGAGTCTGTAACAAACGAGCGTTTGAAAATATTGATAAGTGTTGTAAACCAGCAACTGCGTCTGCGTGGATTGTTGTGGAGATACTAGGAGTTCAAACAAGTGAGGCTTGTGTGATCGGGTGTGTGCAGAAGGCCTGTACAAATCAAATCTGTTAGGACCGAAAAACGAAAAATAAATGCAAGCGAGCGCTGTTACAAAAAAATTAAAAAATTTTGCGCTGCTATTATGAGGTGCAATACCTCGGGTTCTTGAACATAAAATGGAGCACCGGAGACAGATCTGTTATGTAATAAAAACATGAGGAAAACACCAGAAATGATTCCTAATATTTTAAAATGATGCAAACAGATTTCTGTTACATAGAAATCTGCTACTTTGCAAGTGTGCATTCTGATGTGTTATGCGTGCTAAGTAAAAGCGTATGTAGAACTGTAAATCGTAAAGAATACAAACAGTGCGATTTGTTTATGGAAGTTCGGACTTCAATATCCTACGTCTCCCCTTCTTCCTCCTCGGAAGGTTCCACTAGAATATTTGATGAAAGTAGGCCTTCTACAAACACCCGATCCCGCAACCAGCAGCTACGAGAACTCCTAGACTCCACCAGCCCTCGGCTGTCACTCACTTGTTTTACGCCTATGTGAGAAAGGCCACAAACACAGAGTTTAACGTCGTCGTGCTTGGACGGGATCTAATTGTTTGGGTTTGAGATTAATTCACTATACAATTTCGCCCAACTCTCATGAATGTGAATGAATCTCTGTGTGTGAGATTTACAGTGTAATCACAACTCTCGTAAAAAATTAAATCTCACACACTAGGGAAATGCTCTACAAAAGCTGATTGAGACTCTGCAGTAGACACTCGTTATGCTCTCCTCTCTAATGGCGGTCTACTGCTTCGTCTCCAATTTTCTTCGCTCTGTATTTTGCACTCTGTCAAAAATCCGTCGAAATCAATTTCTTCAATAGTGCTTCTTGTATATATATTTACTTCCCCATATATGGCCGTTAGATTAATTCCAATGCCTCTCTGCGCTTGTTATGGCTAATTTTTCTTCTTTCCAAGTTGGTACAATCATCCTCTGTACATTGTACTATTTCCTAGAATAGTACTAATTTTGTCCCCTTGATTGAAGGCATTAGTACGACTTAATTTCAGCCACAAATTCCTTTCCTTTTAAATGGTTGATAGCATCCTGGTAGCTGAATTGCTTGTAAACGTTGCTGAATAACGTTGCTGAATTCTGTTGTGAACGTTGCTGAATTCTGCCTGTCAAAATTGCTGAATTCTGCTTGTTAACGCTGCTGAAAATTACTGTTAACGTTGCTGATTCTGCTGACGTCATCGTTGCTGAATTCTTCTGCAAGTTGCTGATTCTGCTGACGTCATCGTTGCTGAATTCTGCTGACGTCATCGTTGCTGAATTCTGCTGCAAGTTGCTGATTCTGCTGATGTCATCATTGCTGAATTCTGCTGACATCATCGTTGCTGAATTCTGCTGCAAGTTGCTGATTCTGCTGACGTCATCATTGCTGAATTCTGCTGACATCATCGTTGCTGAATTCTGCTGCAAGTTGCTGATTCTGCTGACATCATCATTGCTGAATTCTACTGCAAGTTGCTGATTCTGCTGACGTCATCATTGCTGAATTCTGCTTCTTCAATCAGCAATGCTGATGTCATGGTTGCTGAATTCTACTTCTTCAATCAGCAACGCTGATGTCATGGTTGCTGAATTCTGCCTCTTCAATCAGCAACGCTGATGTCATGGTTGCTGAATTCTGCTTCTTCAATCAGCAATGCTTATGTCATGGTTGCTCATTTCAGCTTCTTCAACATATATTTCAGCAACCTTCAACTTATATTTCAGCAACCTTCAACATATATTTCAGCAACCTTCAACATATATTTCAGCAACCTTCAACACCTCTTTCGCGTACACGATTTCAACAGTTCTCTTTCAGATTCGTACTGTTCATATCTCTTCCATATTCTTTTCTTCTTACATAATTTCTGCACACTACGTAGATTTGTTAGAAACACAATAACATGTTTTGTGTAATTCAAAACACATATCTGGATCTGTTATCCAGATCCAACAAAATCTTCTAGTGATACCTTCCGAGGAGGAAGAAGGGGAGACATAGGATATTAATATCCGAACTTCCAGAAACAAATTCCTGAACTCTTATCTTTTATATTCTGCACCTTATTTATTTTTTATCTGTTCACAAATCGATCGGATTCTTTCCGCACTATTTTAGTTAGCCGAGAGTTTGCATTAAACTGAGATCCTTAAGTCTGGTAACTCTGACTTAAGTTAAGCAGTGCTTGTATAATATTTTAAAAGAATTTCGAAAATCTAAAATCGAAAGGAGTTCATTCAACCCCCCTTTCTGAACTCCTATACGCATATTGATCCTATTTCTGGGACCATCACCAGCGGCTGAATAAAACAACGCATCAGATCCCTCAACAGTAGATGTCTAACGCGACCAACAGCTGACGCTAAACGTTACACCCAAAACGTTGTCGTTCCAACTTATCAAAATGACGTAGTTTCGATACCCGCTAAGAAACATGCTAGCGAAACCAACAGCTGGTTCCTGTTCACAAAACGTCGTCGCTTCAGAGTCCCTTAGCGCTCTCTGTTGACCATCACAACTAAAATACCGACGTTTGAAATCCACGTCAGCATTGCTGCTGCTTTCTACCAACACGCAACGTCTGAAATACCAACAACTGACGTGATCGCTCATCGATGATGCAAAACCCGAACAGATATCTCTCCCACGACATACTAGGGAAAAGAGCAACCAAAACTAACCAACTACTGGAAACTGATACAACATCTACTCGTAGATGCGGCCACTCACGCTGCATCTTCTCTTCCAGCTCCCAGGTAGCTTCTTCCCTACCATGTTTGCTCCATTGCACCATCACCAACGGAATGGTTTTATTCCTCAGCTGTTTCTCTTTTCTGTCAAGGATCTTCAAGGGATACTCCACATAGCTCAACGTCTGATCTAGCTCAACCTCGTCAGTTCTCAACACATGAGACGGATCTGGCTCATACTTCCTCAACATGGAAACATGAAAGACATCATGTAGAGAAGATAATTCTGGTGGCAACAACAACCGATACGCCAAAGGGCCAATCCTCTCAACAATATCATACGGTCCAACGTAACGAGGGGCTAACTTTCTGTTAGGACCGAAGGATCAGATCTCACGCACTAAAATAAACAACAATACAAGGGGAGGGGCCGAGAGATCTGATCCTACATAGAAAATTATGGTGCAATACCGCTGGTTCTTGAACATAAAACATGAGACAGATCTGGTATGAAATAAAATCATGCGGAAAACACCAGAACTGAATCCTAATTTTAAAACAACAACAAAAACAGATTTATGTTAAACATATATCGACTCTACAGGTAAAATCTGTTTGCTATGCGTGCTAATGATAAATAAGTATGCGAAAGTACTGTAATTAAAAGAATACAATACACTGCTATTTGTTGCTGGAAGTTCGGATATCAATATCCTACGTCTCCCCTTATTCCGCTCCGGGAAGGTTCCACTAGAAGATTTGATCTTACACCTCGTGTACAGACCCGATCCAACAGCCATCAGCCGCGAGAACTCCTAGACTCTACACCAGCCCTCGGCTGTGTCAATCACTTCTTTTACGCCTCTGTGAGAAAGGCTACATACACAGAGTTTAACGTCTTCGTGCTTGGACGGGATCTGATTGTTTGTTTTGGTTTTCATTCACTCACTATTCTATATCGCACATCTCTCGTATATATGTGAGTGAATCTGTGTGTGGGAGATATACAGTGAATCGCTCAACTCTCGAAATAATAAATCTCACACAACTGGGAATTGCTCCTAAAGAGCTGATTTAGACTTAGCAGTCGACACTTAGCAATAAGATCCTCTCTCATGGTGCTCGACTGCTTCGTCTCTCTGATTTTCTTCCCTCTTTCTTTTCTCTATTTTTACAGCATCTATCGATCCATTATCATCTTCATCATTCAAATCTTCTCCCTTAAATAGCCTTTGTTCAAATTCATCCATTGGACACAGGTTTCTTCCCGTTGAAAGGTGTTCTGTAAAGTACCGACAGGGTTTGTCCTTGTGTCCCTTACTTTGCAGTATTTTGTCTTTTACTGAATGAGCTTTTAACTTTGATTCAGCTTCTGCTTGCGTCTCTTCTGTTAACATCTGAATAGGCTCAGAAGTTGACTTCTAAGTGTTAGAGTAGATGCCCAACTAGCCAACTTGTGGCGTGTGGGTTTATAGACTCTTGTATGAAACAATCTTTATATATGATATTCGCATTTATTCATTTGGCATTCTTTACTTTCATTGTGTTGTATGATGATAAACAATTGTGTTGAGTAAAGACCTAGAATACACTAAAGTGTATGTTAGATGTGATAGTGGGTATGACGGCTATCATGAAACACATCTAATAGTCACAGTGTATTCTGAACATGTTCCTAGTCGATTGGGCCGTCAAAATGAGGATAAGGCCGCCCGAGCTAGAGACTAGTATCTGCGATGCGAAGTACCATGTTTCATTGGTTGGGAACATTGTGATGTTCTGAGCATGCAGATAGATAGTGACCTGGTGATCTATCGAACTACCCTCGTTTGGACTTTCCAAGTGGTTACCATTTGTCTAGTGGATAAGTCCGAGGTCTTGGTTGTACTGATTAGTCCTCACGACTCGGAACGTCATTGAGACTCTACATGATAGGCGTCTCAATTTGACCCGTTTGCCGACTCTCTTGGGGTCATAAGGCGTCGGGATTGGGTGAGACCCCGATGCATGTAGGAGTCGATGCATCGTTGTCGAGGATTCACCGCTCGCAGACATGCGTGGATATCCTATGCTATCTGAGGGGATAATAGTGTATAAATCTCTGGCCAGAGTACTAGAAGTGTTTTAGGTATATGGGTTTACCTAGTTACACTCGCGATGTCACTATTCGATCTCCAAGATGTACGCATAGCTATCGGATCTTTAGAGACTCTCGATTTACCAATGGTCGTTGATCTGATCGTGATATATGGATTGAAAGGACCGTACTGTACGCTAACCATGACCAACTGGTTATTGCAGGCACTATCAGTGATAC
>KQ987770.1:10422-65833 GCA_001598015.1 Dorcoceras hygrometricum
ACACACGTCAGTATGGATCAAATCCAATAGGCCTTGGGTACGTTCAGGCTTGTCCTTGAAGGGTTGTTTAGTCATCTTTCCCTTGAGACAAGATTCACAAGTCGGTAGGGAGTTAATGTCTGACAGATCAAACATGTCACTCCTATGTAACTTGTTCATCCTAATTAGAGAAATATGACCTAGCCTAGCGTGCCAAAGTTGTGCTGGGTTTAAGCTATCGTATTTTCTTTTAATTGTTGTTGTATGTGTTTCCACATTGCGAGTTGGAACTGGTTTTAATTTTAAGGTGTATAGATCGTTTTTGCGTTCCCCAACACCAATCAAGCATTCATTCTTGTATATATTGCAAATCGAATTAGCAAAAACACAAGAATATCCATCACTATCAAGCATAGAAACAGAAATAATGTTCTTTATCAATTCGGGAACAAATAAAACATCTTTCAATAACAACTTAAAATTTGACGACATAAATAAATAAACATATCCTATAGCTACAGCAGCAACTCTTGCTCCATTGCCCAGCCTCAAGTGGGTCTCACCCTCTCTAAGACGTCGGCTTCTTGTCATCACCTGCAAATCATTGCAGATATGAGATCCACATCCGGTATCAAGTACCCAAGAAGTCGAATTAAGAGACATATTTATTTCGATATAGAACATACCTTTTGCAGTTCGCAACTGCTCGAGGTACTCCTTACAGTTCCTCCTCCAATTTCCAGGCTTGTGGCAGTGGTGGCAAACATCCTCGGTCTTGTTTGGCTTGGAAGTCTTTGCCTTCGGCTTCTTAGTGGGCTTTTCCTCCTTCGCAGGGGCAGAATGCTTCTTACCCTTGCGTCTGGGCCCCTTCTTCGCAGAGGAAGAAGAGCCCATAAGGAGGACGGGCTTGTCCTTCTTTATGGTTCCCTCAAACACGACCAGCATGTTAACCACCTCTTCAAGGGTGGCTGCCAGCTTGTTCATGTTGAAGTTAACCACAAAGGGGTCGAATGTAGCAGGCAGTGAGAGGAGAAGCACATCCACAGACAGCTCGTGTGGAAGTGTGATATCAAGTCCCGCCAGCTTTTCAACGAGCCCAATCATACGAACCCCATGCTCGCGGACCAAAGTCCCATCGCGCATGCGGCTCGTCATAAGCTCCTTGAAAGCGGTGAACCTCTCATGTCGAGAGTTCTCCCCATACAGTTCCTTGAGATGAAAGAGTATGTCAGCAGCATACTTCGTCTTCTCAAAGGGACATCGATGCCATCACATAGCATCGAGTCTTAAGCTCGTCGTCCCACCATTGTTTAAGCGTAACCAGCTCCTCAGGGCTGATATCGGCAGGGGCTTCCTTCGGAGGACTCTTCTCTATCGTATAGAGAAGTTTCTCCGAAGCCAACACAATGTTGAGGTTTCGAAGTCAGTCTTGGCAGTTCAGACCGGTGAACTTGTTGCTATCAAGTATAGCAGCGAGTGGGTTTTTGATCGAAGACATTATAAAGTAGTTTATACTGAAAAGAAAAACAGACATGCATTACTAACTATATATGAAAAACGCTAAGACATAAAACAAGGTCATTTAGTTTTATGAATTACCCTCCCACTATTTTAACGATTTCACCACCCTCTAACGAAATCGAGAAAACAGGTTTTCTTAGTGGGTACACGGAGTCCAATCAAGCGATCATGGTCCCGAATAATATCAGCCAACCATGACCCCCAAATGGTAGTTTCCAATTGCAACCGGTGCAACCTCCATGTATTCACCTCACGTCCAGTAAGGGCCCAATGATATGACGCCGATTACTATCACGTGTCAAGACGACCCATCAATGTTGAGTCGTGAAGGACGGTCCCCAATAATATGAGCCAACGTTAAAGGGAGTTCCAACCGACTCACAACATTTGTCAATGGCGTGGACAGCTTTCCGGCATACATAACCCCCTCAATAATATGAGCCGGGACATGTATGCGGGTAGCATCGGCGTACACCCATTGTTGATGGAAGTAGGGATAATTTAAACAGATTTAAATTCCCTTCAGTTTATCGAATAAACTTTTAATCTTGATATCAGTTTTAAATCGTATTTAAAACAAAGGATTTTATTTTTGAAAATTTGGTCTCATGCAATTTTAAATCATAATTTAAAACATGCGGATTCAACTAACATATATCAAATATATAAATAACTTTGGGATGATCGATCGCGAGAGCTATGCGGTCCGTGGTTGCCAATCACGGAACAAGGTCCAATCCTAGGTGAAATGCAATATGCAATGCAATCCTATTACAATTGCTTCCGGTTTTACAGATCTTCGGTCTTCAATATCTTTGATCGTCATCGCCACCATCTTCAAATGTCCTCCCACTAAATCTAGTAATTTACATTTAAATTGCCATGACAAGTAAAGGATACAATTCTCAAGGGGTGGGAACAGGCCACAAACAGACCCACTTTATATGATAAATCAACAATATATTACAACCGAAATTGCAAAACCTAAAGCATACACCTAACACATTGGGCATGACACTCCATCATCCCAAACATGCAATCAATCTAATTAATTTGCATAAATTTAAATAATCAAATTATTTACCCACAAAATCATATTTTAATTATAAAATCGTATTTTATAATAAAATCGCATTTTGTCGATAAAATCATATTTTAATCAACAAAATCATATTTTAATTATAAAATCATATTTCATAACTAAAATCATATTTTGCAATTTTAATTGCATTAAATTGGGCTTAAAACAATTTTAGGCCCAAAATCTCAAAAATTTCAAAATCGACCAAAATCCGAGCAAAATCGGCCCAATATCGAATATTGGCTCGAAAACTCCTCGGCCCATCTGGGACAGGCCCAAAATCCAAGGAGACAAAATAGGTCGCAATACAGCCGGAAAAAGATCGGACGGCGGCCGCACGGCGGCGGCCGTCGCCGCTCAACGTGCGGCGCAAGGCCGCGCGTTTCTCCCTCACGGCAGCGCGCACATCGCGCTACATAACGTGCGGCGCAAGGCCGCACGTTGCTGGCCATCGGTAGCATGCATGGTGCGCCAAAAATGGCGCACAACCGCGCTGATAAGCGCGAAGCCAGCAGCCTCTGGTCGGCCTCAATGCGCGGCCAGCGCACATGGTGCATCCCGCGTTCATGCGGTTACCTTGCTGGCGTCTAGGCGCCTGGCTCCAACCAGATTCACAGGGAATTCTGGCTCTTGAAATGTAGGCGGCGGTAGATCGTCTAATCAGGTCCACGACCGGAAATACGATTCCTCCGTCAGTCTGCACTAGAAGATCTGACGGATTTTAGCATGAATGGATTCTCCTCGTCACGCTGATCGAAACAAGTCCGATCACGATCACCGGCGACGGGCGGCGGCGCAAGAGTTGGCCGACGGCCGTGAGGTATTTTGAGAGGAGGGGCGGCGCACAAAGGGCTATGGTTGTGAGGTGTGTTCTCTAGTGATTAAAGCCCTAGTCCAACACTAGAATATAACAAGTATATATGGGCTTGAACCGGCCCATTGGACTTGGGTCAGGCCCAGGTCCATATGAACATTCGGTTCAATCCTATCACTGTGGCTTCATTATAATCCCGATCGACGATCAGATCGGACCGATCGACTCAGTTTCCAAAACTGAATATTATGATCCGAAAAACAATTTTTCAGATTACCTACTCCAAAATGACAGTTTTGCCCCTCAACTTTGTGTAATCGCAATTTGACCCCTGTTGACTTTTAGGAAGTCGCACTCCCTAAAATCCTCTTCCTATGCTCAACACATTGAGCTCAGTTTCCGTGCGGGAATCATGAATCCAGTACTTGTGTGACCCTCAATGGCTCAGGGATACAGCTAGCTCTTGGCCCACAACCATTGTGGCTCCGAAATCACAATTTCGGACTTGCCCATCGGATCATGGTAAAGCGCCTAGCAACATCGCCCCATGATCCCCTCGGTATCACTGATAGTGCCTGAAAGAATCAGTTGGTCGTGGTTAGCGTACAGTACGGTCCTTTCAACACATATATCCCAATCAGATCAACGACCATTGGTAAATCGAGAGTCGCTAAAGATCCGATAACTATGCATACATCTTGGAGATCGAATAGTGACATCGCGAGTGTAACTAGGTAAACCCATTTACCTAAAACACATCCAGTACTCTGGCCAGAGATTTATACACTATTATCCCCTCAGATAGCATAGGATATCCACGCATGAGAGCGAGCGGTGAATCCTCGACAACGAAGCATCGACTCCTACATTCATCGGAACCTCACCCAATCCCGCCGCCTAATGACCCCAAATGAGTCGGAAAACGGGTCAAGTGAGGCGTCTATCATGTAGAGCCTCAATGGCGTTTCGAGTAGTGAGGACTAATCATTACAACCAAGACCTCGGACTTATCCACTCGACAAATGGTAACCACTTGAAAATTTCGAACGAGGGTAGTTCGATAGATCACCAGGTCACTATCCATCTGCATGCTCAGAACATCACAATGTTCCATACCAATGAAACATGGTACTTCACATCGCAGATGCTAGTCTCAGACTCGGGCGACCTTATCCTTATTTTGACGGTCCAATCGACTAGGAACGTATTCAGAATGTACAGTGACAATTAGATGTGTTTCATGATAGCCATCATATCCACTATCACATCTAACATACACTATGGTTCATTCTAGGTCTTTATCCAACACAATTGTAAACATTATATAACATAATGAAAATAAAGAATACCATAAATAAATGCGTATTTCATAAATAAAGATTGTCATATACAAGAGTCTATAAAACCCACACGCCACAAGTTGGCTAGTTGGGCATCTACTCTAACAAGAAGCACCTGTGTTAACCATGCCGTCTGATCAAGGAAAATTTGTCATCTACACAGATGCGTCTAAGATGGGATTAGGTGTTGTACTGATGCAGGACCGCAAAGTAATTTCATACGCATCCAGACAACTGAAAGATCACGAAAAGAACTATCCTACACATGATTTGGAACTGGCAGCTGTTGTCTTTGCCCCTAAGATATGGAGGCATTATCTCTATGGGGAGAAGTGTGAAATATTCACTGATCATAAGAGTCTGAAATACTTCTTTACCCAAAAATAACTGAATATGAGGCAGAGGCGATGGTTGGAGCTGTTTAAAGATTACGACTGTACGATCAGCTATCATCCAGGAAAGGCTAATGTGGTAGCTGATGCTCTAAGCAGGAAGTCTGTTGGATTAGCACAACTTATTGTCCAGAGACCGTTGGCAGCTGACAATGAAAAGTTTGAACTGGAACTAGTGCCCAGCGGTAGTAATTCAGTTTTAGCATATCTCTCAATAAGATCAAATTTAATAGAACAGATTCGTGAGGGACAACCGAAAGATGAACAACTCCATAAATGGGTGAAGCAAGATAGAGAAAGAGGCAGCAGCCTCTAATTTACAGAAGAAGGAATAGTTAGATATCTGGGAAGGATCTGGGTGCCCCAAGTAGACACTTTGAGTTCAGATCTCTTGGCAGAAGCCCATACAGCTCCATATTCAGTACACCCCTGAAGTACCAAAATGTATAAGGACCTCCAGAAGATGTATTGGTGGCCAGGAATGAAGAGGGATGTTGCCAGTTTTGTAGCTGAATGTTTAACGTGTCAGCTGGTGAAGGCTGAACATCAAAGGCCAGCTGGATTGTTGAAACCATTGCCTATTCCAGAATGGAAATGGGACTCAGTAGCGATGGATTTTGTAACTGTTTTACCCAGGACTGTTCAAGGATATAACTCCATTTGGGTTATAATAGACAGACTCACTAAGTCTGCTCACTTCTTACCAGTCAAGACAACATATGACGTGGGCAGATATGCAGATTTATATGTTAAGGATATAGTGAGGCTACATGGTGTTCCGATTTCTATTGTATCGAATAGAGATCCGAAGTTCACATCAGCTTTTTGGAGAAGCCTGCATAGAGCTATGGGTACGAAGCTGACCTTTAGCACGGAGTTTCACCCCCAGACAGATGGACAATCTGAAAGGGTGATTCAGATTTTATAAGACTTGCTCAGAGCATGTATTGTAGATTTTTCAGAGAGTTGGGATCTGAAGTTACCATTAGTAGAGTTCGCCTACAATAACAGTTTCCAAGCTTCAATTCAAATGGCTCCATATGAAGCACTCTATGGTCGAAAATGTAGAACACCACTTCACTTGGATGAAGTTGGTGAAAGAGCTGGTTTAGGACCAGATGTAGTGGAGCAAACAGCAGCAGCTGTTAGGATAATACTAGAAAGGATGAAGGCTGCTCAAAGCCGACAGAAGAGTTATGTAGATAATAGAAGAAGGGAACTAAATTTTGAAGTAGGTGATTATGTATTCCTGAAAGTTGCTCCAATGAAAGGAGTAATGCGTTTTGGGAAGAAAGGGAAATTGAGTCCAAGATATATTGGACCGTATGAGATCCTAGAAAAGATAGGAACGCTAGCATATCGTTTAGCACTGCCACCGAAGCTGTCAGCAGTACATAGTGTTTTTCATGTTTCAGCTTTGAGCAAATACATTCCTAACCCTTCGCATGTGCTAAGTCATGAACCAATCCAGTTAGCACCAGATTTAAGTTATGAAGAGAGACCAGAAAGAATTATCCTTCGAGAAATTAGAAAGCTGAGGAACCGTAGTATTCCTATGGTTAAGATACAATGGTCTAACCAATCTGAGCGAGAAGCAACATGGGAGACAGAAGCTGATATGCTTAATCTTTACCCACATCTGTTTGGTACGTAAATTTCGAGGACGAAATTTCAATAAGGAGGGTAGAGTTGTAACGCCCCAAAATCCATAGGACTACATATATGCATCTTGTTTATTTTCATGGGTAAAAATGACAATTTAATTGTTGGCAAAAGCTGATTTCATTGATTTCAGAAAATGAGATACGACGCGGCTGGTTTCAGTAGATGACTCCAGGGCGATACATGAGCAGGTTTTAAATTGATTGAGAATTTTTCTAGAGCCCAATATTTCTCATCTCCATCTTCAAATCCTCGTTTGGCTACTGTTCACCGTAACTCTTTTCCCGTCCATTGCCGCCGTTCTCCGCCGTTGTTTTGAGCGATTTTGGTGGCGCTAGATTCCTTGTGAGTTGCTCTTCCGATGGTTACCCAGTTGAGGCTGTAGAACGACCTTGGAGAGGATCGCGAAGTTGCTGTTTTCTTCGTACAGTGGAACTCGGTAGTTCTTCCTCTAATTTCAACTTCTGGGTAAGGATTTCCTGCCATTCTAAGCTTAGTATTAGCTGCTAGTTCTTTGCTTACAAGTAGAACCGGAGTTAGGTTCTTGGCCGTAGGAAATATTGTTGAGAAGTTCAGATTTGAACTAGTTATGAGTTAATTATTGAGTTTTCTTAACAGATTTGAAGTTTTAGGTGTACCCTGCCGTGATTGCCGTAGCAGAAGGAAGCTGACTTGCTTCAATTGTTTGTGCCATGCCTTTGTAAATCTGTTGAGGTAGATATCAGCCATTGGAGGTACGAATTGAGCAGATTTAACAGCTTTGAGCGTGAACATGGCTGTGATTGATGTTATGAAATATGATGATGTGATTCTGTGCTTTTACGTGATACAGTTTGTTGAATTGTTTGAGTTGTACATTCTGTTGTCACGTATTGAATTGTATGCATTGTGAATTGAATATTGATTGGTATACATGCATACATCTTGAGCCTGATTGACAGATTGATTGATGACCTGATTGATAGCCACGTTGTGACTGGACAACAGATGTGTCGTGCCTGAAAATTCCAACGCTATCATTGGAGTGGTGACTACCGGATTCGAGTGTCTACCTCCGATCTGTGATGGAATGACGGGCTCTGAAGATCACGAACCGATGATTTCCCCGGTTGATACACCGTGCGGGTATAGAGGCTGATTATTATGATTTGCTAGATGATACACTGGTCTAGCTATCCGATCCTTGATAGCCCTCATGCATTTCATAGCATTGATTATAGCATGTTGCATGATTAGATGTTTTGATAGCTCTTCGTACTGAGGCTTGACCTCGTATTTCTTTTCCTTCTTTTGTGTTGTTTGGGTTTGTGTTACCCATTTGCAGGATCTTCAGGTAACCAAGCTGGACCGAGTGGAGTGCCAGCTGGTCGATCCCTGTTTCCTTGAGTCCCAGTTTATTTTATGATATGTATTGAATCGGGGATGCCCCGTGTTTTATTGTATTGGGGATCTGTATTTGATTTGGGAATTGTTGTTACCTGCTTTGTATGAGTTTGAGTTAACTCGTATTTTGATTATGAATATTTTGAATGATGATTTTGAGTTCAGGCCCAAATGATTTCGAAAAATTTTGAAGACCTATTTTATGCTTCCGTGATTATGTGTTTAATTGTGCTATAATCTTTGTTTAATAGCACGGGGCCTGACATTAAATAGTTCACTTGTCCAAGAAAACGTTGTAGATCTTTTTTGTTTCGTGGTGGGCATAGCCTCTATAATCTCCTTCGTATTATTTTTGTCAATTTCAACTCCTCTATGATGCACCAAGAATCCCAAAAAGTTTCCTGATTTTGCTCCAAAAACGCATTTGAGTGGGTTCAGTTTCAACTTATGTTGTCTCAAACGCTAGAAGCTTTTTGTTAAATGTAATACGTGTTCATCAGCTCTCTTTGACTTTACCACTATGTTGTCGATATACACCTCCAGTTTATGACCTATCATGTCATGGAAAATTAAGTTCATTGCCCTTTGGTATGTTGCTCCTGCGTTCTTCAACCCGAATGGCATCACCAGCTATTCGAATGTGCCAATATCTCCCGAGCATCTAAATGAGGTTTTAGAAGTATCATTTTCTGCTATTTTGATTTGGTTGTACACCGAGAATCCGTCCATAAATGATAATAGCTCGTGACCAGTCACTGAGTCAATCAACATATCTTCTACCGGCATGACGTATGCATATTTAGGAGTTGCACAATTCAGGTCACAAAAATCAATGCATATTCTGATCTTGCCATTCTTTTTCATTACGGTTACCAAGTTTGACAGCCATTTGATGTGCCTGATTGGCCTTATGAACTTGGCTCTCAGCAATTTTTCTATTTCTTCCTTCAATTTTAATTCTATCTCCTTAGACATCCGCCTGACAGGCTGCTTGAATGGCGTGAATCCTTGTGTTCCACTAAGCCCCGATCTAGTACTGGAATATCCTCGTATGTCCAGGAAAACAATCTTCGAACTTTTTCAATACACCTATCAGATCTTTTTTAAATTTCATCTTCCAACAATGTACTGATGAATATTATCTTTGGGTTATCTGGACTCCCCAAATTTATCTCCTGCAATGGATCCTGGACTTCATGTGCACCGTCTTCCATTTGATTCGACGTCATTTGTGAGGACTAGAAATCTGTTAAGTATGATTTAATGGTTAAGCAGCTTTTGGATTAAGATTTGTCACGGAAATCGTGATTTCTGGGTGCTCAGCGATAGACGTAGAGTGATCAGCCATGAGAAGTTGGTGATCGAGTGAGATCTGCGTCGAATTTGGAATTCATTAGTTGCATGTTCCTATAGGGAAGTGATTCCAGTGGTAATTCATATTTGAGGTTCATCGCTGGGAGAAGATAGGCCAACAGCGTCCTTGCGCGGGAATTTGAGAGTATTCAGAAGTGAGTACTCAGCAGTGGTATGATTCAGATGTTGGTATTCAGTAGTGGCGTGATCAGATGTCAACGCTAGTCAACGCAGATGTGAGAGTTTAGCGAGAGGCAGCTGTTAGCGTTAGCGCGCGGGTGCGATAAGGTGCCACGTGTTAGTAAACACAAATGAGTTGACTGCTGGTTGTTAGCGCTGTTCAGATGTCGCTAGTGGGAGAGATCTGTTTCAACAGTGGGAGCTATGCTACGTCGTTTTGATTAGTTGGTGCGACGTCGTTTGCTGTGGAGTTAGTAACTTGTTTAGACACCCGAACCGTATCAGCATAGCCAGTTGAGGGCGAAAGCTGGAGTCAGCTTTGAGAGGGCTTTTGCCTTAGTATAAGCAGAGACCTGAATTGCTTAGAACAGCAGTGATTCGAGTATTTATATATACCAAGTGCTACTCAACACTTAGCGTATTTTGAACCTGATATTCCTCATCGTTTTCTCCAATAAACCCTCGATAGTTACTGTGACACCCAAACCCCATGGGAGCCACGGAATCGAGGAAAAAGGAATGAAAAAGGAAATAGAGGGGCTGAAATATTAAATTAAGGAAGCTGTATTGCCTTGCTCAAAATAAAATCAAAGTACAATCGTTGGCGCCAAGAAGTTAAAATCAGATTTCATTACAATTTCGTAGTATAAATGCGAAGTCGCGATATTACAACTACTGAACTCTATTTGAATTCATCTTTGTTGTAACGGATCTCAATACAGATTTGACTAAGATCAAAGAAAACAAAATAGAAAATACAAAATGAACATCACGGAAACGCAGGCCTTCGATAAACACTAGCATGCCGCTACTGGTTCAAACTCCACCTCCCATCTGCTCCGGTGCGGACTTACCTGCACCAAGAAAGCTAGTGAGCCTAGGGGCTCAGCAAGCAAAACGAAGAGTAACAAAGCACAATATGCAGGTGTAAAACATAAGACATCACCGTTTAAAGGAAGTCATAAAACATCATTCATCGTCAACATCTGTTCTGGGAATAAGCAAATCCCAGTGTTATCATTTTCATTAGACTTATGGCTCAGAAGCTCTACTTAGGTCCCATTGCACTCGATCAAATGACTACTGATATCAGTTAAAATATGGTGAAATCTCACCCAATATGAAGGGGCAACCGACCCTCTCGTCTGCTGATCACCCTTCCAATGTGGACCATCTGTTATATTTGCCATAAATCCTAAAGTCTGAACATTTTCCTCCTTTAAACAACTTCTGGAATGAATTCAGATCTTAACATCGGGGTTCACTTCATTTTTGAATCATTTTCCATCTAAAATTTTTTCACTGAGCATCCAGTTGAGACATAGGAAATCAGTTGTTGGATTAAACGGTCGAGGGATACAACCAGTCGCTGGGTAAGGACAATCAGCCGTTGAAAGAAAAACCAGACTTTGGATGCGAATCAGCAGTGAGGAACTTAGGGGAAGGAATCAGTCGCAACATAGGAACCAGTCGCAAGCAACAGCAAACCATTCTCAAGCAAACCAGTCGCAAGCAACAGCAAATCAGTCGCAGGCAAACCAATCGCAAGCAACAGCAAACCAGTCGCAAGCAACAGTAAATCAGTCGCAAGCAAACCAGTCGCAAGCAACAGTAAACCATTCGCAAGAAAACCAGTCGCAAGCAACAGTAAATCAGTCGCAAGCATCAGTAAACCAGTCGCAAGCAACAGTAAACCAGTCGCAAGCAACAGTAAATCAGTCGCAAGACTCAACAACTGAACACAACACTTAGGAATATGTTCAACACAAGGGTGACTGCTGAAATGGGAACTAATGATTACGAACGTAGTACCGCATCATCTCAATCAACAACTACGTTACCAGTTATCGCTTATCAGACCAGACTTAACTACTGATTCAATTAGCAACTCCGATTACATAGCATCAACTTCCGATGATACCATCTACCAGAAGAGAAAGAAGGACTTTGCAACTTTACGATGAAATAGAAACATGAAATGCTCAGCGTTAAAAATAACATCAACATCTTAAAACGTCAACTTCGAAAACATTTTTGAGTTCCAACATAACCCACTGCGAACCCGAACATTAAACATTCATATCAATATCAGCAAAACACGAGCAAAGGCTGATATTACACATAGCTTAGGCAAGAATCAGAAAATGAAATGAGAACAATACATATGCTTTCATGGCGTAGCAAGAATCAGATTTAATTGCCTCAATAAGGAGAAATCACGAAATTCAGCAGGTCTCACAGAGAGTCTTCTCGAGCGCTACAATGAGCTTCCTATTTTGATTGATGCATAATGAATATTTTCTCGCAAGAAAGGAACTTAGAGTTCACAAGGACAACGGCATGGGAGTCTGATTTGTAACAGGGGAAAACACTTGAGTAGGCATGGTATCCCATGTCTAAATCTCAAAATTTTACTTAAATTCCCTGTCACTATTTTGATTTGCAAAAGCGCTACATAAATTTGAAACTTAACCATTCTCCCATACCAGCCATTTCATTTTGTAAAGTCTGAAAACTGCTCATCTTGCGCTCAAGGCGACATCTAATAGGCCTCATGCATTGCGTGAACTCTGAAAATGGGAAATCAGCTTTTGAATAAATAATAAATGCTGAAGTCTGAAATTAGAAATGGGTCCTAGAATTATAAGGATTTAGAATTTGTGATCTTATGGATTTTTGGGCTTTACAGTTATTGTTCATTCGAACCCTTCTCCGGTAAATTACCGTCGATTTCCGCCGTTGTTTGAAGCGAGACCGGGGGCGATGAGCTCGTCTTGAGTAGCTCTTTCGATTGATACCAGATATGAAGCCCAGATCGACGTTGGAGAGGGAACGCAAAGAAGCTGTGAGTTGGTGTGTTTTCGCGACAGTTGAGTAGAGTGTTCTCCTGTGCGTGTGAGCTTCTGGGTAATGTTCCTTGCTATTTTGAGTTTAGTACTAGCGGTTAGAAGCTGCGTAGATGGGTAGAACCAGATATGAGTTCTGACCGTAGGCAGTACGCTTTAGAAATTCAGCTGTGAACTAAGATATAAGGTTCCATAACATATTTGAGCTCCAGGGAAGTCCCTGCTGTGTTGGGCGTGACCAGCGAGGTGGCAGGTTTGAGCAATTGAAGTTGCCATTCCTGGTGAGATCTGTTGAGGTAGAACCTGGGAATTGAAGGTACGAGTTGAGCTTTTGTCAACAGCTTAGACATAGCGTGTTAGTATTTTGAGGCATGATTTCTGTGCTATGTGAATTCTGTGATTACGTGACAGCTTGATTGAATTGATATGCTCTGTTTACGTAATTTATGCATGATTGAAATCATATTTGAATTTCATGGCATTCATGCATACATATTGAGCCTTCGATCGATTGAGAACCTGAGATAGAGCCACGTTGTGACCGGCAGACAGATGTGTCATGCCTGAAAGGTACAACGCTATCATCGGAGTGGTGACCGACTGATTGGTTGTGTCCGAATACCACCGAGCTATGATGGCTGACGGGCCTGATGATCACGGACCGATGATTTCCCCGGTTGATATGCAGGTATAGAGGCTCGACTGAGTATACTGCCAGCTGATTAGCAGGCCTTGATGACTGATGTTCTTTGACAGCCACATGCATTCATGACTTAGAATACTGCATGCTTATGTTTTGCTGTTATATTAGTGCTCATTCGTACTGATTCTTGACCTCGTATTCTTTTCCTATTTTTGTGTTGTTTGGGTCTGTGTTGCCTATTTGCACGATCTTCAGGTAACCAAGCTGGACAGATTGGAACCCCAGCTGGTCGATCCCCATTTTCTTGAGTCCCAGTTATTACTTTATTATGTATTGATCCAGGGAATGCGCTGAGGTTATGTGTATTTGGGTGATCGTTTTTGATTTGATTTATGATTACCTGTTGTTGTGTGAGTTTTGATTTAACTCGTATTTTGATTATGACTATTTTGAGGATATGATTTGGTTCAGGCCCAACTTTATTTCGAAAATTTTTAGCCCTAATTTATGCTTCTGTGTTTATATGCTTAATTGTGCTATTAATCATTGTTATTTAGCACGGGGCCTGACATTTTTGGTATCAGAGTTTAAACTGGGATAAGCTCATTTTCCTTTGATCACACTCGAGTCTAGGCACAGAGTTTGGATTTGATTTTGATTGACTCTGTGGCTTATGTGATTATTTTACTTGCCTCTGTGATTATCTGCTGTTAGTTCTTAACCTGAGATTTGCTTAGATGCCGCCGAGGAGAGGTAGAGGTAGGACTGCTTGACGTTCCGTTGAGGAGTCTAGAGCCTCGGATAATGATGAGGGCATTCAGCAGAATATCCCTTTGCGTCGTCGAGAGAGACAAGCAGAGGTTGAGGATGTGACGAGACAGATTGGCGAGATGGAGTTAGTTCTAGCGAGGTTTCAGCGGACGAATCCCCCTACGTTCGCGGGAACCGAGAGAGGTTTGATGGCCGAGGGTTGGCTAGTTCAGATGGAAGAATTGTTTGATACCTTGGAGTACGTCTCCGAGAAGAGATTAAAGCTAGCGGTGTTGCAGTTGAGAGATAACGCGCAGCGCTGGTGGAGAGGTACTTCCCGTATCTTGCAAGAGAGTGGGGCTGTGATTACTTGGGAGAACTTTTGTACAGCTTTCCGACAGGAGTATACCCCAGAGTCCTACTACAACAGTCGTGAGCGAGAGTTTGGCAACCTGAAGCAAGGGAATATGAAGGTGGCCGAGTATGCCAGACAGTTCTCTTTGCTTTTGATGTATGTTCCCCATGTAGCTAACCAGGAGAGGACTAAGAGGAATAAGTTCCTGAATGGTTTGAGACCTGATTTGTTCCGGATGGTGTTGTCTGGTTCACCTGTGACTTATGCTGAGGCCGTGGATCGGGCTGTAGATATTGAGGAGAGTTTTTTGGAGGCCAGGCTCCGGTTAAGCCATCAGTGGGGCGCATTTTTCAACCGGTGCAAGATGTGTCGCAATCATTTCAGTCTCCTCAGGGGTCGCAGAAATCGAGTCGTCAGAGGTTCAAGCCATGAGGCAAACAGTTTAAGAAGAAGGCGCATTCGAGTTCCTCTGGTTCTGTGAGTTCTGGTGGCAGTAGTTCTGGCGGTGTCTTTTGTGGACAGTGCGGAGGGAATCATGAGACTTCGCAGTGTCGTGGAGTTTGAGGTCTCTATCATCTTTGTGGACAACCGGGACATTTTTCTAGAGCATGTCCTTTGATGGGAGGGCAGTCTTTGGGTCAGTCACAGCAAGGTTCCGCTGGTGGTTCTTCGCAGCGGCAGCAACCTTTTGTTCCGTCCCAACGTTCAGGATTCCAACCTCATGAGCCTTCTGGGTTTGGAGAACCCTCGAGAACTCAGTTTCCGGGACCACAACAGGCCCAGGCGAATGCCTTGATGAGAGAGCAGGCTGATGAGATACCTACGGGAGTGATTCAAGGCACATGCCTTATCTTTGATTTTCCTTCACGAGTTTTGATTGACACTGGAGCATCACACTCTTTCATTTCTGAGTTGTTTGTGTATGAGTGGGTGTTGAGTTCTTCCCCACTTTGTGATGTTGTCTCCGTGTCCACCCTGCTGGTGTGAGTCTGTTGTCCCGAGAGGTGGTGTTGAATTTCCTGATTAGATTTGATGAGCATGTTTTGATGACCCATCTGATTGTTTTGGGAATTCGAGATTTTTATTGTATCTTGGGTATGGATGTGTTGACTGAAAATAGGGCGACCGTTGATTGTTTCCATGGTGTGGTGAGGTTTAGGCCTCGATTTGGAGAGAAATGGGAGTTCTACGGTGCTGATTCGCGACCTAAGATTCCTTTAGTATCTGCCATGGAGATGTTTAGCTTGTTGTCGCTAGAGAATTCAGGGTTTATGATCTATGCCCTAGATGTTTCCCATGAGTAGAGAGTGGAGTTGAGCGATGTTCCGATTGCTCAAGAGTTCCCAGATGTGTTCCCAGACGAGATTCCTGGATTTCCTCCGAGGCGAGAGATTGACTTCAGTATAGAGTTGGTGCCTGGTACAGCCCCGATTTCTAGAGCTCCGTATCGGTTGGCGCCAGCAGAGTTGAAAGAACTCAAGGATTAGTTGAGAGATCTTCTTTATAAAGGCTTCATTAGACCGAGTATGTCGCCTTGGGGAGCTCCGATTCTGTTTGTGAAGAAGACATATGGATCTATGAGGATGTGCGTTGATTTTCGGCAATTGAACAAAGCGACAGTGAAGAACAAGTATCCGGTGCCGAGGATTGATGACTTGTTCGATCAGTTGCAAGGATCGGCCGTGTACTCGAAGATTGATTTGCGATCTGGCTATCACCAGTTGCGGATTAGAGACGCTGATGTAGCGAAGACAGTTTTCTGAACGAGATATGGGCATTCTGAGTTTCTTGTGATGCCGTTTGGATTGACGAATGCTCCTGCTGTGTTCATGGCTTTGATGAATCGCGTCTTTAGGGAGTACATCGATCATTCGTGATTGTTTTCATAGATGACATCTTGGTGTATTCGAGGAGTTTCAGAGAGCATAAAGAGCACTTGAGGCTAGTGTTGCAGAGATTGAGAGACTCACAATTGTATGCCAAGTTCAGCAAGTGTGAATTTTGGCTAGACCGAGTTATCTTCTTGGGTCATGTGATTTCAGCGCAAGGAATTTCTGTGGATCCTAGTAAGGTCGAAGCAGTTCTTGACTGGGAGCAACCTAGGAATGTTTCCGAGATCCATAGTTTCTTGGGATTGGCTGGATATCATAGGCATTTCATTGAGAAGTTCTCTTCGATAACCAAGCCGATGACTCAGTTGACCCAGAAGGATAGGAAGTTTGTTTGGATTGATGAGTGTGAGTCGAGTTTCCAGTTGCTGAAGGAGAAGTTGACCACTGCTCCTGTTTGGCCTTGCCTTCGGGTTCTGGAGGTTTTGTGGTGTGATTCGATGCTTCTGTGTGGTTTAGGGTGCGTTTTGATGCATAATGGGTACGTGATTGCGTATGCGTCTCGACATTTGAAGCCTCATGAGATGAGATACCCCGTTCATGACTTAGAGTTGGCTGCGATTGTGTTTGCCTTGAGTATGCGTCTCGACATTTGAAGCCTCATGAGATGAGATACCCCGTTCATGACTTAGAGTTGGCTGCGATTGTGTTTGCCTTGAAGATATGGCGACACTATCTGTATGGTGAGGAGTTTGTGGTGTACACCGACCACAAGAGTTAGCAGTATATCTTCACCCAGTCAGATTTGAATATGAGGCAACGTCGTTGGATGGAGTTGCTTAAGGATTTTGATTGCGAGATACAGTATTAGCCTGGGCGGATGAACTTGGTAGCCGATGCTTTGAGTAGGAAAGCCCAGCCTGCTATGCTAACATCCTTGAGTATCTCGAGAATCCCCAAGCAGTTGAGTACTTCGTGTTGGCGATTCCAACCGAGTGATCAGTACTTCATAGTTTCTTCGATTCAGGTTGAACCACAGATTGTGATTGACATCAGAGAGGCGCAGAGGACTGATCCCTATATCCATGAGTTGAATATTAAGGCCCAGAATGGTCTGTCTGAAGATTTCTCTGTTGCTTCTGATGGATGTTTGAGATTTAGAGGAAGATTGGTGGTTCCGAACTTGATTGATTTGAAAGAGACTATTCTGAATGAAGCGCATTGTAGTCGATATAGCGTACATCCGGGGGAGAAGAAGATGTACCATGCTTTGAAGTCTCACTACTGGTGGGAAGGCATGAAGAGCGACATTTCTGGTTTTGTTGCTCGATGTTTGAATTGCCAGCAGGTCAAGGTTGAGAGAATGAGACCTGGTGGATTGTTGCAGAGTTTGAAGTGCCCCAATGGAATTGGGAGCACATCGCCATGGATTTTGTGATTCATTTGCCTCGATCGTCTAGGGGATGCGATGCGATTTGGGTGGTGATTGATAGACTCTCTAAGTCAGCCCATTTCATTCCCTGTGATGTGAGGTATTCGATGAAGAAAATGGCGAAGTTGTACGTAGACCATGTGGTTAGATTGCATGGAGTGCCTGTTTCGCTAGTTTCAGATAGAGATCCGAGATTCACCTCTCGATTTTGGAAGAGTTTGCAAGCAGCGATGGGTTCGAGATTGGCTATGAGTACAGCCTATCATCCACAGACAGATGGTCAATCTGAGAGGACCATTCAGACTTTAGAAGATATGCTGCGTGCAGTGGTGATGGATTTCAGTGGTGGCTGGCAGGATGCCTTGTCCTTATTGAGTTTTCTTATAATAACAGCTACCAAGTGACTATTGGAATGGCTCCGTTTGAAGCTTTGTATGTTCGCAAGTGTAGATCTCCAGTTTGTTGGGAAGAAGTTGGTGAGAAACAGCTATCTACTCCTGAATTTGTGCAGCATATGAAAGATCAGATTCGGATTAGGATGAAAGCTGCACAAGATAGACATGCTAGCTATGCTAATAAATGACGCAGACCGTTGGAATTTGACGTTGGTGATCGTGTATTTCTCAAAATTTCTCCTTTCAAGAGTGTTATGAGGTTCAGATTCAAGGGTAAGTTAGCTCCTAGATTCGTTGGTCCCTTTGAGATTGTTGAGAGGATTGGACAGTTGGCTTATAGATTGAAACTGCCCGTTGAGTTAGCAGCGATGCATGATGTGTTTCATGTGTCAATGTTGAGAAAATATGAGCCCGATCCATCCCATGTGTTGAGGACTCATGAAGTAGAGCTGGACCAAACCCTGAGCTATGTCGAATATCCAGTGCAGATTTTGGACAGGAAGGAGAAGCAGCTGAGGAATAAAGTTATACCTTTGGTGATGGTCCAATGGAGCAAGCATGGACGTGAGGAAGCTACCTGGGAAGTTGAAGAAAAGATGAGACAGGAATGACCTCATCTGTTTGAGTTAGGACAGTAGCGATCTAGGTAACCTTCTAGCTTGATTGACTTCGTGATTTAAGTGATTTTGCTGCTGAATTGAGATTCTTTTTTGCATGAGTATATTAGGAATGGTGTCTAGTATAGTGTGTCGTGAATAAGCTATCTTGCTGTTGTGATTTTGATTAGATTTCTTAACTGATTTCGAGGATGAAATCGATTTCTAGTGGGGGAGAGTGTGAGGACTAGAAATCTGTTAAGTATGATTTAATGGTTAAGCAGCTTTTGGATTAAGATTTGTCACGGAAATCATGATTTCTGGGTGCTCAGCGATAGACGTAGAGTGATCAGCCGTGAGAAGTTGGTGATCGAGTGAGATCTACGTCGAATTTGGAATTCAGTAGTTGCATGTTTCTATCGGGAAGTGATTCCAGTGGTAATTTATATTTGAGGTTGATCGCTGGGAGAAGATAGGCCAACAGCGTCCTTGCGCGGGAATTTGAGAGTATTCAGAAGTGAGTACTCAGCAGTGGTATGATTCAGATGTTGGTATTTAGTCGTGGCGTGATCAGATGTCAACGCTAGTCAACGCAGATGTGAGAGTGTAGCGAGAGGCAGCTGTTAGTGTTAGCGCGCGGGTGCGAGAAGGTGCCACGTGTTAGTCAACACAACTGAGTTGACTTCTGGTTGTTAGCGCTGTTCAGATGTCACTAGAGGGAGAGATCTGTTTCAACTGTGGGAGCTATGCTACGTCGTTTTGATTAGTTGGTGCGACGTCGTTTGCTTTGGAGTTAGTAACTTGTTTAGACACCCGAACCGTATCAGCATAGCCAGTTGAGGGCGAAAGCTGGAGTCAGCATTCAGAGGGCTTTTGCCTTAGTATAAGCAGAGACCTGAATTGCTTAGAACAACAGTGATTCGAGTATTTATATATACCAAGTGCTACTCAACACTTAGATTATTTTGAACCTGATATTCCTCATCGTTTTCTCCAGTAAACCCTCGATAGTTACTCTTCATTCGAACCCTTCTCCAGTAAATTGCCGTCGATTTCCGCCGTTGTTTGAAGCGAGACCGGTGGATATGAGCTCGTCTTGAGTAGCTCTTTCGATTGATACCAGACAGGAAGCCCGGTTCGACGTTGGAGAGGGAACACAAAGAAGCTGTGAGTTGGTGTGTTTTCGTGACAGTTGAGTAGAGCGTTCTCCTGTGCGTGTGAGCTTCAGGGTAAGTGTTCCTTGCTGTTTTGAGTTTAGTACTAGCGGTTAGAAGCTGCGTAGATGGGTAGAACCAGATATGAGTTCTGACCGTAGGCAGTACACTTTAGAAATTCAGCTGTGAACTAAGATATAAGGTTCCATAACAGATTTGATCTCCAGGGAAGTCCCTTCTGTGTTGGGCGTGACCAGCGAGGTGGCAGGTTTGAGCAATTGAAGTTGCCATGCCTGGTGAGATCTGTTGAGGTAGAAATTGGGAGTTGAAGGTACGAGTTGAGCTTTTGTCAACAGCTTAGACATAGCGTGTTAGTATTTGAGGCATGATTTCTGTGCTATGTGAATTCTGTGATTACGTGACAGCTTGATTGAATTGATATGCTCGGTTTACGTAATTTATGCATGATTGAAATCAGATTTGAATTTCATGGCATTCATGCATACATATTGAGCCTTCGATCAATTGAGAACCTGAGATAGAGCCACGTTGTGACCGACAGACAGATGTGTCGTGCCTGAAAGGTACAACGCTATCATCGGAGTGGTGACCGACTGATTGGTTGTGTCCGAATACCACCGATCTGTGATGGCTGACGGGCCTGATGATCACGGACCGATGATTTCCCCGATTGATATGCGGGTATAGAGGCTCGACTGAGTTTACTGCCAGCTGATTAGCAGGCCTTGATGACCGATGTTCTTTGACAGCCACATGCATTCATGACTTAGAATACTACATGCTTATGTTTTGCTGTTATATTAGTGCTCATTCGTGCTGAGGCTTGACCTCGTATTCTTTTCCTATTTTTGTGTTGTTTGGGTCTATGTTTCCCATTTGCAGGATCTTCAGGTAACCAAGATGGACAGACTGGAACCCCAGCTGGTCGATCCCCATTTCCTTGAGTCCCAGTTATTACTTTATTATGTATTGATCCCGGGAATGCCCTGAGGTTATATGTATTTGGGGGATCGTTGTTGATTTGATTTGTGATTACCTGTTGTTGTGTGAGTTTTGATTTAACTCGTATTTTGATTATGAATATTTTGAGGATATGATTTGGTTCAGGCCCAACTTTATTTCGAAATTTTTAGCCCTAATTTATGCTTCCGCATTTATGTGATTAATTGTGCTATTAATCATTGTTAATTAGGACGGGGCCTGACACCATTATTAGCTCATCTAGCTGGAGTCTATCCTCTCCATCACTATCATCTTCATAGATCACCTCTGTTCGGCATGCCTCGTATCCCAAACCTTCAAACTTATCTAGCCTTTGCTGCACGCTTAGTTTGTGAATGGCGGCTGCAGCTACCTCCTTCTCCTCCTTGCTGAGTTTAATCATCGATCTCCTTACTAAGGGCTGTATCACAGGCCTATAAGGCACAATGACAGTTGGTTTGAGGATTTTATCAAGGATTTGGCTGGGGGTCGAACTTTCCATATATACTGCTTTTGATTTCTCTGTGTTCAAGCCTCGAATTTTTATAGGCCCAAAATCTCCATTATAGTACGTGCTTCTAATGTGCTGGTATTGGCATGGAATGGTTGTGCATCGGCCTCTACTATTTCCACTTCATCTCCCTTCCAGAACATTAACAACTGATGCATTGAGGATGGAATGCACTGGTTAGCATGAATCCAATCCCTTCCCAACAAGACTTGGAAATTAGCAGACGAATTCACCACAAAAAGTTCACATAGAGAATACAAACTCCCCATGGTGACGTTTGTTGGGAAGACTCCGATGGTTTTAGTTGATTCTCCTATGAAAGCAGACACCGATACCTCTGTAGGTATGAAATCCTCTTCTTCCTTTCCCAAGTTTCCTAACATTATTACTGGTAGCACGTTTATTTCCAAACCATTGTCGATCAGGACTCTTGACACTGGCTTCCCATTCAGATGTGCTTTAATGTACAACGGTCTTATATGCTTTGTCATATCTGGTGTGGGTTTTTCTATTATCACTTTCTTTGGCTTGCTCGGATGCTTTTCTTGGATAATGGCGTCGGAACATCCTTCAAGAATGTCAGCTTCTTTTGTATCCATTCCTTCTGAACTATGGTTCACTGTCTTTTCTTCATAAACATTCCATAATCTGAATTTGTTCTGGCAGAATCACCACCCATGTGTTGAAATCTACTGAGATATGAAATTTTCCAACACGAAAATTAAATTTTTTTTTCCTTCACCCTCACTGATCAAATCATCACAGTCATCACTATTCTTGTCTTCAGTAGCCTTTCAACAGAATTTGAACTTACTAACCATTGTCCCTGCCAATTCCCGTTTAGTGGCTGCTCTTTCCCTAAACATTCATATTTTTTGTGTTCTAGTGAGTGGTTTAGGGAGTTTCTTTTGCGCGCCAACTTCCAAATATTATCAACCTCATTACTGGATGGAAGTATGAACCTTGGTCTGTTTTGATGCTCTGTTGCTCTCACTCCTTGGGTTTCCCAATAGACTCATGTTGCTTATGGTGATCATGCGTTTTATTAGTGTTTGTTGGCGGTAGCCTGGAGCGGTAGTTTTCCTCTCTCTGGAATTCCCTTGGCATTTGATGATAGTTTACCTGAGGAGATATTGGTTCCTCGGCCAACTGGCCATAGATCCACCAACTTCTCCTGGAATCTTTCTTTGAACATGCTTCGCTGTTGACCTACAATAATTTCTGTGAGTTTCAAACATATGTCCTTTTGGAATCCAACAGGTTCTGACCTTCCTCTCGTTCATCACACGCCTATCATTTAGGAATCTCTAAAGTCTGTGGTATTCATATTTATGGATGCCACTGGAGGAAACGGGTCTTTGTGTTAGAGTTAATTTAAGAAGTTTTGGTGAAGACAAATCAAAAAGATTAATCAGCTCAAAGGTACAAGATCTGGACGAGGCTTATGACGTTGATCAAAGCAATCAGATCGGAGCTGAGTCATGCTGGTAAAAGGACAAAACAGTTCAGAGTATTTGAGTTGTGCTGGTTAAGGTCAAACAAGCTCAATGTATTCGGGTACACTGGTCTAAAGAAACCAGCTAGGTACTAAGTCACGCTGGTTAAGTCAAATCAGTCCAAAAATACTTAGCCGGATAAGAACAGATCAGTTGAGCATATTCGAAGAATAGAAACAGAAAGTGTTGAAATCATATCAGTTCATAAGATCAGAAAAACAGTGGTTTACATTTGAGAAAACAGATCACAATGGTAGTTATAAATGGTATAATAGACCAGCTGGAGAGATAAGTGGTATAACAAACCAGCTGGAAGACCAGTTAAGTAAACCAGCTCGAAGCAGATTGTTTCTACAGAGGTCATCGTATTGAAGGTATGAGTGTACAAAGATTGATATATGAATCAGTACGGAAAAAATACATACGCAGACTATTTCAAAGAAGATTGGATTTAATCAAGCTCAGAACCCGATCAAGAAAAGTAGCTCAATGATCAGGAACCAGATCGGGAACCCAACTAAGTTAAGGATAACTTAGCAAATTGAATTTCGCAATTTTTGAAGCAACGCATGGATTGATGTGATACATGTGATCTCTCTGCATTGAATTGTAGTCGTAAGAACTAATTTGAGCTAACTTCGGACACGCAGAGATTTGATGTACAGAAGACGGCACAGAAGTATGCTAAAAAGGATAATGCATTTAATGAAGACGTACGAACATCGTACAAGCATTTACGTCACCGAAGGAATTTCAATTTGGATACAACAGACGTGTCTACTGGTAACATTTATTACCGTTGTATCCAAAGGATATAAATAGAAGAGAAGATCAGCTTTGAAGGGGTTACAGATGGAACACAGCCGATTGCAACGATATCAACGATTTACCAGCTAACCAGCCTTCACGAGCAAAAGTAGATTTCATCTTATTGAACCAGCTCACAGCTAGTGACACAAGCACAAATTTCATATTCAACTCTTTGTGTCACACTATCTTCTATACACACACTCTGTAGTATTGAGTCTTCATTGTAAATCTTAAACAGAGAGTGTTGAGTGCTAGATTTACACAACCAGCTTAGAGCTGAGTCATCTGTATCTCAAACCAGATCACAGGTCTGAGTTCTTCGGTTGAGTGCTAGGAATTCCTGCAGCTTCTGATTGTAGGATCGGGTTTGTACAAGTGGTTGTATAAATCAAAACTTCTAGTGGAATCCTTTCCATTGAGGAAGAAGGGGAGACATAGGAGAGTTAACTCCAAACTTCCAGAAACAAATCCCTTGACTCTTTAACTTTTATATTTTTTCATTCGTTTAACTGTTCACTGTTTGAATCATGTTCTTTCCGCATAAAATCATTTTATTATACGAGACAATAGCAATCACTAAGAAACCCTTCTAGTTGGTAACTCGGCTAGAGGTTTGTATCGAGCAGTAAATATTTTAAAGCAGATTTCCAAACAAAAAGGAGCAAAGGAGTTCATTCACCCCCCTCCTCTGAACTCCCGAGCTTGTTTTCGATCCTAAAAAGTGGTATCAGAGCTCGATTTCACAGTTTTTGAATAGTTGGTTCATTTATATTCCTTAAAATGTCAATTTCTCACAATAAGATTCCTATGTTTTCGAAGGAGGAATACGACGTCTGGAAGATTTGGATGCTGGCGCACCTCGCAGCACAAGACGATGACATGTGGTTCATAATAACTAACAGGCCAATGCAAATAATGAAAATGAACACTGTTGTGGCTATAACCGCTGGTGCACCTCAGTGGATCGAGAAACCCAGATTGGAGTGGACCTTGGAAGATAAAAAGAAGGCCAATCTAGATAACGTCGTGAAGGACATCCTGTACAAGATGCTAGGCAACAAAATTTTTAGAAAAATCCAGACGTGCACAACTGCAAAAGAAATCTAGGAGAAGCTCACCTAGATTTGCGAGGACAACGAAGTAATAAAATAGAACAAGTTGACTGTGGCCCTGCAGAAATTTGAGTTGATCTAGATGAAACCTGAGGAGACCATGGCTGAATTTGATGAACGTTTTAGCTCACTAGTGATTGAGCTAACTAGATTGGGAAAATCCTACAGCAACAGGGAGCTAGCTCTGAAGGTGATACGAGAACTTCCCAAGGAGTGGTATATAAAAACGATGGTCATGCGAGAGTCTAAGGACCTAAACAAGATGGAGTTGCATGACTTGTTTGCCAATCTAAAGGCTTATGAGTTCGAGCTGGAAACTAGAGCAGGGTCTGAGCCATCCACTTCTCAACCAACCAGAGCTCTTGCTGCTACAATTCCAGAACAAATTCCATGTTCTACGAGCGGCAGATCAGTAGAGTAGATGAGCAAGGATGCCATGTCCTTGTTCATAAAGAAATTCGGAAAATTTATGTCAAGAAAATTTATTAGTTTTGGTGATAACAAAAAGGAGATGAGAACTGAATTTTAATTTTCACATTCGAACAGTCATCTTGGTTAACAGTTATGTTTCAGATCAGAAACCCTTGGAACAGTGTACTCAGATATCGGCTTGAAAGTTTTGTTTCAGAGCCTATCAGATTTGAGTATTTAGGAATATTTCAGCTGTCGTCAGGAATTCAGATTTGAGGGTCTTCAGAAGTGATTCAAAGGCTACAGTAACATAAACATGTTTGTTTTTAAGAATTAGACAGATATGAGTTAAGCATATCAGATGTGAATAGACGGTACAGGATTCTTCAGACTTAGAGTTGAAAGACAGTATCACAAGAAGAGCAGTAGAGCTTTCAGATATGACAGAGTGTTAGTAGGGAGATATATCAGATGTGGTAACCTTATGCGTAAGGACATTTCCCTTAGCCATTCACAAAAGTAAAGAAAGCAGTATTCAGATGTGGAGTGCTACAACAGATGTGAGTTTCAAATCTCTTTAGTAATCATCATTCTGTTGAAGAAAATTACAACGGTCACACCTATATTAAGGAAACAAAATCAAAGCTATCTTGAGGAAACCACGCATTACGCAAAATGATTGATACACTGGTTACTCTATTTGGAAAGTAAGTCAATAAAGCTTTGACAGCGCAGTTCACCTTGTGAATAGCGCTATTGGAGATTCGAAGAAGGTATGCAGAAAGTGTGAGACCCTCAAGTTAGGAAGATTTATTGAGTTAATTAATCGGATTTTAGGAGTTCGGATTTATGCGTGAACAAATCTGAGTGACTAGCTTTCAGTTGGAAGACTCCGTAGGTATTTTGGGTCAGATTTTATGTTGAGAACAATTCTGGAAAATTTGAGTATTTTCAGATTTCAGACGTTAGGATTTTTGTGGAGTCTGGTTGATGATTTTCAGATTCCTCCTAGAGATGTTTTGTTTTGAGTAGCGGGTTTCTTTTGGGTGAAATCCATTTGGAATTTGGAGTCGAATCGATGGATTTGTTGGGAGAAATCTGAATCGCTAGTATTAGAAGTCTGTTAGCGCGTGTTTGTGGCGAGAAACAACACGCCGTTGTTTAGCGTTCAGGGTGAGATCTGTTCGATTAGTGGTAAAATATGGTCGATAGACGTTTGCATGGTTGCCCGTGTATTGGGTAGTGCGAGGATCAATACGCTGTCGTTTTCATATTTCAGACGTCTCGTTATTTGGTGAAGTCTGTTATCACTGGTATTTGGTTGTTCGTAGCGTGTTTTGTAGTGTGCGACCGTAATGCATCGTCGTTTGTGGCTATTTCAGATGTCTCGCTAGCGTTCAGAGGAGAAATCTGTTAGCGCTAGGATCTGTTCAGGGGTCTGCCGCATGTTTCTTAATCGGGTGTAAAACGTCGTCGTGTAGTGTTTTCTTTCGAAGGAGTTGAGATATCTGTTCGTGGAAGAGATCTGGTATCGCTAGGCGCGAGAAGCTACACGACATCGTTTTCAGGTTCGGATGTCAACATGAGTCAACCTTTCCTGTAGCGTGTGATTGCTGGTGCGCGAGACAGCGGGTAGCGCTTGTATTCAGATCTCTTGGATACGTCGCCGTTTGGTTTTATTTGGCGAGACCTCGATACGTTGTAGTTTTGCTAGTTGTGCGTTTGTTAGCGTGAGAGCTGAGGATCCGGATTTGTGGATTTGTTCCTTAGCGCATGGATCTGTTGTAGAATCTGTTTCACCGGCCAGCGACGTCGTTTCGATTTAGTTAGCGTAATATTCGATGTGTGAGATCCGTTGAAGCAATGGTCTCCAGATTTCTGCGATTAACAATTGTGTTCAGACTTCTCCAGTGGTTCTATGCGACGTCGTTTAGATTACTGAGCGCTATTTAGTGCAAGTGTTCGGCGGTTGTGCGATGCTTTTTATTCAGATTTCAGCAGATTTGGTTTATAATAGAAGGAATTGGTCTTCAATTTTATAGAATATCCCATACTTAGCGATATTTTTCCCCGATTTCATTCTTCGTCGCGAACCCTAGAGCACTGTTCACCGTGCTGGTTTTCCGTTATTTCCCAGCGATTGGCGGATCTGTTGGAAGAAAGGGTGGTGGTTTTGGACTCCCCCAGAAATATAGCCATCCCTGCCCCCTCACGTCAATCCCACGAGCCTCTTATCCATTCTCATTGACTCACGGCGGGGCGTCAAGAGGACATTAAGTTTTGAGGTTTGGCTAGTATTCGGAGGGGATAACCCCTTGGTCGAACTACGCGAGCTGAGGAGCTATGGACTTCGGCACTTAGAGCTAATCGTCTCCTAGCTGTTCTTTCCGAGTAGCATCGCGAGCTGAGGAGCTATGGACTTCGGCACTTAGAGCTAATCGTCTCCTAGCTGTTCTTTCCGAGTAGCATTTTTGCTGACTCCTCTTCCTGTTCTATTGAAAAAAAAAAGGCAGATTATTGCATTCCGTCGGCTTAGAATCTCATCTCATTCTAAACGTGACTGCGGCGCATCGTTCGATAGCTCTTTTGGAGGCTGTGGTTGGCTGGAGCGAAATTTGCGAAGTTGCTGCCTCGTTCGTGCATTCGTGTAGGCAGGTAGAACTTCAAATTGGTCGTTAAGATTTTACCTCTAGTCGTTATTTAAGCTTCCTGTTGAGTTGTTAGGAAGGTTAGTTGCTGGTTGAGCTTTGCTCCCCAAACTGTGAATTGCCGTGACTTCCTGTTAGCATTCCTGAGATCTTGTGTGTATTGTTTAGCAGGTTCGTACGTCTTTGCGTTTCCATTCGATAGCTCTCCAGGTCTGGGTGAGCTTCAGGGTAAGTGATTTCTTGCCATTTCTAAGCGTAGTTCCTACTGTTGAGTTTTGATATAGTAAATAGGACTAGGCTTCAGCTCTTGGCCGTAGGTTGTGATGTTTAGAAATTCAGTTGTTGAACTGATTTGCTAGATGCTTTAACAGATTCGATCTTTTGAGCAGCTTCGTGGAATTTTGCAATGAACCCGTAAGGAAGCATAGTTTAACAGGTTGTTGGTACCGTGCCTTGTTGGAATCTGGTTGAGGTAGTTGCCGTGTAGAGGTACGAATTGAGCTTGTAATTCAGCTTCGATATAGGCATGGGAATGTGTTATATGTGTATTGTACAACTGCGTCTGGTATTGGTGTTGAGGCGTAGTTGTGTGTATTCTATAATCTCTATTGGCTGAATTGTCGTGCTTATTGCTTGTTGTAGCTTGAGCTGGTTGTATCCTGCATGGTTATATTCTTGTTGTGTTGCCCTATATGTGTATTACAGTGTGTTGTTGCATGTAGTTATTGGCATTTCAAGCATCCATTTCATGTTGAGCATTGTAATGCATCTGCATAGCATATCGGGCCCTTGATTTCTTTGACAGCCATGCTATATATATATACATTTCTCTGTTGGAGCTCTTCTCTCGTGATGCGATGTAGTGTGGCATAACCACGATTGAGTGCATCTGGAGGGTGCGGTGAGCCGTTCTCATAGCCCTCAGTTGCAGTGACCTGGATAGAGGTTGGCGGGTGTTTGTGTTACACTAGAAATCCCGTGCGACCCGGCGGGTGGCGCCCGCGCGTGTGCTGACGATGAGCCACTCTATTTTCCACGGGGTGCGATCGGGTAGCTTTCGAAGCCCGGTGAGGTGTCACATTTGGTGTTGTACCGTCCGTTTGGCCTTCCGGTTGTTACCGATGTTCTTTGTACCGCTCATGCATTGTTTGTCTGCTTGTTGTTCAGGTCTCCCAGGTTATTCCGCTGGTCTTGGTGTTGATCCAGCTGGAGGTGCCCCAGGTGGTGTGTAGAGTGTCCCAGTTAGCGTATAGCATATGTAACAGTTCTATTAGCCGGGGAGTGTCCTGTGCTTTGTGTTTTCTGTTGTTGTATTAGCTGGCTGGTACTTGTTAAATGCTACACTGTTGTATTATGGCTGTTAGCCTTGCATGTTTTTATTAAACTGGGATATTTTAATGTATTGTGGTATTTTAAAATTATGTTTTCTTCGTCAGGCCAAAAGCGAAAAATTTTAGCCACTTTTTAAAGTGCTTCGGCTATGTTTTACGTGATTTAACTCTGTGTTTTGCACGAGGCCTGACATTTTTGGTATCAGAGCTTAAACTGGGATAAGCTCAATTTCTTTGATCACATGTGAGTCTAGGCACAGTATTTGTTCTTTGGTTTGTGCTTGACTACTTGAATTACTTGCTTGCGTGCTTACCTTTGAGTGTCTTGTAGAGATGCCGCCTAGGAGAAGAGGTAGAGCTATTAGGCAAGCGGTGGTTGATTCGAAGACTCCGGTTAGTGCTGATAGAGAGGATGCCTCTCAAGCGAGTGTTCCTTTGGGATATAGTGAGAGTCAGTCTTCAGCCTTTCACTCTCTTGCTAGTGCTGTCAACAGAGCGGTTGATCTTATGGAAAGACTTGTAGTTGGTTAGACTCGAGTTCAGCAATCAACAGGACAGAGCGTAGATCCTGTGCCATCTGGAACGTCGTCTTCCTAGCCTTCTGTGGCATCGCAGTCTTTGAGTCGTCAGAGGTTTAGACCTAGAGGAAGGCAATTTAAGAGATCCAGTTCGAGTTCTTCGAGTTCTGGCGGTTCTAGTGGAGCGAGGGCGAATGCGTCATTTTGTGGTCAGTGTGGAGGTAAGCATCGACCTTCTCGATGCGTTGGAGTGCTAGGAGCTTGCAACAATTGTGGTCAGGTTGGGCACTTTGCTAGAATGTGTCCTACTTTGGGAAAGCAGGCTTTGACTAGGAGTTCTTCGAGTCGACCGTATCGTCCTTTTCAATTCCAACTATCAGGATTTCAACCTCCAGAGGCGTCCAATGCTAGAGAGCCTTCTCTATCGGATCAGTCGGGACTTTAGCCAACTCACGTGGACGCGACAACTGTAGAGCGAGATGATGTCTTGACCGGAGAAGGTTGTTCAGGTAGTTGTTCTTTATTTGTTAACTCTGTGTGAGTTTGGTTTGGCGCGTGTTCATCGCACTCGTTTCTTGTTGTATTTAATTTTTTTGTTGGTGTGCGAGGGTGGTTTCCGCCCCATCTTGATGTGTGATGCCGTGTCTTTGTTACTTCTGCCGGCGGAGAAGTTGTCGTTGCGCGAGTGATGCCGAGTTAGGTTAGCAAGTCTTTTAAGGAAGTTGTTTGTTTTGGGAGTGTTTTAGATTCTCTTTGTCGAGAGGATAACTGCTACTGGTTTGTGATACGATATTTGAACTACAGTTTGGTATTCGGTGATCTCCTTTGTTCGAGGATTTCTTCCCTCATGTGTTTTCATTGAGATTCTCCTGATTTCCTTGTGATCTTTAGTTTTGCGTGTATCCTCTTTATTTTTCTTGTCCGGACAGCAGAATTGAGGTATTTTGAACTCCATTGGCTTTCTTCTGGTTGTGTTTCCAGCTGTGGAGTTGATTCACGAGCCCATGTTTTCCAGCTGTTGAGTGCGCCTAAGAGCTTTGGACCTCCGGCTGTTGAGTTGTTGCGGTGGGCTTCGTTTCTCCAGCTGAGGATTGTCTCTGTTGTTATATCTCCAGCTGTTGAACTCCAATTCGCATAACCGTGTCTTGTTTTATCCTATTTAGTTCAGCTGTTGTAGCCGTTCTTTGTTGTTGCTGTTGTTCCTTACCAGGATGCGAGGGCGAGCGGTGATACCGCACTCTCATCTCCCTGCTGGGATCTGTTAGCCCTCATGCGCCGAGTGGTTAACTACCACAGTTCAAGGGTTGGGCAACGGCAGGTTGAGCTGTTTGATGCATCAGGTATTCGGGTGTGGTGTAAATATTGAGCGGGTGATCCTCATACGCTTGTACACACACTATGGCTACATCTGTTTGTTGATCTTTGCTTTCGATTGTTGATCAGCCTTGTGTTGTTGAGCTCCTGTAGACTCTCGGTTTCGGTTGTAGTCCCTTCCATTGGATTCAGCGAGGCTTAGGAGTTTTCCGATTAGTGGAGACATTGCTAGATGAGATGCCCCACCTTTGTATTGACACTGGAGGTTATTGTGGCTACCTTGGAGTTCTGACGTGCATTTTAAGGTGGAGAGCGATTAGCGAGTTCTGTCTTCACTCAGTTCGGCTTGTTTGCGTGTTATTGCTTTTGACCCTTGTGTTAAGGCTTATGCTAGGAAACTGACAAGAGGATTTTGTTGTGATCCTGTTGCGATATTGCATAGTTTTCTGGTGTCTGTAGTGGCTGGTATGTACTCTAAGTTTTTTTGTTCCGAAGTTGGCAGAGTTTTCGTGTGGAACTCGTTGCCAAGAGAGGTTTGGTATAACCTTATTTGGGATTTTGTACTGCGGAAATTACAAATCTTGCTTAGCGATTAGAAGAAATGTGAAGGATTTAGTGGTTTTCATCAGAGGTTGAGCAGTAAATGGTTGACCAAAGAGATCTAGTTCCTTTGAGAACGGTGGGTGAGCGTGACCTGTAACCAGATTGTGCTTGTTAAGTATGGACTTTTGAACCTTTGCTTGTGAACACTGTGTTTCTTGCGAAATTCTCCTTCTTAGATCTTGCTGGATTTGAGAATTAAAGGTAGGTCCGCCCATAGATTCATCAGGTTGTTTGAATGTTGTGGGGTAAATTGGATCTTTGGTGTGTGATTTGCGAGCACCGGCTGTGTTGTTTGGATACGTACTGTGTTTTATGTGTTCAAGCCGAGGAAATTGCGAATCAGATCCTTCTTTTGTGTTGAATACTGATGGAATGAGCGGGACTAGACCCTCAATTTGACTGTTTTGGATAGCGAGGAATTTAGGAAGGGATATTTGAGAGACCAAATCTGAGATGAGGGGAGCGTGTCCTCATCTATGTTGGGACAGCCTTTCATTCTTGTGTTTTGTTTTCTTCAGATTTGAGTTTTGTTCCTACTCCGTTGGTACTTGGTTGTTCTTTGTGTGAATCCCTTCTTGTCATCGCACATTGCAACTTGGCCTTTGATTATTAGCTGTTTTAGGCATGGCAGTGTACTTGCAATGAGCTCCTCGTTATGTTTGATCTTTTGGAGATTGTAGCAAAGTTTGTTTCTGTTTTAAGCTGGTAGTGCCATCATGAATCTTCTCTTTGCACGGCGTGTTTATGTTGAGGAAATGAACCAAACTCTTCGTATATGCTACAAGTTGTTAGGATAAAATTTATTAGTTTGGTGATAACAAAATAAGACTAGTTGCTACAGGAAAATCAGCCGGTGAATTTAACAGGAGAACATTTTCAGTCGACGGATGGTATTTCAGCAGATGGAGATTCTCTTCAGTAATCAACATATATCAGCCGTTGGAACAATCAGTCGTTGGTTTGTTTTCAGGAGTTGGACTTTTCAGAGGTAACCAGCAGTTGGATTCTTCCAGGGCAATCAACAGTTGCATTAGTTTCAGGCGCAAGCATTTGAGAGTTAGCGTGTTTTGTTAAGGATTGCAAAACGACAGCGTTTGGATAAGTCAAAACGACAGCGTTCAAATAAGTTGAAACGACAACGTATTGAACAAGCGCTAGGATTCAGTCGTTATAGTTTGCGTTGGTATTACAGCAGTTTCATTCTTCATAGGAATTCAGCAGATAGTTGTTCACCTCAATAGTCAACGTAATTCAGCAGACAGGCACTCAAATCAGCAGATGGCTACTGTACTCTTTTGATCCAGTCGCTGCTTCTCTTAATCGTTGTAACCAGCATTAAGGGAGATATTTATAGTGATCAGCTGGTGCATAACTTTTGGGCATTGAAGCTATCAGGCGTTGCATATCTTTCAGAGGTACAAGTAATCAGTTGTTGCATAAACGATGAATCGATTCAAACGTTCATATCAGAGGAAATCAAAGGTGGAGATTGAATCGTACATGTGCTTTAAATGAGGAGACAGTATCAGTACTATGTTAGGTATATAGTACACTGTATCAGAGGGCGGTTTACGGAGTTTGCACAAATATGGAGAGACGCCAAATTTTCTCTGACATAGTACGACTTGCCTCTTGGTGAAGCAGGATTTACGGCGTACGATTTGACAGAAATTCAAAAGGAGATTTTGTTGCCTTTGGAGAAATTAATGACTGTTGAGAACGTAGACTATAAATAGCAGAAGTTTGGATTTAAGAACTCTCTCGCTCTCGCTATTGTTTACTTGCCGTCACTCTTATAATTTTGAGTCTCAACCTTTCTCGAGCTTATACTCTACAGAAGCCATTTTCACAAAGCTCAAACACTCGAAGAAATTCAACCGCTGATCTTCATAGATAAACCTCCTATGATTCACCTTAGTTGAATCGATTTGCTTGTATAAGAAATCAGAGGATTTACAGTCTCATAGCATTGTATTCATTGTTATATCATTTGAGTCTGTAACGAACGTGCTCCTTAAAGCCGTTCGAAAAATATCTCATTTGTAAAACCAGCAGCTGTGTCTGCGCTTTAGATTGTGGTGTTGTTAGGAGTTCACTTTGAGCGAGGCTCGGTGACTGGGTGTTTTGCAGAAGGCCTGTAATCCATCAAATCTTCTAGTGGAACCTTTCTGAAAAGGAAGAAGGGGAGACGTAGGATATTTATATCCGAACTTCCAGAAACAAACTCTTGACCTTAATCTTTTACTTAACGCATCTATTTATTTCCTTACTGTTCACTGATCGATTGGCTTATTTCCGCACAATATTTGTTAGCCAAAATATCAGCAGCTAAACTGAGATATCTTAAATCTGGTAACTTGGATTTAAGTTAAGCGAGGTGCTTGTAAAATTGTTTTAAGGTTTCGAAAATTTAAAATAGTAGGAGTTCATTCAAACCCCCCCTTCTGAACTCCTGCAGCTGTTTTCGAACCATATTGATCCTATCAATTGGTATCAGAGCCTGCGCATCTCAGTTATTGAACAGTTGTATTTCGTGCTTTATTATATCTCAATATGTCTACTTCTCACAACAAGATTCATTTGTTTTCAAGGAAAGATTATGACGACTGGAAGATACGCATGCAAGCGCATCTGGCTACCCAGGATGATGAAATGTGGGCAGTTATCACTGAAGGGCCGCTGAAAATTATGAAGCCAAATCTAGCTTTTGCTATAACAAATGGCGAGCCTCAGTTCCTTGAGAAGGACAGACATGAGTATACAAGTGAAGACAAGAAGAAAGCCAACTTGGATAATGTGGCCAGGGATATCCTTTACAAGACGCTGGACAAGGACAAAAACATGTTCAGCAAAATCAAAACCTGCGCCACAGCTAAAGACATTTGGGAAAAGCTGACTCAAATCTGTGAGGGAAGTGATGAGACGAAGGAGAACAAGCTGACGGTTGCTCAGCAGAAGTATGAGTACATCAAAATGAAGGATGGAGAAACAATGACAGAGTTTGATGAGCGATTCAGCGCCGTGGTGATTGAACTAAACAGTCTGGGCAAAGAATACAGCAACAGAGAGTTGGCGCTGAAGGTGATGAGAGCGTTGCCCAGGGAGTGGGACGTAAAGACGATGGCGATGAGGGAGTCGAAGGACCTGAAAAAGTTGGAGCTTCACGACTTATTTTCCAACCTCAAAGCTTATGAGTTCGAGTTGGAAACAAGAGCAGAAGCTGGTCCATCTACCTCTCAGCCGACGAAAGCATTGGCAGCGACTACTACTGAACAGTGCTCTCCAAGCACAAGAAATACTGTTGATCAACTCAGCGATGACGTCATGTCCATCTTCGTTAAGAAGTTTGGGAAATTCATGAGAAGATCTTACAACCCTTCTTTTCAATATAATAATAAAAATGATAAAGCTGTATCTGACATGAAATGCTTTAACTGTGAACGTCCAGGGTATTTTGCATCTGAGTGAAACAGGCCCAAGAAGGATGACAGATACAGAAGAGACGAGAAGAAGGAGGAGTGATACAGCGAGATTACAAAACTGATGAAAGAGCTGTTGATAGATCCAAGGAGAGATCCAATGATAGACGGATGAGGACAAGAGGTGATAAGAGGACCAGCCGCAAGCATGATCGAAAAGTTCTAGTTGCTGAAGAAAGCACCAAGAGCTGGGCGGACACTGATTCAGAATCTTCATCCAGCAGCTCATCATCCAGCGATAGTGAACAGGAGGAGGTTCACTGTATAATGGCTGACCAAACATCTGACGATGAGGTATTTGACTTCTCCAAAGTTGAATTTACACAAGAAGACCTTGTCAGTGCACTTAATGACATGGTCAAAGAGTACATGAAGCTTTCTCACTCATTTGAGGAAATCAAGGCCGAAAACATAAGTCTGAAAAATAGTTCGATTGAATCAAGTTTTGAGGAGCTTGAGGATATTGACAGTTTGAAGACTGAGTTGAGTAAGCTGATGATAGAAAATGATTTGTTGAGAAACGAATCCAGTGAGCTCAAGGCTTAAGTTGAAAGATTAACTAAAGAAATGAGCTCCTGGAACCAATCGGCTCGTGCTCTCCACAAACTGCAAGAAAGCCAAAAAGTTAGTATATGATAGAACTGGCTTGTGTTTCAGTAGTAGTGAAAGCAGTGAAGGAGAAACAAGTACTCAATCACAGCTGGTATATGACAAGTTCAACAAGATGAGCTTTGTCAAAGCCAACGTGATATATGACTGCTATGAGTCGATAACATTTGATGACCAGAACTCTCCCAAGTTGAACGATAATGGAAAATCTGGTATCGGTTTTCAAAGACCTGAGAATTCCAAGCCCAGCTGGCTAAAGAACAAGCTGGACAAGGATAAAGCGAAGCTGGTTCCAAGTCTTTTGTTCCCTACCAGCCGAGGCGTAATTCAAGGAAGGCAAAATCTGGTTGGACAAAGGCTCAGCCGAGGAGAGATCTAAGTGGTCAGAATATGAAATCAAAACTCAACAGATCTCAAAATTATGCATAGACCCTTAAGGACACTTATACTGGAAAAACTGTTAAGGTAATTCAAGTATGGGTCCCGAAAGGGGTAATCCGATCAGGACCCAAGTAAAATTGGGTACCAAAAGCTGGTTTTATGATTGCAGGATAACAGGTACGAACCAGCTCATGTATCAAACTTGTGGTACCTGGACAGCGGCTGTGCAAGACATATGACAGGAAATCGAAAGCTGCTATCAGACGTCATTCCACACAAAGGCGCAAAGATAGTCTTTGGTGATAACGCATACTGTAACACTGTGGGTAAGGGTAAGCTTATCCACGATAACATCTCTATATCAGATGACCTAGTTGTTGATAACCTTCGTTATAACTTGATTAGCATCAGTCAGCTGTGTGACAAAGGTTATACAGTCCAGTTTCAACAACACACATGCACGGTTCAGAGTCCAAGTGGTCTGACTGTATTGGTAGGAAAATGTTCGGGGAATACCTACATAATCAATTGGTCAGATCAGCTGGAATCTGAGCATTTGTGCCTTGCAGCTGGCTCTTCTAAGATCTGGTTGTGACATCAAATAATGAATCATATTGCATTCAAAATACTTGCTAAACTGAGTCAACGTGATATGGTTTCTGGTCTGCCAAAAATCAGTTTTTCTAAGGATAAGATCTGTGCAGCCTGTCAGCTGGGGAAGCAAATTAAATCGACTTTCAAAAATAAAGGCGGAAAACGTTCTACCCATTGCCTTGAGCTCTTGCATATGGATCTTTTTGGTCCTATTTCAGTAACGAGCTTAGGGGGAACGAATTACACCCTTGCAGTTGTTGATGATTTTTCAAAATATACTTGGGTGTTGTTTTTAAAAGCAAAATCTGAAACCGCCGATCAGCTGATACGCCTTTTGAAACGTTAACAAAATGACAGATCTTGTTCAGTCAACCGGATAAGAAGTGATCGCGGTACTGAGTTTCTAAATTTTAAATTAACTTATTATGTGGAAGACTTGGGAATAAAGCATGAGCTTTCAGTAGCTAGAACTCCTCAGCAAAACGGGTTAGCTGAAAGGAGAAACCGCACTTTGAAAGAAGCTGCTAGATCTATGATTTCTTATTCCGGCATTTCTCAAAAATTTTGGGTAGAAGCAGTTAACACAGCGTGTTACACTCAGAACAGATCGATGATTAATTGGATGCACGATAAAACTATGAGATCTGGAATGGTAAGAAACCTGATATTTCTTATTTCAGGGTGTTTGGGTGCAAATGTTTCATTCATAACAATGGCAAAAAGCATCTAACAGCCTTTGAATCTAAATCTGATGCAGGTATCTTCTTAGGATATTCAGCCGTGAGCAAATCATATCGAGTGTTCAACAACCGAAGCCTGACAGTTGAGGAATCAGCACACGTGGTATTTGATGAAACCAGCTTCATATCAAATTCAGCTGCAAGCCTACATGATCTGTATTCACGTCTGGAGTCAACAAGTCTTGAAGAATCAGACGACGACATGCCACAAAGATATTCAGCTGAGGAAGAACAACCAGCAGTGGTCACAACGCATAACATTGCACAACAAGATCTGACAGCTGCTAGAGTTGTTGCGACAAATGTTCAACCAGCCGATAATCAATCAGATGTTGCTACAACAGACGTTGATAAACAAGATTTTGCGCAAGCAGTCGCAAGCGCTTCTCCATTGGTTTCAAGACCAACGCCTGAGGCACCAGCTGGTAGCACAAATTATCCAGTGATATCTTCATCACCAGCTGGACAACAAGGCGCGAGCACATCATATCACTCAGTATTGAGACCAACAGCTGGACAACCAGTCGCAAGTGATCATCAACTGGTATCAAGACCACCAGCTGATGAACCAGTCGCAAGTACATCTCACTAGCTGGAAGCAGACGCTCAAGCCAACAACGCTCAACATCAATTGGCGTCTGCTGATCCAGTTGCAAACCAGCCAGCGACACAGGGGGAACAAGGAGAAAATCCATTTGGACTTGATCTTTGGTGGAATAATAATCATCAACCCGAGCAAGTCATAGGTAATTTCGAATCTCCTGTTCGCGCACGAGGCCAGCTAATGCATGATCATTTTTATTCCGCATTCATTTCTCATATAGAACCTAAAATGATAGATTAGGCCTTAGCTGACCCCAGCTGGATAGACGCTATGCAAGAAGAACTTAATCAGTTTAAGAGTAATAATGTTTGGACACTTGTACCTAGACCTTATAACCATTCAGTCATAGGAACTAGGTGGGTCTTTAGGAACAAGCTGAATGAAGATGTCGTAGTTACTAGAAACAAAGCTAGGCTGGTAGCGCAAGGATTTAGACAAATGGAAGTTATAGATTTTGATGAGACCTTCGCACCAGTAGCAAGATTAGAATCCATTCGCATGTTCTTAGCTTATGCTGCATTCAAAGACTTTAAAGTCTTTCAGATGGATGTTAAGAGTGCCTTTCTTAATGGGGTCCTAACAGAGGAAGTGTATGTTGCACAACCTCCTGGCTTCATAAATCATGCACATCCAGACTTTGTTTAAAAACTGGATAAAGCTCTGTATGGGTTGAAACAACCACCCAGAGCTTGGTATGATACACTATCTCAGTTCTTAATCGAGCATGACTTCACAATAGGCACAGTGGATATGACGTTATTCAAATTTGTAAAAGCTGACCATATTCTGTTAGTTCAGATATATGTTGATGATATTATCTTTGGGTCAACTAACCCCAAACTATGCCAAAAGTTTTCGAAGCTTATGCAGGATAAATTCGAGATGAGCATGATGGGGGAGCTGACGTTCTTTCTGGGCTTAAAAGTTCGACAGCTGGAAAATGGAATCTTCATTAACCAGGCGAATTATACGAAGGAACTGCTGAAAAAGTTTGGCATGGACAACTGTTCAGCAGCAGCAACCCCGATGAGCTCTTCAATCAAGTTGGATAAAGACGAAGTTGGAACTGTCATTGAGGTATCTCTTTATCGTGGTATTATAGGCTCTTTGCTATACTTAACTGCTAGCAGACCAGACATCATGTTTGCTGTCTGTATGTGTGCTAGATTTTAAGCAGAGCCAAAGAAATCGCATTACATAGCTGTAAAGAGAATACTGAAATATCTTAAGGGTACTTCCAACATGGGTCTTTGGTATCCCAAACACTCAGGCTTTTAACTGATCGGTTATAGTGACGCAGATTACGCAGGATGCAGGATTGATCGTAGAAGCACAAGTGGGACTTGTCAATTTTTAGGGGATCGACTGATTTCCTGGTTTAGTAAGAAGCAGACGTCCATCGCAACGTCAATAGCTGAGGCAGAGTATCTTGCAGCTGGTAGTTGCTGTGCTCAAATATTATGGATTCAACATCAGCTGAAGGACTATGGCATTGATGCTTCTGAAGCACCTATTCTCTGCGACAATACCAGTGCCATCGCAATCACCAAAAATCCTGTGCTGCATTCAAGAACAAAGCACATCGACATCAGGAATCATTTCATAAGGGACCATGTGCTAAATAAGGACGTCCGGCTGGAGTATGTGTCGACTGACCAGCAAGTTGCTGACATCTTCACAAAGCCTCTACTAGACGCTAAGTTTTCTTATTTTAGAAACATCTTAGGTCTTCTTGAATTTCCTTGATTTTTTGTGCACTAACGCATTTTGCAGGTTGTCAGCTGTTGCTTAAATCAGCTATAAGTCTTTTGTTCAGGGGGAACGATAAGACTATCAGCTGAGGTAAGCTCTCACGTTGGGAGATTATCAGCCGTAGGGGGAACCAGGAGCTGGATTGTTAAGCGTGACGTCAGCTGAATATGTCATGACTGGACACACTCAGTTGTTACATATATACAGCTGATGCTTATTTGTGACCAGCTCCTGCCACCCTCAACGATATATTAAACCAGCAGTGATGGTCTTACATTTACTGCACCAGTTGTGACATAATAAATTAGCGCGCATTTTGAACCTTACGATTGAAATAGTTTGAAAATACTTTCAAATCATTTCCAACATTGTACGCGCTAACGGATGGTTGACACGTGTTGTTACCATGAGAAACGTCACATCGAGACTTTCTCTCTCCAGTAACTTTTTGCTTTTCTAGTTTAATTACGGCGTTCCCTCTTCTAGTCTCTTTTACCTTGCATACTTTTTATCGTGTGTTCTTGCATATTTCTCTCTCGCGCGTTTGTATTCTCTGTGATTTCAACTGCAAAGCTTTTTCAGGTGTTCTTTCCGATCATCTACTATCAGCAATGGCCTCTTCATTCTACAGCAACACTCTGCATGTCGATTTTGACTCCGTTTTTGACTCCGTTTTGGCTATGGACAACCCAGGTATGGTTTCTGTGTTTAACGCCCAAATGGCATCTGGCCTCGAGGGATTTTGGGTTGTCCTGCAGTGCTTTATGAAGCTGCTTTGGTGGATTTATTTAACAATGGTTCGGTGAGGGACAACTTGGTGGTTAGTTCTGTGAATGGTGTGCCATTAGAGATTACGGAGCAGTTGTTGACAGAAACTTTTGAGCTTCATGTTGATGGTTTATCAGAGTTATCAGAGATTCCCAGGGATAAAGTTTTTTATGCTAGTAGCATCGTCTCTCTGACTGGTGAGCCAGTAAGTACGTCGGGGAAGAAGATCCAGTTGAAAATTGAATATCGCCTTCTGTGTGATATAATGGCCAAGACAACTGTAAAGTCAGGGTCCTTTAATGCAATCACAATGGAGAAATTTTTGATGCTAACGGCAGTTGTCTGTGAAGTAAGGGTTAATTTGAGCAGTGTTTTGTTCAACATTCTGAAGAAGATGATTACTGCAGGATCCAAGCAAGGCAAGGGCTTTGCTGTTCAAATTAGTCTCTTGCTGGAGAACATTCCAAACCTTGAATTGGGCAAATTTTCGAAGTTCCCTTCCTCTAAAATACTCACAGAAAGGACAATTCATCGATATATTGTCCTGAATGACAAAGTTGGTGAACAGGAAGCTGCTGATGTACCTAAGGTGAAGAAGGCACCTAGGAAGAGACCAGCTGCGATCCAAGCAAGGCAAGGGCTTTGCTGTTCAAATTAGTCTCTTGCTGGAGAACATTCCAAACCTTGAATTGGGCAAATTTTCGAAGTTCCCTTCCTCTAAAATACTCACAGAAAGGACAATTCATCGATATATTGTCCTGAATGACAAAGTTGGTGAACAGGAAGCTGCTGATGTACCTAAGGTGAAGAAGGCACCTAGGAAGAGACCAGCTGCGACTATGCAGATGAACCAGTGATCAAAAAGAAGAGGACTACGAAGAAGAAAACTGTTTCTTCTAAAGCATCTTTGGAAATGGTGGCGGTGGCACAGGAAGCGGTGCCTATTCCAATGATTGAGCCAATTCCTGCCGCACCTGCTGATGACACATTTGAACAACCAGCCGCAGAGGATGAGATTCCTGCTGATCAACCAGCTGACGAGGTCGCTGGTGATACTGTTGTTGAAGAAGAAGTTGCTGCAACTGTTGATGTTACTGCTGAGGAGATAAGGCCCACGTCTGCTGATGACGTGGACTTAATTAATGAGCAGGTAATCACAGAAACTGCTCAAATGGGACCAGCAGAGGAAGATCCTGAAGTTGATGAATCTGCTGATGGAGGTCAACCAGATGGTACAACTGAAGAGAAACAGTGGTTTGATCTTCCTTATGAAGATATTATGGCTCAGATGGATGCTGATAGACCAGTGGTCACTCCAAGTGACACTGATGAAGAAGTGGAAACCATGGATGTTGGTACTGATGGTGGAGACCAGCGTGTATAGATTTTTGTGGAGGAACCGGAGGACGTGGAGATCAGTGATGATGAAAAGTCGGTGGATGAAAGGATAGATGCAGACGAGGCCATGTCATTGGAGGATATTCTGTTATCTATCCCAGTCGACGTTCCTTTGCCGTCTGCTGGTGTGGAAATTACGAAGATTGTTTTGGGCCAGACTGTGTATATTCCAGGGGTCGATGAAGGAGACTGGTACAAGGCCAGTCTTCCTAAGATTCATCCTGAAGAAAAGGGAAAGGAGCCCCTTAAGCTGAAAGATCCAGCCAAGGGAAAGTCCCCACAGGAACATGATTCTTTGATCTGTGCAGATATAGACCTGCTGGTACATTTACGAGAGCAGGTAATCGATAAAGTGGCGAAATTCTTTTATTCTTTTAGTTTGAAGAAGTTAGCACAGTTACAGATAGATGAATCTTATTTTGAGAAGGAGGCCCTCGTTCTTTCATGGGATGAAGCAGAGTCAACCGGAGTAGCTCTTCAGCGGAAAATGTATATACTGTTGAAGTACAGAGAAGTTTTGGTAAGAAAATTCTTGGAATCGTGGACGCAAAATTTTGTACCTGGAGACGGAACCTCCGCCGTTGATCTCAAGGTTATACATCTGTTATCAGATTTGCATTCTTTCATTTTGGAGGAACTCAAACAGCAAACAGTAGCACACGGTCTTCGATGGAACAAGACGTGTTTCTCCCAATTGTTTGATGGGCGATCGCGTACCCAAAGTGCTGCTCCTTCCACAACCAATTTTGCTGTATCGCGTCAAAGATCTTATGACGACACTCTTCCTACGATGAGCGTATTTTTCAAATTAATGAAGAAGCGGTGGGGAGATGTCTGTCTGGAGGTTGAGGAATTTTGTGTTTCCAGGAGACTTTTACCAGTGGGTTCGATAAATTTTTGCAGAGCTCTATCAGTTGTTGAGCCAGTTGGTAGTTTTGTCTTGCACCAGCCGATAGTGTTTGCTCTGCGTTTATCTCAGTTTTGTACAGTTTTCTTCGAGTACAGTTTATTCAGCCGTTCAGTTCAGAGGATATTACCAGTTTTGTTGCGTTTATTGCTTCGGAGAGAACAAATTTGAGAAGTGTACAGAATACTACTCCTTTAGCAGTTGCACCGAGAGTACCTATTTTATTAGATCAGCGTTCTTCCTCCACGTCTAGCTCAGATGAGTCCATGCATTTTGATGATCAGGACACTGCTACTGCATTCTCTCTACCAGCTGCTACCTTGCCTTCTCTTCCAGCTGTTACTACTGAGCTCTCCACTTCTCTTGATGATCTCCGGATCATTCTTTCAGTACAGAATACTACTCCTTTAGCAGTTGCACCGAGAGTACCTATTTTATTAGATCAGCGTTCTTCCTCCACGTCTAGCTCAGATGAGTCCATGCATTTTGATGATCAGGACACTGCTACTGCATTCTCTCTACCAGCTGCTACCTTGCCTTCTCTTCCAGCTGTTACTACTGAGCTCTCCACTTCTCTTGATGATCTCCGGATCATTCTTTCAAAACGTTTTGACAATCAGGCAGAGGCTACCAGGCAAATTGATGATGCTCAGAGTGATGTGCTATCCAGGCTCCACACTATTAAAAGAGACATTCTTGCCGCTCTGATGAAACAAGAGGAATCCTTCCGGAACTTGATTAACACTGCTAGACAAGATGGCAGAACCCTCGATGATGGCCAGACGCTACGCTTCAATGAGTTTAGGAAAGTTGTTCTGGGTCAGAGTGTTTCTGCTACTGCTGATATGCTGGAGGTCTGGAAGGAGATTAAAGCACTTGATGCTAAGGTCACATCATTGGATGAGCAAGTGGCCGCTACTCGAAATGATTTATTAGAATTTCGTTCCCAGGCCCAGCAGACTCTTAATATCGTTACTGACCAACTGAGCGAATTTTTTGCTTATATAAACCGTGGTGGTAATGACAAAAAGGGGGAAGTGAGTAGCAGTCGCCCACCACCTGATGATCAAAACAGAGGAAGTGGCAATACAGGTGGTGGTGGTGATACTGATAGAAACATTATGGAAAGAATTATTATTGCTGATAGAGAAATAGAAAGGAGCAGAAGGAACAGAAGTGGATCCTACAAAAGAAGAAGATACTAGGATAGAACAGTGGTTGAGTCCTTGTACAAATATTTTGTACTATTTCTCAGTTAATGAAATTTATGATTTCAGCAGATGTTTGTGCAATTTATTTTTTCTAATTCATTTTAGTCTTTCGGATGCTAGTTTTGTCATCACCAAAAAGGGGGGAATTGTTAGGATAAAATTTATTAGTTTTGGTGATAACAAAATAAGACTAGTTGCTACTGGAAAATCAGCCGGTGAATTTAACAGGATAAAATTTTCAGTCGACGGATGGTATTTCAACAGATGGAGATTCTCTTCAGTAATCAACATATATCAGCCGTTGGAACAATCAGTCGTTGGTTTGTTTTCAGCAGTTGGACTTTTCAGAGGTAACCAGCAGTTGGATTCTTCTAGGGCAATCAGCAGTTGCATTAGTTGCAGGCGCAAGCATTTGAGATTTAGCGTGTTTTGTTAAGGATTGCAAAACGACAGCGTTTGGATAAGTCAAAACGACAGCGTTCAAATAAGTTGAAACGACAGCGTATTGAACTAGCGCTAGGATTCAGTCGTTAGAGTTTGCGTTGGTATTCCAGCAGTTGCATTCTTCAGACGAATTCAGCAGATAGTTGTTCACCTCAATAGTCAACGTAATTCAGCAGACAGGAACTCAAATCAGCAGATGGCTACAGTACTCTTTTGATCCAGTCGCTGCTTCTCTTAATCGTTGTAACCAGCAGTAAGGGAGATATTTATAGTGATCAGCTGGTGCATAACTTTTGGGCATTGAAGCTATCAGCCGTTGCATATCTTTTAGAGGTACAAGTAATCAGTTGTTGAATAAACGATGAATCGATTCAAACGTTCATATCAGAGGAAATCAAAGGTGGAGATTGAATCGTACATGTGCTTTAAATGAGGAGATAGTATCAGTACTATGTTAGGTATATAGTACACTGTATCAGAGGGCGGTTTACGGCGTTTGCACAAATATGAAGAGACGCCAAATTTGCTCCGACATAGTGCGAATTGCCTCTTGGTGGAGCAGGATTTACGGCGTACGATTTGACAAAAATTCAAAAGGAGATTTTGTTGCCTTTGGAGAAATTAATGACCGTTTGAGAACGAAGACTATAAATATCAGAAGTTTGGATTGAAGAACTCTCTCGCTCTCGCTATTGTTTACTTGCCGTCACTCTGCTAATTTTGAGTCTCAACCTTTCTCGAGCTTATACTCTACAGAAGCCATTTTCACAAAGCTCAAACACTCGAAGAAATTCAACCACTGATCTTCATAGATAAACCTTTGAGCCATCCTCTGATTCACCTTAGTTGAATCGATTTGCTTGTATAAGAAATCAGAGGATCTACAGTCTCATAGCATTGTATTCATTGTTATATCATTTGAGTCTGTAACGAACGTGCTCCTTAAAGCCGTTCGAAAAATATCATTCATTTGTAAAACCAGCAGCTGCGTCTGCGCTTTTGGTTGTGGTGTTGCTAGGAGTTCACTTTGAGAGAGACTCGGTGACTGGGTGTTTTGCAGAAGGCCTGTAATCCATCAAATCTTCTAGTGGACCCTTTATGAAAAGGAAGAAGTGGATACGTAGGATATTTATATCCGAACTTCCAGAAACAAACTCTTGACCTTAATCTTTTACTTAACGCATCTATTTATTGCCTTACTATTCACTGATCGATTGGCTTATTTCCGCACAATATTTGTTAGCCAAAAGATCAGCAGCTAAACTGAGATACCTTAAATCTGGTAACTCGGATTTAAGTTAAGCGAGGCGCTTGTGAAATTGTTTTAAGGGTTTTGAAAATTTAAAATAGTAGGAGTTCATTCAACCCCCCCCCCTTCTGAACTCCTGCAGCTGTTTTCGAACCATATTGATCCTATCACAAGTGTTGAGCCAGACTTCTGTAGCTAATTGCTCTTTTCTGTTTCTCAGCAGTTGATTGCTGGTGGTTATGTTTTCCGTATCTTGAACTCTCGGTTAGTAGCCTTTGGGTTGAGAGTGGAGTGCTTTTGATTGTTCTGTGTGTAGCTTAACTTTCCAGTGTTGACTATGTTGACGAGGCTTTATTCTTTTCCAGAGTTGTTGTTTGATTTCGAGGACGAAATCTTTTAAGGTGGACATAGTTGTGAGACCCTCAAGTTAGGAAGATTTATTGAGTTAATTAATCGGATTTTAGGAGTTCGGATTTATGCGTGAGCAAATCTGAGTGACCAGCTTTCAGTTGGAAGACTCCGTAGGTATTTTGGGTCAGATTTTATGTTTAGAACATTTATGGAAAATTTGAGTATTTTCAGATTTCAGACGTTAGGATTTTTAGTGGAGTCTGGTTGATGATTTTCAGATTCCTCCTCGAGATGTTTTGTTTTGAGTATCGGGTTTCTTTTGGGTGAAATACGTTTGGAATTTGGAGTCGAATCGATGGATTTGTTGGGAGAAATCTTAATCGCTAGTATTCAGAAGTCTGTTAGCACGTGTTTGTGGCGAGAAACAACACGCCGTTGTTTAGTTTTCAGGGTGAGATCTGTTCGATTAGTGGTAAAATCTGGTCGCTAGACGTTTGAATGGTTGCCCGCGTATTGGGTAGTGCGAGGATCAATACGCTATCGTTTTTGTATTTCAGATGTCTCGTTATTTGGTGAAGTCTGTTATCGCTGGTATTTGGTTGTTTGTGGCGTGTTTTGTAGCGTGCGACCACAATGCGTCGTCGTTTGTGGCTTTTCAGATGTCTCGCTAGCGTTCAGAGGAGAAATCTGTTAGCGCTAGGATCTGTTCAGGGGTCTGCCACATGTTTCTTAATCGGGTGTAAAATGTAGTCGTGTAGTGTTTGCTTTCGAAGGGAGTTGAGAGATCTGTTCGTGGAAGAGATCTGGTATCGCTAGGCGCGAGAAGATACACGACATCGTTTTCAGGTTCGGATGTCAACGCGAGTGAACCTTTCCTGTAGCGTGTGATTGCTGGTGCGCGAGACAGCGGGTAGCGCTTGTATTCAGATCTCTTGGATACGTCGCCGTTTGGTTTTATTTTGCGAGACCTCGATACGTTGTAGTTTTGCTAGTTGTGCGTTTGTTAGCGTGAGAGTTGAGGATCCAGATTTGTGGATTTGTTCCTTAGCGCAGGGATCTGTTGTAGAAATCTGTTTCAACGGCCAGAGACGTCGTTTCGATTTAGTTAGCGGAATATTCGATGCGTGAAATCCGTTGAAGCGATGGTCTCCAGATTTATGCGATTAGCAATAGTGTTCAGACTTCTCCAGTGGTTCTGTGCGACGTCGTTTAGATTATTTAGCGCTATTTAGCATAAGTGTTCGGCGGTTGTGCGATGCTTTTTATTCAGATTTCAGCAGATTTGGTTTATAATAGAAGGAATTGGTCTTCGATTTTATAGCAGATCCCATACTTAGCGATATTTTTCCCCGATTTCATTCTTCGTCGCGAACCCTAGAGCACTGTTCACCGTGCTGGTTTTCCGTTATTTCCCGGCGATTGGCGGATCCGTTGGAAGAAAGGGTGGTGGTTTTGGACTCCCCTTGCTGCGGCGCATCGTTCGATAGCTCTTTTGGAGGTAGTGGTTGGCTGGAGCGAAATTTGTGAATTTGCTGCCTCGTTCGTGCATTCGTGTAGTCAGGTAGAACTTTGAATTGGTCGTTAATATTTTACCTCTAGTCGTTATTTAAGCATGCTGTTGAGTTGTTAGGAAGGTTAGTTGCTGTTTGAGCTTTGCTCCCCAAACTGTGAATCGCCGTAACTTCCTGTTAGCATTCCTGAGATCTTGTGTGTATTGTTTAGCAGGTTCATACGTCTTTGCGTTTCCATTCGATAGCTCTCCAGGTCTGGGTGAGCTTCAGGGTAAGTGATTTCTTGCCATTTCTAAGCATAGTTCCTACTGTTGAGTTTCGATATAGTAATAGGACCAGGTTTCAGCTCTTGGCCATAGGTTGTGATGTTTAGAAATTCAGTTGTTGAACTGATTTGCTAGATGCTTTAACAGATTTGAGCCTTTGAGCAGCTTCGTGGAATTTTGTAGTGAACCCGTAAGGAAGCATAGTTGAACAGGTTGTTGGTACCGTGACTTGTTGGAATCTGGGTGAGGTAGTTGCCGTGTAGAGGTACGAATTGAGCTTATAATTCAGCTTCGAGATAGGCATGTGAATGTGTTATGTGTGTATTGTACAGCTGCGTCTGGTATTGGTGTTGAGGCGTAGTTGTGTGTATTCTATAATGTCTATTGGCTGAATTGTCGTGCTTATTGCTTGTTGTAGCTTGAGCTGGTTGTATCTTGCATGGTTATATTCTTATTGTGTGGCCATATATGTGTATTACAGTGTGTTGTTGCATGTAGTTATTGGAATTTCAAGCATTCATTTAATGTTGAGCATTGTAATGCATCTGCATAGCATATCGGGCCCTTGATTTCTTGGACAGCCATGCTATATATATATACATTGCTCTGTTGGAGCTCTTCTCTCGTGGTGCGGTGCAGTGTGGCATAACCACGATTGAGTGCATCTGGAAGGTGCGGTGAGCCGTTCTCATAGCCCTCAGTTGCAGTAACCTGGATAGAGGTTGAATGCATCTGCATAGCATATCGGGCCCTTGATTTCTTGGACAGCCATGCTATATATATATACATTGCTCTGTTGGAGCTCTTCTCTCGTGGTGCGGTGCAGTGTGGCATAACCACGATTGAGTGCATCTGGAAGGTGCGGTGAGCCGTTCTCATAGCCCTCAGTTGCAGTAACCTGGATAGAGGTTGGCGGGTGTTTGTGTTACACTAGAAATTCCGTGCGACCCGGTGGGTGGCGCCCGCGCGTGTTTTGACGATGAGCCACTCTATTTTCCACGGGGTGCGATCGGGTAGCTTTCGAAGCCCGGTGAGGTGTCACATTTGCTGTTATACCGTCCGTTTGGCCTTCCGGTTGTTACCGATGTTCTTTGTACCACTCATGCATTTGCACGACTTGATACATTGTATTGCTGTATCTGATTGTTGTATTATGTTGCTCTTCGTACTGGGGTTCGACCCCAATGTCCCTCTGGGGCTGGTTGTTTTGTTTGTCTGCTTGTTGTTCAGGTCTCCCAGGTTATTCCGCTGGTCTTGATGTTGTTCCAGCTGGAGGTGCCCCAGGTGGTGTGTAGAGTGTCCCAGTTAGCGTATAGCATATATGTATCAGTTCTATTAGCCGGGGAGTGTCCTTTGCTTTGTGTTTTCTGTTGTTGTATTAGCTGGCTGGTACTTGTTAAATGCTATACTGTTGTATTATGGCTGTTAGCCTTGCATTTTTTTATTAAACTGGGATATTTTAATGTATTGTGGTATTTTAAAATTATGTTTTCTTCGTCAGGCCAAAAGCGAAAAATTTTAGCCACTTTTTAAAGTGCTTCCGCTATGTTTTACGTGATTTAACTCTTTGTGTGCACGAGGCCTGACAGAAAGATTCAAACTACTGACCGTTGAGAGTGAAGAGAATAAATAGTTGAAGTCTTCAAACGAAGAAGGTGCTCGTGAATCTTCAGTCTCTCGCTCAAAGTTCATCTTGCATACTCAAAAGCTCTAAACTTCTGGGATAATTCAAGCATAAAATATTCAAAATCCCAGCTTTCAAAATCTCGAAGAACATTGCAGTGCTCTTTAGTGTTTTATCTTCGAGATAATTACAGCACTCAAAACATTGTATTCATTGCATTTTTAGATTGAGTCTGTAACGAACTTGCTGTTCCCGGCAGTTCGAAAACTCAAGTTGTTTGTGATTCCACAGTTGCTCTACGTGTAGTTGGTGATTGCTAGGAGTTCACTTGGATCGAGGCTCGGTGACTGGGTGTAGACAGAAGTTGTGTGCATCAAACTCTTCTAATGGAACATTCCTGCAAGGGAAGAAGGGGAGACGTAGGATTTGATATCCGAACTTCCAGAAACAAATCTCTGATCCTTATACTTTTACTTATCGCATTTATTTACTTATAGTGTTCACTGATTAATCAAATTATTTCCGCACACTTTCTGTTAGTTGAGAGATCAGATCTGAAACTGAGATACCTCAGATTTGGTAACACAAATCAAAGTTAAGCAAGTCGCTTGTAAAATTATTTTTTTTAGTTTTTGAAAATTTAAAAATCTAAAGGAGTTCATTCAACACCCCCCCCCCCCTCTGAACTCCTAAGGCTGTTTTCGATCCATATTGATCCTATCAATTGATATCATAGCCTACTTATCTTAGTTTTGAACTGTTTGTCTTTCACTCTTTATATATCTCAATATGTCTACTTCTCACAATAAAATTCTTATGTTTTCGAAGGTAGATTATGATGATTGGAAAATACGGATGCAAGCACATCTGGCCGCACAATATGATGATATGTGGTCAGTGATCACAGATGGACCAATGAAAATAATGAAGGACAACACAGCATTCACGGTATCTGATGGTGCACCGGAGTTTGTAGAAAAGAAGAGACATGAGTATACTAATGAGGATAAGAAGAAGGCGAACTTGGACAACGTGGCCAGGGATATCCTGTACAAGACGCTGGAAAAAAATATGTTTAGCAAAATCAAAACCTGTACCACTGCCAAGGAGATTTGGGAAAAGCTGATTCAGATCTGTGAAAGCAACGATGAAACCAAGGAAAACAAACTTACTGTTGCTCAGCAGAAGTACGAGTCCATTGAAAGCAACGATGAAACCAAGGAAAACAAACTTACTGTTGCTCAGCAGAAGTACGAGTCCATAAAGATGAAATATGGAGAAACCATGGCTGAGTTCGATGAGATAGTCAGTGCTGTGGTAATAGAGCTGACCAGCCTAGGAAAAGAGTATTCCAACAGAGAATTGGCTCTCAAGGTGATGAGAGCGCTGCCCAGGGAATGGGATGTTAAGAGAATGGCCATGCGCGAGTCTAAGGATCTCAACAAGCTCGAACTACATGATATTTTTGCAAATCTGAAAGCATACGAGTTTGAATTGGAAACCAGATCTGAGGCGCCGTCAACTTCACAACCAACCAAGGCTCTTTCCGCTACATCTGAACAGTATTCTCCAAGCAAGAGCAAATCTACAGAACAACTAAGCAATAATGCTATGTCCCTCTTCGTCAAGAAGTTTGGGAAATATCTGTGAAGATATTCTAACCCTTATTTTTCGTATAATAATGCAAACAAATCTGAAAAGATTTCAACTGATATGAATTGTTATAACTCTGGTCGTACAGGGCACTTTGCAGCAGACTGCAACAGGCCAAAGAAGGATGAAAGCAAGAAGGATGACCGATCAAAGAAGGATGACAGAAGATCCAATTAAAGAAGGAGAACTAGAGCTCAACCAAAGCTCGTTGTCATACTGGACACGATCGAATAGACCAATGATGTTCCGAAGCCACGAATCTGCGTCCTCGCTCGACTCGACGCCATTGAAGACCTGAGGGTTCATCTTCTGAAACCTTGCTATCACAACGTCCATCCTCTCTACAGGGGTAGGCAAGTCACCAACTTCCTCCTCCTCATCATGTCTACTACGAGCACGACTAGGAGCACTACGCCGATCCTCATTATATCCTGCCGATTTCTCAAACTGCCCCCTACCTCTACCACGACGTCTAGGCGGCATCTACAAATTCTCAACAGGATAAGGCAACACAGAACAAGAACAACATAGACATCACAACAATATGCATCACATAAGCACATAAGTCAAGCACATGCAACACACGACACTGTGCCTAGACTCAAGTGTGATCAAAGAAATCGAGCTTATCCTAGCTTAAGCTCTTATACCAAATATGTCAGGCCTCGTGCTCAAAACCGAGTAAAATCACATAACACAAGCGGAAGCTACTAAAAAAACGGGTAAAATTTTTGCTTTTGGCCTTACGGTTTAAAACAATATAATTTAAAATACGACAATACTCAAAATAGATATTCCAGTTACAAAACTAACCAAATAAAGGCTACAACACAACAAGGCAGCACAGAAAATGGTATCTCCTGGCTATCAGCCAGCTGTAATAAACTAAGCATCACCTCGGGACATCACACCCGTGGTGATACCAGTGCACATAAATAATATACATAACTGGGAAACTCTAACCACCTCCTGGGGCACCTCCAGTTGGGTGAAATCCACGACCAGCTGTAAAATCTGGATCCCTGAAAACAACACATACAACAAAACAACAAAGCCCCAGAGGGACATGGGGTCAAACCCCAGTACGGAGAGCACCTACAAAACAGCAGTAAACAACAAGAATAAAATGCAGATGCTATGCATGAGACCAGGGACAACAGCCGAAGGCTACAACCAAGGAAGGGAGCCAAAGAACTCAATGCACAGCTCAACGGAATATGCAATAGATATGTGTGGCCACGGTGAGTGTAGGACATGTGGGATCTACCCACTCACCCCTACTCGCCCACCAATACCAGATGCATCAACAACTCAACCCGTCGTTGCCCAACCTATGAACTGTGATAGTTAACCACTCGGCGCATAGGGGCTAACAAACTCCAGCAGGGAGATGAGAGTGCGGAATCACCGCTCGCCCTCGCATCCTGGTAAGAAAACAGAGCAACAACAGCAAAGCAATGGCTGCAATAGCTGAAATGAGATGATAATGCGTGTATGCAATAACTAGCATAACTCATATGCAAAACAGCAATCACAATAGTAACATACACGACCATCTCACGATATCAGCAACTACAATTCACTCAAGCCATAAACCTGCTGATTCACAAGCTCCAAATCCGTACCTTAATTCTGAGCACAATTACCACAACAAGTGACCCGAGAGAGCTGGTTGAAACCTTCTAAACACACAACGCACAGATCTCAAAAGCTACACAGAAGGTCACGGTAATTCACGGTAACTTACGGTTGGGAGTTACACACTACGACCAGCAATTACTCTATCATTCTACTCAACAGGAAGCTCAATAACACAACAAGTGACCCGAGAGAGCTGGTTGAAACCTTCTAAACACACAACGCACAGATCTCAAAAGCTACACAGAAGGTCACGGTAATTCACGGTAACTTACGGTTGGGAGTTACACACTACGACCAGCAATTACTCTATCATTCTACTCAACAGGAAGCTCAATAACCAAGCTCTAAGGTAAGGTCTTATCGCTAATTCGTAAGGCTACCTGAATAGCAAACACACGGCCAAAGTAAACAACTTCGCGATCTTACTACCAGCTAACCACAGCCTCCGAGAATGGTATAGAATGAAAGAGCTTCACGAGAGGAGTCCAACGCTACCTCAAACGTACTAAGCAGTGACCGGAAACGAGGGGAATTGCCTGAGAAATGCTACGGTGAACAGTGTTCTAGGGTTCGAAGCAACGAACAACAATCGGGAAAATATATCGCTAAGTATGGAATCTGCTAATCAAATCAAAGACCAAGTCTTCTCATATATATACACTTCTCACCAGCTGACAGCAGCAAGAACAAGTCCACCGACAAAACAGTCGACAATGCTGACAACCCAACCAGCAGGCATTGCTGTTAACACAACCAGCAATCGCAAAATAAACCAGCAGCTGAATCCTTCGAACAACGCTAAACAAAACGGTGTCGCATCAACTTAACCAAATGACGTCGCATAGGAAACGTCATTATATCTGTCGATAGCTGCTCACCTAAACCTGCAACTGGATAGAATAACGCAACAGAATCCTCAACAGTAAACGTATAACGCGACCACCAGCTGATACCCAAAACACTGCGTTTCAACTAAATAAAACGGCGTCGCTCAGAACTCATCAGCTGATCACTAACCACTGCTGATCGCTACGCAAAAGCTGATCTCTCGTGACAGCTGAAATTCCTATGCACTAACCAAAACGACGACGTGGCCAGTCCACGCTACAGGAATTTTGACTAGCATTGACGTCCGAATCCACGTAAGCGCTACTGCTGATTCCTTCCACGTTAGCATTGATGTTGTTTCTCAAAACAACGCCTAAAATGCCAACTACTGATAGCCTTCACCAAACGCTAAACGACGGCGTACTAATCTCCTGCGACAACTGATACCAGCTTTCGCCACAAAACCCGATTTCTAATACAAACACCAAAATTACGGGGATTTCCAGAATTTCTCTACAACCGATTAATCCAACAATTAATCCTTATAATTCCAGGTCTCACATCAGCTTTAGGGGGAACATCAGATATGAATTGATAAGCATTGAGTCAGTTGAATGCGTGAATCTGAACCTACTCATATTTACTCAGATTTGGCGCATATACAACTGATGCTTATAAGTGGTCAGATCTGGTAGCCTCTCTGCTGAAATATCAATTTTAAGAAAGTGACGTAATGTAACGCCCCAAAATCCATAGGACCACATTTATGCATTCTATTAATCGTATGGGCCAATTGGCAATTTTAAATATTGTGTATCTGCTGAATTGTTGATATCAGCAGGTAATGGTGCGCTGCGGCTGGTTCCAGCAGGTAACTCCAAAGAGCAATGCACAAGTTGGTTTGAAATTGATTGTAAAATGTTTTAAGGAGGTAAAATGATTTCTTTTGAAAAGGGTTTGGTGTTTTACAAATTTAAATAAAATGGAGGGAATTTTACTAACTTTTAGGAGTGTGTCATGCTTGATTTCACAAGTAGCTTGCCACTAATCCCTTTCATATAAATACTTGTTTCTAAAGTAAAATTTGGATCTTTTGCAAAGAAAAGTTTTAGAGTGTTCTTCAAAGAAATTTCCAGAAGAAATTGTGTGTTGCTCATTCGGGATAATTCTGCAGGAATTAGCTGTGGTTGCAAAGCTTCAAATCGAGGCACGTAAAAGCTGATCTTTTCTACAGAAAGATTGTTAAGGAACAAAAGATGTTTTAGATTATGGCATAGACAGTTAGGGTCACCAAGGAGAAAGGTGAGCAGTTGTCTAGATGTCGACTTCCCTTTCATATGAGCTATATGCTAAAACTGATATCGGGAGCCATTTTGATCAAAGTGCAAATTGGACCACATAGAACTTATATGCCATGATCAACTGAAAATGAAACTGAAATGAATGAAGAAGCGGGGCTTTCATCCCCTGTTTCTGCCATTGAAATGTTTATGAAAATGATATTGTATATTGAAGTTCCTTAACATGTGCATTGTACAGATGTCTGTCTGCTGATTATGAAATTGTTACTACTCAGATTTTACTTGCTGAGCCTTTAGGCTCACTAGCTTTTAAAATGATGTAGGTACGACAGCTGATGGAGGGACAGCAGGTGGATCTTGAATCAGCAGATGGGCGGCGTTGTGTTTATCCAAGGCCTATGTTTTTCCGTGTCATAGTTGTATTGTTTTGATTAGGATGTGCTGTATTAAATCAGTAGCAATGGTTGTATATTTATATCGAATAGCAGCTGTTGTAAACCGCAATTGCAAAGTTATATGAAATACCCTGTTTCCGCAAAAGCTTTTAGCAGTAGCGCGCGTATTTGAGTATCTGTTGAATTTCGAATTGGTCTTGTGTTTTGGTTCTTGTTGGTTATAAGGAATACAGCTTATAACAAA